>OY744526.1:129609531-129637031 GCA_963556195.1 Sepiola atlantica | reverse complement strand
TATATATATATATATATAAAGATTTATCGATTTAAAAGTTGGAAGGGAGAAACATCTGGTATTTTATATCAGGTTATAGAGGACCTTCTGCGAATAGGTTTGGTTTGTTGTCGTATATTTTACTAGTCTCAGATTTCTTTATTCATTTGTTTATCTGTTTCATTTGCTTATTTACTTATTTGTTTAATGTTTATTTATTATTCATCCAGATTTGTGGGACGTGGTTAGGAGTTTGATCTAAAAAACGTGGGGGTATCTAGCACTAATGTAATGATGGATTTCAGACTAAGATGTTGTCAATTCTTTAGCGATAGGGGTAAAATGGGACATAATAGTTATAAGTTGGGCAAATAGTGTTTATTATGGAGGGAAGGCGTGTGTGGGTTATTATCTGGGAGATGGGTTCAGGGGGGAGTAGGATACATGATGAAGGTAGAGCTTAATTCCTGACTATGGTTTAAGGTTAGATAATGTTTAGAAATGAGGATAACTTCCATCAATCTTAGGTTGCCTAGGTTCCTGGAGGAAGCAGAAATGGAAACGCTTATGTTTTGTTGTGTTGTATTGCATGAGGAAGTGTGTTTAAAGAAGGAATATATAGTGGTGATCATGTGTTCTTTAATGCGTTTGTGTAGTTGTCTCGTAGTGTATGTAATATAGGAGTAGTTACACATAGTGCATAATATGTTATATACACAGTTAGTAAGGGGACATAGTCTTGTGGTAGGAATGGGACAGTTGGCTAGGGAGCATGGTTCGTGGGTGTGTGTAGTGTGTTTTTTTGGAAATGTGTTAATAATGGCAGAGTGTCTAACATTATTTCACTGTTTATTACAACGTTGTACCTCCAGAAATGTACTAATTTCGTTGAAGTGCGCTCCATCAACGATTTCAATTTGACTTCTCACCATTTGAGTTACTTCTTTTTGAACACTTTTCCATACTGCCTCTACGGAAAAAAAGCTAACTTATCTATCTGTGTATCTCCTCCGATGATAAGATTTCTAACTTTGAAAAACATTGGCTTAAGAAAAGAACAATACACATTAGTTCATCAGTTTATTAAAGAATATACCTTGCATTGAAAAATCTAAGTTTGAAAGGAATCCGGACATTCGTACATGTTTATCACTCTAATTTCTTCTACTTTTATATATATATATATATATATATATATATATATATATATATATATATATATATATATATATATATATATATATATATATATAAGTAGAAGAAATATGAGTGATAAACATGTACGAATGTCCAGATACATTTCAAACTTAGATTGTTCAATGCAAGGTATATTCAGTCTCAAAAATGTAATTGTCAAATTGGATGCTTGAATAAAACCGCAAGGTTGAAATAAATTATTGCATCGACAATCATGTAATTTCGTGTTATTATATTTTACTTTATATTTATTACGTTGTATATATATATATATATATATATATATATATATATATATATATATATATATATAATGTGTGTGTATACAAAACGTGTCGTCAAAATCTTCAACAAATTGTCACAACGTTGATTTTTCTAAACCAGGCAACCATTGGACGAATAATATGTCCGAATTAGAAGAGAAGATCGATTTATCCGTGTAAACCAAACAAGAAGCATGCCATTGGGGTGCTTAGAATTTATGTTTTTGTAACGATCTGTTCGATTTATGCATACGCACATATTTTACCAATTTTCTGGTTTGCTACGCCTGAGCTGTTAGATTTCATGAAATTAATTTACTTATTACTTCCAAGTTATCTCTAATATACATGCTCTTCATAGCAATTTAAAATATTTTTTAAGAATGTAAGAACACAAGTTTATGATTGTTTTCAGCATGAAACTACGTTGTTATTTACTTTATGTTCAAAGGAAATTTGCTGTTCCATTTGACTGAAACGTCACATTTCAACTACTTATCTAAAAATGTGCGTAATAAAAAAAATAAGGAAAATACATTTCAGAGTAATGATAATAGGTATATATAACTTAGAAACAACATAGCACTCCAAGGTTGTACGTTGACCTTTTAAACCTGTTGCGCGATGTGATATAAATGGGATAAGTACACATAGCAATGAACGGAAACGAAGTGAACATACATTAATGCACTTGTCAACGTTTCTGTTTGCTATTGAAAGGGCAGTAAGTAGTATCCGCAATATCAACACATGCCATGTACCTTAATCCACTCGATGAAAAAAACAAAAACCGATGCACCTGTTTGTATTATCATTTCCTTATTACTTCATCATTGTTTTCTTTATTCTTTGCTTTCACTCACTCAATGTAACATCCATATATGATCGGCGGTTTTATACTTAAGCAGCAGGAAGACTCTGCTTTTATCGACATTAGTTGATAAAAGCTATTACATTTTGCTGACAGCCAGTAGCGGCCTATTACATTTTGGACTCGTATTTTAACAGTGTAAAATATGCCATATCTGCGGTGAACAGAAAGATAATTTCCATTGACTGCGTGTAAAACTGAGTAAATTCCATTGTTTTTATTAATAAGGGTTGGTAAATGTATAGCTGTTGATCCAATTGAAATTAACCTAGCACATAGCTAGTAATTATGGAGTGTCCTGTGTGGTTCTACGCAATTCTGCGAGCCCTAATTTTTCAAGTTCACTATGTATCCCTATGTGTCATAATGTTTCGTTATTTGAAGTCATTACTACATGGATTTCTTCTATGTACTATTGCAAGCGCAGTAAAATCTACTTATATCTGAATTAATTTCTAAACTTTTAATGGGTGCGCGATCAATTATTATTCGATTGGCAAGAGATTTAAATTAATGTTTCAATTATACAGACCTATATTACATGATTTATAGGTGTAAATGCTAAAAGAATATGGGCAGATAGTCAAATAGTAGTTGCTCTCAATTAATAATTTTGTAAACTAATTAGAAAAGAAAAATAAGATTCAACTTTAAAATTTTCTTGACAAAAATAGGAAACTAATTACGAATAGATAACTCAAAACTTCAAGTAAATTTACTTACGGGCAACGACTGGAGTATACCGTTTGATTATATTTATGTATGCACTATGTATTCTGATTGAAATAATCATTTAAAATACGTTATGGTAATACACAAAAGTTCATGCAAACAAATCCACGTACACCATACATCTTCTATATAAAACTGAATGTGTGTATGTCTGTGTGTCTGTGTGTGTTACTTATAGAAAAAAAAAGTTAGAAAATATTGATAAAATCTAAAAGCGTATTCCGATGTAAAATTCACAGAGTAAGTTGGTGGGCGCATTGTCGAATCCTACTACCAACCCTTAGGGGTCCATGGGGCAGATGTTATTAGGGGGTGGGGTCGTCTTCAGTTATTTTCATTCTATTTTATAGTAATTAGTTAATGCTGAGTCATATTTTAATTTAATAACGTAAAACTTTGAGATTTTTTTTATTTTATCTAACGTTTCTAAGCGTACAATTCTATTTGAATGCACGTGGTAAGAAACAATGCGAATGTCCGCCACTAGCCGCAACTGCCCGCCACTCTGTACGTACACAAATCCATGTACATGTACATTTGATAAAATATTATATTAGAAAAGAATTCAGCGTTGTCCGGCGAATTATACCTCAACTACATAAACACATGATGTTTTTTAATAACCTTTATTTGTTAGTTGGTAGCTAAGGAAGAAAGATAACTCATGTTTAAACACACAATTTAGGTTTGTTTTAAAAAAGTAAGATGCTATAGATGACCTTTCGTAGGGTATTCGTATGTAAAATCCACAGAGTAAGATGATGGGAATATTCCCGAATCTTTACACCCACCCCTTCGAGATCTATGGAGCAGATCTTATCAGGAGGGTCGTTTTCAGTTATTTTTCATTCTATTTTATAGTAATTAGAAAATGCTGAGTCATATTTTGCTTTAATTACGTTCTACTTTTAGATAATATTTAGTTTAATTAAACGTTTCTTAGCGCCAATTCTATTTACAATGAGGACGTAAGAAACTATGCGAAGGTCCGCTACTAGCCGCCACTCCGTGCATACACAAACACATGCACATGTACATTTTACAATATCTTATATAAGAAAATTATTCGACGTTGTTCGGCAAATAATACCTCAAGTACATACCAAAATCATGGTTTTTAATAGACTTTATTTGTTAGAGGATAGCTAGGGAAGAACGATGACTCACGTGTAAAAACACAATTTAAGTTTGTTTAAAAAAAGTTAGAGAATATAGACAACCTATAAAAGAGTATTCGTATTTAAAATTACCAAAGTAAGATAATGGAAGTATTATTAAGTTTTAACACATTAAAAATGAGAGAAGAATCATGTGGGAAAAGGGGGATAGAGTGTTAAAGGAGGGAGATCATGTATGGGGTTCAAGGAAAGAGCTTCGGCTAGAGAAAAAAGAGAGATTGAAGTTTTCATATAATGATGTTACACACACTCAGGCAACGCCGTGTAGCCCTGCTAGTAAATACTATTTCTAGATCTTTCAGAATAAATGTACATTACACTACGTAATTGTTGTTTTGCCCGGCAAAATAAATTATCGTTTTCTGCTAATATCGACATATATATGTAGGCCCAACTATCTAAAATAACAAGGAATATTTACGATTATTAAATATTTACCTCACAATAAGTTATTTATCACAAGGTCAAATACTAATTACAGAAAGGAAAGAAAGACAGTACTATATATATATATATATATATATATATATATATATATATATATATATATATATATATATATATATGGGTATATATATATATATATATATATATATATATATATGTATATATATATATATATATATATGTATATATATATAGATATATTTAAAGAGGTGTACTAAAAGCGAACTTTTAGGAAAGGTAAACCCCTATTGTGAAGAGTATACAGCTCAATATCCAGGATAGAGCAGGTAGAAATGAAGGACAATGGAAAGGAATTAGAGAAAGCAAAAGCCAAATCAAAATTCAATTCAAAAGTTCAAAGCAAGGTATATTCCGCAAAAAGGCAATTTATTCAAGTTAAATTTTCCTTAAGCCAGGCTTTTCAAAGATCAAAATCTTATCATCAGAGGAAGTCGCTGGGATAGATAAGTTGGCAATGGCCAAGATTAAAAATTTGAAAAAATGAAATAAAAGGTGTAGGGAAAGAAACGCAGGGCAAAACTGTGCCAGGGTGCAAGCAAATGTCCGATTGCCAAAAAAAAAAAATATATATATATATATATATATATACACATATATATATATATATATATATATATATATATATATATATATATATATATATATATATAAGTAGCCTACACCAACATGGAGAAAAAAAAGAAAAACAATTAAAAATTTTAATTTGGAAAGTCACGTTGTTGGGACCCTTTAAGACTAAAATTTAAAAAATGCCAAAATAAAATATATGTCAAAAAAAAGTACTAACATGAAATATGAAAATTAAAATATAATATTTTAATATAATTGTTGCTCTATAAAATTATTTCCAAATATAACCTACGGTTAAGATCGGATTCTAACTCTGCCTTGTGAGATCTCAGTTTATAATAGCTGTAGATCGATGACATCGATATTGAGTGTCGCCGATTTTGTACATGTATGTCTACATACAAATAACAATATATAAACTATGTATTTTATATTGAGCACTTTTTATTAATCCGGTTGCAATTCATTAAATTACTACTCTGCGGATGTTTAATCTAGATCATATATATATATATATATATATATATATATATATATATATATATATATATATATATATATATATATATATATATATATGTATATATAAAGTGCAGGTTTGTAATCCGAGGCTGTAGCAATGCGATGTAGGTACCGGAAGGTGGAGAGGGTGGGAAGGTACAAACGAGGAGGGAAAACGACAATTGAACCTCAAATCAAGACACACATAAACAAGTCTCTGGCCTACCCATGGGTTCCAGTCTCTCCGGCCTCCTCGCCATATCCTACATGAACAGACTGTAACAACAAGCACTTAGCACCTCCCATTCCGATATATTCTTCTCGAGATACGTTACGACATTTTGATCCTCACTTCATCCCGAGAGGAAGCTACCTCTATCTTTAATACATTTACTAATACTTACCCCACATTAAATTCACCACCGAACATCCCAACATCTAAGGCTATCTTTCACTCCTAGACTTTAAACTTAACATACATGATGAGTGATCCCTTCACACCACCTTCCATAGAAACCCCGCCTGCATCAACCTCTTCATCCACTACAAATCCCCACTACCCCTTTGTTACGCGCACACCGCAATAACCCGCATACAGGACAAATGCTAATCTACTACCGACAAAACAACACACACCGAAGCTTTCCACCAGACCTTTTAACCAACGGTTTCCCCCTCACTACCCAATCCAGCCTCAACAACATTAAAAGACGTAGACACTGCACTCTCACTAACACTTTCTTCCTTTAAGCTCCCCGTCTTTAGCGACCATATCTATTCCGCTATCCGCAATGCCATACGTAGTGAGAACCTTAACATACAGCGCTCCTACACAGGCACTTCTCTCCGATCACATTTGTCCAAAAAAAGCCACTACACCCAGGTCCCCTGCTCTTTAGCTATCTGCCCCATTCCCAACTCGGGCTTCTGCTTCCGCACTTATACAGTGTACAACCGACAATGCGCTAATGAAGAACATATGAACACCCACATTTCTTCCTTCCACAAACACTTAATAACATGTGGCAACACACATCGCTCTATTAGTGTCTGCATTCTCAACTCTGTCCGCAATGTCGGCCAGTATCAAGTTTCGGAAGCTATTCTTATCTTGAAATTCCATCCAACTTGGACTAACCGATTTGAGTTGCCTCCCTCTTCATCCTATGATTCTTACATCCTCACACTCCCACCCCCACTTCCTTGCATTGGTCTCCTCCTTCTTCCTTTTTATTTACCCAGCGCTATCCACCCCACAAATCAATGCCTTTAATCCTGTGTTTAATGTTTACATAGTAACATATTTACAAGTAAAACATTATAATAATAGACATATATGTAAACAAGGAATGGGTAATATACACTTTATGTATATATATATATATATATATATATATATATATATATATATATACATATATATATATATATATGTAGGCCTTGTGTATGTGTATGCATATACACATGTATGTATATATGTGTGTTTTCCATGTGCGTGTGTGTGTATGTATATGTGGATACATTGATTATCCCTGAAGTAAAGTTTGAAATTCAATAAAATAATAAACAAAATATAAAATTATTAAATATGAAATTAAAAAAATATAAATATAAAAATAAAATTTAAAAAAATAATAATGAAAAATAAATAAATATATAAATAAATGATAATACCAAAATAAAAATAAATAAAAAGAATAAAGTCATATAAATTTAGTTCTAGGAGTAGTATACCCTTAACTACCTTTAAAATACCCTTAAAATGAAATAAATATGTATTTAGAAATTTACACTTTATATGTATATATGTGTGTATATTTTTATTTCTTAATTCCCCCTTCCCTTTCTACGGTTCATCTTAATTCCTCACCCATCCCTTTCCAACGGTTCATCCCTACCCTCATGATGTTAATTCTTTCCACAATTGATTTCAATTTTTTTTCAAGTTTAAAGTCTTATTTCTAACCATATTCCGTTCGTTCAAAGTTATCTTCCCTTGGCCGTCCATTTTACAATAACGCATCACGTGTAAATTTAAAATTAGAATTGAATAAATAAAGAAAAGTTAATGAACCAAATAAAATAAAAAATAATAAAACTATAATAATTACTATATAAGTAAACAAATGTTAATAAAATGATGACTTTAGCTGAATAATTATATAATTAAATTTATACATTTTCTGCGTACCTACTACTCCCAATCCTCTGCGGCAGTTTGTCGACAGTTTGATTCCGGTTTTTTTCCGATCGGTGCATCTCCTTTTTTCGACCGTTCGGTCTTTAATTGTTGGTCTTTTGAGAATGAAAGTTTTTCTTTAGAAAATTTAAGATTACTCTGTGCTGGAAATTGTTATTTACCTGACAGTATTTACTGTCTTGGTGTTTAATCTGTGTTTACGTGAAATATCAATAAATTGATTTGAGATTCCATTCTCGTTTTCTGCCCTAGTTTGTTTCTGTTCACCTTCTCCACCTTCCGGTTCCTACATAACATTGCTACAGCCTCGGATTACAAACCTGCACTTATATTTACCAGCAATACTTCAAGCAAACTACAATCTCCTTATATATATATATATATATATCAGGTAAGTCTAGATCAGGGGCATGCTGTCTGCCGATGATACGGTAATCGCCTCGAATCAGGAAGATGGGCTGCATATACTTATGGACAAAATAGCTGTTTCTTGCAGCCTGTTCGCCCTCACCCTCAGCCAGAAAAAAACACCCAAGTTATGGAACAAGCAACTACATTCGTACCCAGCATTTCAATCCAAGGTACACCACCGTAGGTCGTTAACCCGTTCCAGAACATATGCTCCACTGCTTCAGATACCCTCTCATTGGACGTAGAGCTCCACTAAAAAGATTGGTAAGGCATCCCCAACCCTCTCTAAACTGACCAAAATAGTCTGGGAAAGCAGCAGCTATACCAGTTCTACCAAGATGGGCGTCTACAGAGCGTGCGTTATCATGTCCTACTGTATGATATTGAGTCCTGAACCACACACTCAACGCAGAATAGGAAAGTCCAGGTCTTGCATGCATCGGATATTTGGTATCACATGACAGGACAGAGTGGTCAACTATGATGTTCTGCAAAGAGCAGCCATTCTATCCATCTACTTCCTTTCTGCGTGGGTGACCTCTTCACATGCTGGGTCATGTGTGCAGAATAGGGCATATCCCTAAATACATTTTCTACGGCGAGCTTGCCTTAGGCTCAAGAAAAGGGGTCGTTCCGATCTCCGCTTCAAGAATGCCTGCACGAAAGATATGAAAGGTTAAGTGGCATTAATACATAGGAAGCCTTTGTAGCTGACAGCCCCGCCTGGAGGAAACAGATACGCCAGAGAATGATCATCAGTGAGAAGACCCTCCACGATGAAAACGCTGCGAAGAGAGCTAGGAGAAGAGCGAGCCTATAGGCAGAGCAACAAGCCGAGGTGACACATTGCACAACAGCTTTCGTATGTCAAGGCTGTAGTAGACAATGCACATGAAGAAGTAAGCTCTACAGTTACACAAAAAGATGCACACAGACAAAAGCCCAATACGGCGCTGATCAAAAGTCATTGCGACTGACGGATGTCAACACTATATATATATATATATATATATATATATATATATATATATATATATATATATATATACATTAAGATGTTTGATGCAAAGAGCTAAACAGATTTGAAACTCTATGTAAAAAATTAAAGTGTAATGTTTCGGTGGTGTAATCGTTAATATGATCTGATACTTATATCATTCAATACTATAATATTCTCTTACTCATAACAATAATACATTTTTATGTGGGCATTACTTTCCAAATATAATATGTGTCATGTTCTTTTAACTTTAAAAATAGTTAACTTTCGTATATTTGTTCAGTTAACCAAATACGTTAGATTATGTATTTAAAAAGTAAAAGTCGACGTAACTACATTGAAATCAATAAATGCAGTCAACAAATTTAAATGCAGTTATGTTAATCTGATTACGTACGTTTTATTTGAAACAACATTACAAAGTAATTCACTGATTGATTCGTTGACGTCTGAAGTTAGATTAATTGAAATACATAAAGCATTATTTTTAGAATGGTGCCTACGGTCAATGAATAAAGGAATATTGTTCAGAAAGGTTAATTGGAGAGATTATAGAATATTTGGACAGAAAATAGAAGTCGGATGATCAAAGCGGTTGGATGAAGGATCAGACAGCGTAATTAGTCTTGGACAAACAGAATCTCACATGAATTATAGTTGCTACAATTGCGTCGCTTGCTCTTTCGCTTATGTCAGATTAATTAGAAAATGTGTTCGATAAAGCAATTTTTTCGTGTTCCGGTGGAAATAGACTATACCAATGAGCTATTTGTTTCATACGCCCTATATTTTATGTAAGATTTAAAACCGTTAAATATATCGTATGAAATGTTTTCAGCAAAAGTTGATCAAGTCAGATAATAGTTTTTATTATGGTAAGTAATCTGATGTGTTCTGTTTATCATTTGACAGAATTTCCAGCACTTATGGAACATGAGATAAAAGTGTGTTTAGTCTGCGGAAGACACGATATATGGCTTGATATTCGTAAACACGTTTCCATAAATGAGTAAACAAATATGTTTGTAATATAATGTTTCTCTCTGTGTCAGTACAATAGCACGCGAGAAATAGAGAAATAGATTGTTTGATAATAGATTGTAAAAGACCAACCCATTCCCTTATCATATAAAATGGTTCCAATTACATATGTAAAATTGTAAAAAATATATAATTTTACTTTCCACGCGTCTAATCATGCTGACTGATTACAAATGACTTCGTTAATTATAGAATTTGAATTCAGATTTCAAAATAAAATTGTAAATCATGAATATAAATGGATAGTCTTATCAATAATGTGTTTATGTTCATCAACTCAGGAAAACATTGGACAATAATGCCAGATATAATGTAAATATATATTATGATGATTATGAAAATAATATCTAGACGTGAATGAAAATGTTTTTTAAACGGAAAATATTATGTATTTATATGTTCATTAACATGCCGTCTTTATTCTGAGGTCATTCTTAACATTTTAACAGATAACATAAAATATTTAAAAATATTTGTTACGTTTGCAATGCGAATTTTTATTTAAAACGATACATAATCGCTGATATTAAAAAAGAATGTCATTCGAGTATGACGTGAGGAGAATGGTTTTGTTTTTTTTTCTACCAAATAGCCGTCAAAATGTGAAATGCGTTGTGTGTTGATGAAGTTGAATGGAGGTTACCACATATCTTATAATATTGCATGGTCTTTTATTTAAGAATAATTCAAAGTAGTTAATAGCAGTTTAGTGTTTTATTGTGTAATATTTGCGAACATAAGTACGGCTCATGAACTCTTGGAATTATATATTTTAGAAAATATGGGTGACAGCAATACACTATGTCTTTGAAACTAGATTTACCAAAACAAAATACACTGTATTTTAGTATTCAGCAGACAATAACTGGCATGAATCTGTAACAAAATTGTTGGCTGTTTTAAAAATGTCTAAACACAGACGGCGATGCTTACATGCATGTATGTTGTGTATTAGTACTAATACTCTCACTAATTTGTGGAACACTGTTAAAGTAAATAATGAATATATATATATATATATATATATATATATATATATATGTATATATATATATATATATATATAAATCTTATGAGGTACACCTCTTATAAATACATTTAAAAATGATACGCGAGCATCTCTGGCAGGCCCTTTCGACTATCATCTCGTCAGGAGAAAATCGATAGTTTTAATTAATAATAGTGTCGAAAGAAATCTAAATGGGGATGTGAAAGTTCCTAAATCACCGATAGATTAAAATGCACTGCGTTAGAGGGAAAACAAAAAAACGAGGGAGAGAGTTCAAAGTTCCCCAAAGAGTTTAAGCGATCTAACAAATCCCTTCTGCCGGCACAAGGAGGGGGTCGCATAGCGATAGACCCAGATTCCAATATTTTCAAATGGTTCTTGAAATCTGCTCTCTGCAAGCCCTCAAAACGGTCTACTTTATAGTTACTTGCACAGCTAGGGTGTTCAACAAAATTCTGGCCAATAGCAAATTCCAAAGTATTAGAGGAGGGGTAACACAAGAATCTGACGTATTGTTGATGGTCTGTGCTCGTTTATGCGGGTCTGCAAATTCAATGAAGTGCGCCCTATATAGCCAGCATTACATTGGCATTTAAAGTGGTATACAATATCACTATAATTTGTATAGGGCACACTATCCTTGCGAAAGGAAGGAAAAGCAGGTCTAGTAGCATAAACTAATCGTAAGGAAACAGAGTAGTAACAATTACTAATGCTATCAACAATCTGCTTACCTAGTTTAGTACTATTTACCCCTATCCAAGGTAATTTTAAATAAATGGGGAATTTTACAGACCCAAATATTTTGGGCGATTATAAGTCAGCAACTTTGTTATAAATGTAATCATTGATAAGGTCCTCAGGATAACTATTATAAATGAATATATCCCTGATCTTATAAAGTTCACAGACTGATCTACTTTAAGAAAAAATCACGACGGATCTATGCACCAAAGTGTAAATTAAGCCTACCTTTCTAGATTTAGGCACAAAAGAAGACCAGTTTACGTACAGGCCAGTAAAAGTAGGCTTCCTTTAGATAGAAGTGAGAAAACCACCCCTTGAGCGTTCAGCAATAACATCCAAGAAGAGAAGACAATTATCCTTCTCACTATCTATAGTAAACGTTAGAGCCTCATGAATAGAATTTTACTCATGAAAAAATGCCAGTGCTTCACTCTGCGAAGAAAACATCGCGAAAGTACCATCCACATATCTAACATAAGTAGTAGGCATATTTACAGACCTAAATAAAACAGATTCATAATATCCGAAGAAGATATCAGCTAAAGTGGGGGCCAATGAACTACCCATTGAGACCCCGTCGACCTGATTAAACATTATATTCTCGAAGCTGTACTCGACTTATTTAGTACATAAAAGTATCAATTCTATGAAGATCTTCCTAGGGAATCTAGGGGCAGTCAAGCAACCTTCATAGAGAGCGTCGGCACAGATAGTTATAGTTGTATCTAAATGTATATTAGTAAAGTGACTAGAGACATCAAACGAGCAGATAAATGATGTCTAAGAATCCGGATCCAACGTAGAACTTCAGTAAACCGATAGGAATCAAGGATGCAGTGCGTCGTGTATACATCACGCACATGTTGCAAGATTCCTAGGAGTCAGTTAGCCAAAGAGTGTTGGGCGAACCCTATCATAGATAATATAGGTCTCAGTGGCACACCCTCCTTGTGTATTTTAGGAAAACAATATAATCTAGGTCGAAATGCCCCAGAGGGTCTGATCCTATTATATCCATCTTTCGAAAAAACCTTCTTTTTTAAATAAAAAATAAGACGCTTCTGCAACTTGATCTCGTTCTTACAAGTATTATCTGCAGATTCGACAGGGCTAAGTCTACATAATTTAGTAGTGTCGTTAAGAATAGATAACATTTTCTTAACGTAGTAACTACGATCCAATACCACAGCTCCCGCACCTTTATCTGGTGTACAAATGTAAATGTCTTCATAACATGTTAAGGCTTTTATGGTTTCAAACTTCGTTTTATTCCAAATAAAGTCACTGTCGTCAATGGAGGCGTTACTGTATTGCAGTGCCAAGCCAACCAACCTAGATGTCATATATATATATATATATATATATATATATATATATATATATATATATATATATATATATATTTATATATATACATATATATGTATATATATATGGGTATATATATATGTGTATATATATGTATATAGGTATATATATATATGTATATATATGTATGAATATAGATATATATATACTACATTTCACATTTCATATATATATATATATATATCTATATATATATATATTATATTACTTTATATTATATATACATGTTACTATATCATATATGTATATATATATATAATTATATATATGTAAATATATATTTATTTCAAAATGTGTTATAATATATTTTATCGTAATTCGTGTCTGTTAACAGTCGAGCAACACTCTTACATATGCACTTCAGTGTGTTCCTGCTGTGAATGATTGTAAGCTAGATACGAAGGAATAAATACACACACATAAATTCGAGTGTTAACTATTACGTGGTTATAATTGTCAATAAACAAACACTACCAATCTCTGGTAGTGATATACCATGTTTTACCGCCTTCAAAAACTACTTAATGAATTTACTGAGATGTAACTACAAACATACAGCGTTTGATTCAGAGGTTCCAAACAATTTTTATATGATATTATGATATTTGATAGTCTACCGTATTTACTTTACTACTCAAGGACTAAGTTAAACAAACGATTATTTTATATTTTAAGATCACCTATGTTATGTTGTGTTCTTCCGACTAAATACATGTTCATACCAAGTGCATACAATCCGTTTGAATTTCTCTTTTAGCACACTCAACGTTGCTATTAATACTCTTTCAGTATTCTCTTTCCTAAAATGTAACTCCGAGAAAATGTAAACTGCATCTTCTTCTATTCCATTGCCTTATATATCTTGGTCTGTGCATGATGAAACAAAAAATAAACAATCGTTTGCTTCGATATGATAATGAAACCAAATTTAAAAACATAAAATAAATTAAAAACAAATTGGTAAGGTTAATAAGGAATACATTTATTTATGTTCTCAGAAATAACAGCTGTTTATTTTTCCCATGCGTATACATGAAAGACAACAGAAAAAGTAACACATAGAAGTAATCCGTAGTGTAACTTTCAGAAACTTTGTCTATCACTAGTCTGTATAAAATGCATAACCATCCGATACATGGTTGTATTAGATAAATGACATTCGATCAACACCACGTATGTTTTTTTTTAATTCGAGCTTTCTTTTTTCATGTTATTCAACTCTTAAATTCAAACATACTATGTATTAACACAGCAAACTTCTATAATATGCAGCACATGCAATTCACGGTAATGTACATGATACTATAGGGCCTGATATTACTCTTGAAAGTGATAGGTGTTCAGCTTGATAGGGGTACAAGTTGTGTCCAATGTCTAATTATCACACTTAACATGGACTTATAAGTCGTTATTTCGTACTCCACACTCACATGTATACTCCCTTATCAATCAGGATGTAACATGATATATATATATATATATATTGGCACACCTTATCGAGGAGTATCTCTCTCATTCTCTTTCTCTCCCTCACTCTCTATCTCTTTGCTTATGCACCTTTTAACAGAAAGAGTATACTTTATTCTGTCGTTTTACAAGTGTACTTATTCTCCATTTAACAATCGAACGTCTCGTCTCTCGTCCTACGCACCTTCCGAGAATAAGCTGTACAAATATCAAATTTCTGTTTGAACTAGTATTTGCTCTAAGAGTGTGGATAGGAATTCGGAGATCTACTTGTTATAAAAGCACACATTACGTTTCTGGAAACGCTGAAGCTTTTTGGTTGCCGCTGCTCAACCTACTTGAAACTTTATGTGTGTATCATCTGCCCATTATAAGCTAGTTATCACATGTTTATCTATGTGTTTGTTAAATCAGATTTCCCAACAAGCTTAGTACGTATGTTTTCTTTATATACAACTAATACATACACATCGATAGTTTCCGCCACCATTCATTATCCTTGGCGAATATTTACTGTTATTGAGAGTTGAAGTGTTCATCTTAAGTGTAACCTTACAGTTCTGTTTAATCTCTTCAAGATTACGTTGAAAAGATACACTTAGACGGCTCGCTTTGATTAATAATGTAAACAGAACCGGATATCTTTGATAGTTTACTAATACTTGGGTAATATTTCTAATCAGGATACCTGTGTGGCGAACCATTGTGTTGCATAGACACCTATATAGTCTTCAAGTTAGAATAATATCGTTTAGCGTGCTTCTCAAGCAAGCACATGCGGGGCTTGTAACATTAATAAAGACAATGTTTTTTCTACAAATGCGTATATCTCTCTCTGTGGATTTGATTACATTATAACAGTTATTTACGTGACGTATTGTTTATCTTCTAAGTGTATCGCAACAAGGTATCTCCAAGTAGGGTCCACTAAAATCAATATTCTAATTAATACGATGTGTGTCATAGAGATACAGACTTAATATGTACACTAATTGTTAACGTTTTCACTTAATGCTTTTAAGATCCTTATTCACAGTATTTACTGTAGGTTCAAAAGGTAAATTCCAGTAAGATCCTTTAAGACAATCGTTATTTGCTTGATACTAGACACTGTTTAATGTCATAAATCAACGTCGTATAGCGTAACGTGAATTCAGAATGTAACCAAACCATTGTGCACGTGTGAGTTGTAGCTTATTCTTCTCCTCAAATATCCCATCAAGATATCCTGCGATCGCAATTTTTTACCCAGAAAGAAAGAATAATTTCTGAAGAATAATGGCCGCCATCTTGCTACAAATGAGATATCCTCATTACAATGGCGGGACGAACCCCTGGTATGACAACAAACATCGTAACACGAAATATACACTATAGATCAGAAATAACCTGATTCAGTATACTGGGACTATTACTCTAAACTACAATGCCGCTAGGAAACTATTACAACTGAATATTTGTTGTAATGTTAATTTGTTATCTTAACCCAGGAAGATATTAGGCAGCAAATACGCAAATCGTATTATTAGGCTATTCTTTTCATCGTGCATCCACGATGGTATACATTTCATGTGTGCAACCACACTGTTCTTCTATAAGACCTAAAAAAAGACTCATTTTCTATGTCTCAATTGACGTTCGTACAACCTAAGTATTGTTGTTTCATTAATGTAATGAATTTGATACATTCCTTATATTTGTAGAATAGAGTAACCTTCTTTCTGACGAAAACAATATGTAAATTGATGAGCCGTTCAACATACCCTTCATGCTATACCTATATATATGCTTCTAAATATGTATTTTGCCATTTTAATACGTGTAATTATACGGACCTCCATAAATGAACCCCATATGCGTCGTCTAAGTTATAACGGTGATGTTGACTCTTGTGCACTATCCGCTTACTTGAATCGCTGGATTCTACTAGCGAAGCCAATGCGATTGCCCGAGTTCCCATTACTTGATAGACGCTAAGCGAAGGTGCTGAACATTCGTTTTGTAACCACAACCGTCAATTTGCTTCTAATTCTATAAACGACACTTCGTGTTTTCGGCAACCACACCATATGACAACACACGCAATCCCATTTCGCTCATTTATCTTTGGTTTTATAATATACTAGCAGGACCCGTGTCCCGGCGTTTCCCGGGGAAATATAACAGCCTGATTTTAATTTTTAAGTTAAATAAATAGATTCAGTAAATAAATCATTTCACTGGAAGTAATTAAGGTAATTAAAATAGGATTTAACACGGAGCTGTGATCTAGCGTTCTTGTGTTTGTTCCAAAAGATGTCTCCTTTATGGTGGTAAATGTTATTCGTACAAAGCTTTTGAACATCCTACATAAAACTGCCCATGGCTAAAGCTAGGTGAAGTCAAGTTTCGACCAATCACTTCCAATGATTGTCCTTGGGACTTGTTAATTGTCATGGCAAAACACAATTTAACTGGGAACTGAAGCCTTTTAAATTTTATTGCAGAATCCGACGGAATAATGGGTATTTTGGAAAGGTATGTCAGTTTACCCCTTGCAACACCAGTTTGTATTACAACTTCTATTACATGAGGTTGCATGCGTTTAACACACAGTCTCGTTCCATTACATAGACTTGGAGCATCAGGATTCCGGAGTAACATAATTGGGCATCAAGCTTTCAGCTGTGTGTTAGCATACCGGGCAATTCTAATGAATTTAAAAATTCGGTAGGGTATTTTACAGCCTGGTCGTCATCGAGAGTAGAATCTACAGAAGTGAAAGTCTGTTCATCACCTGGAATTTCATCAAGCAGTTGTTGATTGATGACATGCACCATGGCATTTTAGGAACCAGAATTACTCTCTCCGTTAGCCATTCATGATGCACATAGTTTTCGGCTATATTTGGATGAACTTTGCTAGTGACTGATGAAACAATTGAGCCAATACCTGGAGTAATAACAATCTTGCAATCGGTGGTTGTTGCAAGCTTTCCATCACCTATTTTTAGGAGGACGAAATGCAAACTCACCAGCCATGGGGTCACTATTGAGATGTACACGTATGTGTGTAAATAACGTTAGAGTAAGCTCATCAGCGGGACTTCCACGTGGAACAATAGGAAGCGTTTGTGAGAAGTCACCTGATAATAAAAGTGTTATGCCACCCATAACAACATCACGGATCTTGAGATCACGCAATGTTTTATCTAGAGCCTCAAACGCTTGTTTATATGGCATTGTACATTCATCCCATACGATCAAGGAACAATTCTGTAAAACGTTGGCTTAATCTGATCCTCTTTCTATTTGACAAATTGGATCAGCATCTTTTGTTAGATAATGGACACTTAAATGTGGAGTGAGCTTTCCTACTACCACTAGGAAAAAGAGTCGATACAATGCCTTCTGACCCAAATTTAGCAATAATCAATTTGGTAACAAATGTATTTCCTGTACGTCCGGGTGCATCAAAGAATATAAGGCAACCTTCTACAGTATTAACTCCAGTACGAAAAATATGTATTTGCTCATCATTTAGTTGTGCGATACAATCTCGAACAATTGATGCTTTCTCATGAGGTTGATCACTAATTTCACGCGTTCATGCAGTAATGACCGGATGTGTATTAGATCGATTATATTAGGTAAAACCCACTTTTGTCAGTGTTTTACCATTCATCTCATAAGGCATATTTTAGATATGTACTAAAGCCATATTGAAGATGTCGTCTAAAAATGTTATATCAACTTAAGGCTGTTGATTGTGTTTCCTAAGAAAGACATCTTCACTAAAAGCTTCAAAGTTTTGAATGAGACACTGCACATAATGTCAACATGATGGCAAACAAATGTCTCAAATTGTTGGCAGATTCAGATATAGATGCTTCCTGTAATGTAGCATCCCAATGGTTATCATCCTCAAGTAGTCTATGTGCACTACATGCATCCCTCAATGTAGCCATTACTTGACCTTTGATCGTGTTTAGGTCATGAAAGCTTTGCGAACCTCTACCATTGTGTAGAAGCAGTCTCAAACAGAAGCAGTCAAATTGATTTGGATGCACGGTGTATACCCTGCCCACAACTTCTGTTCTTTTAACGCACGGATAGACTGGAACGTACTTACCATGTAATCATCGCTTGAAGTCTTTAGTTTTAGTGTCCCATGTATAATAAAGTGGAACTTCTCAGTACAAAGTGTACGGGCAAAAACATCTGTTTGACACAATTTTAAGAAAGCTGTTAGAGTGGTTGAAGGTGGATTTGCAACTCTATCTGCTGCAGTACTTTCAGTAAAGTATATACGCTGTCCATTTTCTAGATGAGCTGATAGGTGAATATCTGGGGGATGATCTATATGTATGTGAAAGTTAAATATTCTCCAAATTGCTTCATTTGTTGATATGTAACGTCCCGTTTCGTATCTCTTAACTTCATCATGATCATTACTTAAGTTGTGAAGATAGCTGGATCACTACCTTTATTTTCATATTTACAAGTGTATTTTATTGATTTCATACTATTGCAATATTAAACATTGATATGCACATCACAAATCTTACAAAGCAGTTTATTATGTTGTACAACCAATCGGTTATCTACAGGAACTATTATGTTGCTAGGTAGGGTAACTGTCGTCTCAACACCTTCAGCTATAGGAGATAGTCGTCGATATTGTGGGTAGCTATTTGTATCCGATTGAGTTTCACTCAAAAAGTGCCTGGGATATCTCTTACTGAAGTGTCCATCTTTGAGACAGAGTTAACATCTGTTTATGTGACCACATGGTCCACGAATCATATGGTGCCTAATGATATCATGTAAAACCGGATCTGCCACTGGATCTGGAATTTCCGCACTGATAACTGAATCTATGTCAGATGATTTCATTTTTTATCCCCTTTTCTGCCACTTAACAGTGTATATGTATGCTATGACATATAAGGGCAGCAGTTTTTGTCGCCGCCACTTACTGCCACCAAGCACAATCAAGGATTTGGTTTACCCGACTCAAATTAAACAATAGCAAGCAATTAAAATTAAAGTGGATTGTCTTACACATGGTGGACCGTACATTTGCTCGGCAGATGGTTAATGGTAACATAAAACGGCAGCAGTTTTCCCGATCGCCATCGGCATTTGGCTCACGTTACTCAATTGCAATCATAAAACGAAAAAATAGAGAATAATCTCTATCATAAAAAATAAGCATAACATCGTAATTTTGATTGCCCCCCCCCATCCGAATACAATTGGTAATGCTCTGCTGCCTACATTACTTATGGATGTGTATCTCATTTTATATTTTTCTTTTAAGCCAAAGAAAATGGAATTCATATGCAAATGAAATAGGGGGCTCTGTAGGCCTCTTTAATTTTCAAAGGGCCCCTTATCACAGACGGAGCACGTGTTTATTAAAAAAAAAGTAAAATTTCTAGTGAAATCTAAGTACATTGCTTTCATTATATATCGAACAGGATTCGTGTAACTATATTAATTCAAATATTAATATTATATTCCCAATCCGTGGGTTAGTGGTTACGACGTAACAGTTTTTGGCGTTCGATCCCATTCTACTAAAACGAATTAAAAAATAAAATGAAGAGTTTGGTTCAAATTCTGTATAAGTAACAGTTGTTTAAAGTTCATGTAAATAATGAAAACGTTAATGTTTGTATTAATTGTTATAGTTGAAATTTTAATTATTATAATATGAAATATCAGAAATATTCAATTTGTGTTTGCCGTGTAAGGTTCTAAATCCGTATGTAGAAGTATATCATATTTAATTAGCGCTCTTTACAAATTCGTATTTGATTACGTCGGCTTAGTTTTTTGTAGGTGGCACGTTATTATGTAGTCGATGTCCGTTACGTGTAATGATTAAGAAAATATAAAATCCGTGTAAATTGAATACATGTCACCCCCCCCCCGCGATATATACATATATACGTTTTTTGTAATTTTGTTTAAATATAACGTAAAGTTATTTGACTGAAGCTTGTTAAGCGCGAAGTAACGAAAAAATGTAAATAGGGTTTTGTATCGGTTCAAATTATGTAGAACTAAGAAATGTTTTAATTTATGTTTGGGAGTAATAGAACGTAAGTGAATTTGTTTAGTTTTCCTGTGATTGTTTGTAAGTGAATCTGTTATTTAATTATTTATTTAGTATTACAATTAAGGTGAATGTTTTCGATTGTGAAGGTGGTCGGATTAATGTAATCCGTTATTCGATTACTGGGACGTGTTATGAAAGAAGAATAAGGAAATGGTATTCGTCTAATCTGTAAGCGCGGTGTTTTGTTATTTTTCTTCAAAAGGGTATCTAATCAGTTTGTTTGTTTTGTTACTTGTCTCAAGTATTTAACGTTGAGGGGATTCTTCCCAAAGAAGTTAATCGATTTCAACAAAGTTTTTTTTTATTATTTAGTAACTTATAAAAATAATGAAAATGTAGTTTTGTTATTGTATTTATTAAAATTCTATTAGAATAGTCAATATGGATCGTTTAAAACGAACATTTATAATTTAAAATGAAACATTCAGTCTGGAACTTCCGGTGGACTCGGTGGAATGAATAGAAATTCTTCAATTATTAAGTCCTTATTTATTATTATAAAAATACAAGGATCTAGTTTTTTGAATATTATTTTCTCATAGTCGATAATTGAAATCCCATTTTGAAAAATATTTCAATAGTTTATAAAAGAATTTTAAAAAAATAACAGGGCGGTTCAAATAGTGTAGAAGTAACATATTTGTTTGTTTATAAAATAAGTGAAAGGTATAATTATTGGTATATATGTATTCTTGGGTTGTATATTTCGTGACATAAGGAAAACGTTTACATTTTTTATCGTATAATTTAGAGTTGAAATTTGTTATTTTTTTTATTATGTAATCGTTGTCCGTTATGTAAAATAATGAAAAAAAATAAAAATGCGTGTAACTGAAGCTTCACCCCCCCCCCTACGAAATATAAAAGTTATTTGGAATATTGTTTAGTATGTATTATAATATAATATGTTTGATGTGTATTCTTTGTGCAAAATAAATGAAACTGTAGTTATATCTGTAATTGGATGTAGTTCGTAATGTGCAACCACGAGTATTTCTCAACTGATCTGACTGTGGCGTGTGAATAGTATAGTAATTGAAAACTTTAAGTATTACATAATACATCTGATATTGTAGGGAACCGTTAGGTTCAAATTATGTAGAAGGAAGTAATGGTATACGTTATGTCAGAACTGTACTAATTTATTTATTATTACAATTAAGGTGAATAAATCGTTGTGTTTACGATTGTCATTGTGTTCAGTTTAATTTAAGCTGTTATTCGTTAACTTGAGAATGCTACGAAGGAAGAATAAGAGAATGTCAATCGCTTAATCTGTAACGGTTTCTTTCTGAACATATTACGTAAGTATTGTAGCAGCAATGATAAAAACTGAAGTAGATGAATGTATAACGGAAATAGAATAAGGGGAGCGGTGTATTACCTTACGAACAGTTAGATCGGTAAGAGGAATCGGTATAAGTGTTTGAGCGTAATGAATCTGGCAGATGTTTCGTGAACTGAAATAGCTACTTGAGGCCGAGAGTAGAAGATTGCGTAATCGAATTTGGCGGAAGTGACGTAGTACGGTCTATTGAAGGAAGCGTCTGTTATATTTTTTGTGCCACGTATGCTACTGTGTGTTGAGGTGAAAGAATACGTAACGTAAATAATAAGTTGTAAATTGTGTGGAAGTATCCGTTGTGTAGTTGTTCCCGGTGTAGACTGGTAGCGTGGGAGGAGTAAAATGTTAGAGAGAAATGTTCTTGCTACTACCTGTATGGTGTCTGTTTTTGGGAGAGTTACTGATGGAGGAACGAAAGTAGTAATTTGGCCGAGGTAGATGTAAGAGTCTAGAGTTTGCGAAGAACACGCTGGAGCGAATGAGCTTGATGTTGTAGTTATTGTAGTAACCTATTGAGTTCAAGTTTATTTTCCTACTCGACGCGAAGGTACAGGGGAAAAACGTCTCTACTTTATATATAAGATTATATTTACAAAATCTAAACGGTTTTGTCTTATTGAAATATTCATCAATATCGCTTTTCCTTGATTTCATATTCTCCTTAACTAATATAATTATGTGATGCTTTTCTGGTAAGGCGGGTCATCGATGTTCATTATCCTAATATACACAACGAGAGACGAATAGCATGTTTGTTATTCCGTAGATAATAGATGGACACATATGTGGTGGCTCAACAGCTGCCAACATTTGATTGATGACCACGTCCTATAACTGTTATTTGCTTAAAAAGTGAATATGGGGCGTGCATCATTCTATAAAACCTTCTGGTGCTTTTAGTACTCTTGGGGGGATGATATTACATGGTCACATTATGTACATATTGGTCCTTAAATGCATTTTTATTGATTAGTTGATATTCTTTGAGCTGTTATTAGTCAGAAGCCTAAGTAATGCCCCAGATTTGAGAGGAATTACATCGATGAACAGGTGTATGACTGTTTCCACCGTTCTGTTAGGACCATCAAGACAATAGGGTCAATAAATATACAAATGTCATTGATTAAGCAACAAGTTATCACTACGGTATCAGCAAAATAACAATCCAGTACCAAAGCCCTTAACATGGCAGAATTACAAACTTCCACCTATTACTACAAGGAAGGACAAAACCTAACGCAACGTGAAAAATGAAATTAAAACACATACCCATCATTGAAGATAGATCAGAATAATTCACCCGATTAGTTCGTTTGGTACACAATAAATATGATCAGATAGGTTGAGCAAAATATATAATTCATGTTTTATGGTGTGTTTCCTATTTCTACTACGATTTTGTCATGTTTATCTAAATTTCTATGAATAATTTTTTTGTAATATAATGTTATTTCCATATTATTGCCAGCTAAGTAGAGATCACAACGGATACAAGTGATGGACACAATCACATTAATGCCCGTACATCAACGACCTAATGACTGTAAATGAAAATCTCCCTCACGAAAACTTGAGCTCCTAGGACACGCTTAGGAGAGAGCAGACTACAGTTGATTACCACACAGATAAAGAAGTGACTTTTCTGTTACCGCCGTTCTTAGCACTTACTTGCAAAACATCAATGTGTATCCGATGAAAACAACTCTGCAGCCTGAGCATGGGAATAGAGCGATCAAAAGTTGTTATAGCTCTATAGAGCTACTACACTTATTTGTGAATTCGAAGAAGCAAGTAATGCGCTGAAAACTCCTGTATCTCTACAAAGCCACCATCTGCCCATGCATGGAGTATTGTAGTAACATGTGGGCTGGCGCATCATCTACTAGTCTCTCCCTCCTTGACAAGGCCCAAAAAAGAATCGCCAACCTAACATGGCCCTCACTGTCAACCACGCTGAAGCCTCTGTCCCATCGCTTCCATTTAGCATCCGTGTTCTTGTTTTACAAATACTTCAATAGATTATGCTCTGATGAACTGGCTACTCTGGTGCCCCCTCGACGGTAATTCACTAGACTAACTCGACAATTAACTAAATCTCATTCATTCACTGTGGAGGTCCCCAGATGTCGGAGAGACTTCTACTCCAATAGCTTCTTTCCTCGTGTTGCTGGCCTCTGGATCTCGCTTCCTGCCCCCTGTTTCCCCGACAGTACAGACATGCAGAAGTGTAAAACTAATGTAAACAGACATCTCGCTGCACAGATCGCAATCTAGGTTGACTGCCCCCTACCTTCTCCCCTCTTCTTTTTTTCTCAGTAGCCCCTTACGTCTACAGTGGCGTCCTGCCTTGTTTGGGGTAAACTATCTTAAACAAAAAACTGCTCTTACTCTCTACTATCCAACCTATGAAACCTGAAATGACTAGCATGCGCACGACAACCTGGACCACTATAGAAGCTGCCATATGACAATATGAGTTACGGATAGGCGAATAAAAACATTTCATATTCAGTACTAAATATATAAATGCATGTATATATATATATATATATATATATATATATATATATACATATATATATATATATTCATAGTATACATATTTATTTATACATACATTATTGGTTACATATATGCATACATGTTTCGGTTGTTCTATTCACAAAAAGTAAACCCTTACAGACCAAAGAAGGCGAGTAAATACAAATGTATAATAAAGGAAAAGTGTACTTGTTATTGTGCACTTTTCATAAACACTGGAGTTTCAACGGAATTACATCTAAATACCAATAAAAGACGTGTACTATATTTATATATATATATATATATATATATATATATATATATATATATATATATGTAGTGTGTCTGCTTACATCGAAAATAAATCAATAGATCGTAGAGAGGTGAAAGCTGACATAATAAATTTAAAATTAATTTAAAAACTATATGATACATATTTCAAAAGAGTACCGCGGTCACATCCAGATGGACTGACTTTTTTAATTAAACAAAAAACAAATCTCGTGTATGCCCGTGGGACCGTCGGCGTTATGTATGTCAGATTAATAAACTTTGATTATATGGATAGTATAAGCTAATCTTAATATATGCTCATATTGTAATGAATGGGCATGTTTATTAATATGCTAATTATAATGTATGAATGGTGTCATGAGTTATGGTTCAGTTTTATTTTCTGCAAAAAAAAACAACTTTTGGAAATAGACGTGTATCATTTTAAGCTTACTTTAACTTTTCTTATATGTTCTTTGTTCTTTTATATTTTACATTTTACTTTTAATCGATTTAACTGTTGCAATATATATATATATATATATATATATATATATATGTATGCATATATATATATATATATATTTATATAATTATTTTTAGGTTATAATTGTAATTTTATTTTATCGCTATCTCATCTCTGATTCGAGACACACTTATAAATATCAGAACATTTATACACACGTTTATAAATGTAATTAACATCAACAAAATTGCACCATTTTCTTTTAAAACCGTATTTCTTCATGATAATATTATATTTATTTCATAATTGTAATCTAAATTTAAGTTACTGTACTCAGTAATTTCTTCTTTTCAAAACCTCCCTGCGTGTTTCTAAAATGCATATGGAAGACATAACAATCGATATTAATGTATGTTATTCATGCACGTCTACCAGTTAAATTTAGATTAATGTTCTACTCGATTTTTTTACTGAGTGTTTTCATCATTTTACGATTTTAACAAAGAGATTTACTTTTTGTAGTAGTGCATGATACACATGTTTCTTATTTTCTTAAGATCTTACTTCCCCATGTTATGAACGACAAGTTTTCCTATATAACGTTTTCAGTGAATTCTCACAAGAAGGCATTTTATTAATTTCGAACTTAATTCCTTTTTTTTTAATTACTTTAAATACTTTAACTTGATTTGAGTATAACTTATTATAAAATAAGATGATGTTAACTAATTATATGAACCTATTTATACGCTATTATTTATCTGTCATCTCGTTTAGTTGTATTAATATTCGATCTCTTCGTGAATAAATGTATCCTAGCTAAATGTATTAACGTGTAAATGATATATAATATATGTATAAGATATACACATGTATAACTTACTTTATTTTTCGCGATGCAAAATCCGAACTGATCTTAATTGATGAATGCACGTATACTTATACAAGGTAACCAAAAGAAAATATATGTATTTTATTCAACAGATTAATGTCTGATGGTACCGTTAAAACAGCAACTGGTGTCTCCGTACAAATTGCAGCACCGCCCCACAAACATGTTGATGTAACTTATTTTCAGAATTATATATTGACGCTAATTATATATATATATATATATATATATAAGCAGTACACATAGCTATATGCACGATCCGAACGCCGTTTCGTAGATCACTCATACTGCCTGGTAAATAACCGCCGATTCCGCTATTTACATTTAAAGTTCCTCTATATTTACTAACTAATTGGCTATGGCCGATGGATAAGATCCCCGACTACGAATCAGTGGCGATTTTTGATCGGGGTTCGCGCCTACCGACCGTTGAAATTAGTTCCTAGACTGAGGATTGCGTAAGCATGAAACATCGATGTATCTAGGTATTTAAATAATTAGTATTTATTCATGAAAATGGTGTTTATCCACAAAGGATGGGCACTCTCGAGTAGCTTTAATAACAAGCAGTACAAATAGCTATATGCACGAAACATCGATGTCTCTAGGTATTTAAATAATTAATATTTATTCATAAAACTATTATTGTTTATACACATATATATATATATATATATATATATATAAATATATACACACATATATGTATATACATATATACATATATATATATATATATATATACATTTATATATATACATATATATTTATATATATATATATACACATATATATACATTTATATATACATACATATATAGTTATATGTATACATATTATATATATATATATATATATATATATATATATATATGTGTACATACATATAGAGAC
>OY744526.1:129572031-129602031 GCA_963556195.1 Sepiola atlantica | reverse complement strand
AGTGTTGGGTGTTATCGCAATTATTGAGTTTCTCTTTTAGATAACAATTAAATATGACGGAAGTCACGTTTTGAATAACACGAACGTTCATTTGAAAACATTATTCGTTGGGTGTTGTGACAATATAGATTAACATTTATTCATTCCTCTCTGTTTTTCTCCATACGGAATTTTGTTTTTTTTATCTTATTCTATTATCTTCTCATAATTTAAAACCTAGATTGTTAAACTTTTATATTTTGACATGTATTTCTTCGGGATACGAGGTTAATATGGTATTAGTTTAGTTGTATTTACATTCTTTTCCAAAAAAAACAAAAGAAAAAAGTGTTTCCTCGCCCATGATTAATACACCGGCATAATTTTAAAGTAGAAATTCATATTTAGTTTAAATGATAACATGTAAACAAAAATCGCAATGGGGTGAGCCACTATACATAACGCGCTAACACAGACATAAACAGACGCGGAAGAAGGTTTCGATGAGATTAACTGTTTATGTCTTCTCTGTTAGAATGAAAACCAGAATGAAAATACTGTGTTTACTTACTGAAATACGAAGATTAATAAATAAATATAACTTATTGTTACTTCACAATCGACCATTCACACTAATATATATATATATATATATATATATATATATATATATATATATATATATATATATATATATATATATATATATCCATATATATATATATATATATATATATATATATATATATATATATATATATATATATATATCCATATATATATATATATATATGAAGTGATAATGTATACATACATATATACTAATACAAACAAATATTTATTATTTGTAGTGCCTAGAAAACCTCATAGATTGGCACTGTAAGTGTAGTATTAACACATCAGGGCATCGCTTGATATGAATGCATCGTGTCTTTCATTAAGTTGAAGGCTTCGTTGACGTGAAGGCCGTCGCGAAGTGTATACATTATCACTGTTTATCTAGTTATTTAGTGGTTACTGTGGTGTCGAGATGTAAGGGTTTGACTCGAGGCTCAGTGTATCGAATAACGCCACCACTAGTGTGTAGTTATATCTCTATTCTGACGAGTCCCCTTCAACATAATTTGTCCCTTTCAACATAATAAGACGTATTTTTGTTTATATATATATACATATATATATATATATATATATATATATATATATATATATATATATATATATATATATATATATAATCAAATAAGAACTAAAAGTAAACTTGTAGTAGATAGAAGCTATAGTGAAATGGTGTAATCTCAATATACGAGATAGAGCAATTATAAAGATAGAAGAAATAATATTTACACTCAATGACCGATTTATTTACCTATGACTAATCATTGCCCACATGCTAGCCACTGCACCCTTATCACTGGACCCCTTCCTCCCCCACCCCCTTCACTTCCAACATCAACCACGGCTCTTTCAACTAACCCTACCATCCTCTTCCCTCATATTTCACCCTCCTTTCTCTTCAGCCCACATCCTAATTTGGCTATGCTTTTAAACTTTAGGTTTTGTTTCTTAGAATCGCTTGAACATTTAACCACTAAAGTCATTTGTTTTTCTTCTCTGGTCGAAGGATAATTCGAAAATAGCCATGTTTTCATATCAATTCGATTTAAGTGCGCTCCATCTACGATTTGAATTCAACATTTAACAAATGGACTTACTTCATTTAGAACATTTTCTCCATACTGCCTCTACGAAAAACTCTTTTCCTCTTCTTCAAAATCTCCCTTTCATAAGACACTTTTTCAACGGACAATTACTGTGTAAACCACATATCTTTTTTACACGAACTCTTTTAACTCCATTTTTTTAATTAAAGTTTTTCAAATGTTTTAACTTTGGCTTTTCCAAAGCAAACTTATCTATCTGTATACCTCTTCTGAAGATAAGATGTTTATCTTTGAAAAGCCTTGGCTTAAGGAAAGAATAATAACTATTAGTTAATTACAGAATATACCTTGCATTGAACAATCGAAGTTTGAAATACATCTGGACATTCGTACCACATTTATCACTCTTATTTATTATATTTTTATGTATATATATATATATATATGTACATATATATATATATATATATAAATATATATATACATATGATGTATATATATACATATGATATATATAATATATATATATACATATGATACATATGATATATATGCATAAGATATATATATATATACATATGATATATATACATATAATATATATATACATATAATATATATACATATGTTATATATACATATAATATATATACATATGTTATATATACATATAATATATATATACATATAATATATATGTATATACATATAATATATATATACATATAATATATATATACATATAATGTATATATGTACATATAATATATATATACTCATAATATTTATACATATATATATATACATATAATATATATACACATATAATATATATATACATATATATATATACACCCATATATATATATATACACACCCACACATATACATATACATATGCATATACATATATATATATATATATATATATATATATATATATATATATATATATATGAACTTTTATTCATTTTAAAAACATATAATTGATTAAGATGCAGAAAAAAGGTTTAAGTTAGCTATGTTGGTGACAGCTATGAACCAGAAACAAGTGTCTCTCGATTACTTTTCTGTACATATCTCTATCTCTATACACACAATGTACAAAAGAAAGGGAATTTCCAAATGTTTACACTTTTATTGTCAGTAAGGGTATGCGAGCACAACAGGGCTATGTATTTTACTGGTAAGATGTTTTTTATTCAGCGAACCTCAAACGACTCATCCACTCATGCATAGAGATTAATATTGTATTGATGTGATAATGAAATGGTTTGGTTGATATGTAGTCATACCCTTAATGACAATAGAATTGTAAACATTTGGGAAGTTTCTTGCTTTTGTACATTGTACGAAATTTTTAAAAAAATAAAAAAATTAAAAATTAAAAAAATAAATAAATACAAAAATTAATTTTTTATTTTAAATATTTATTTATAAGTTTATTTTTTCATCTTTTGATTTTTGTCGTTTTATTTAATTTTTTTTTTCAAAAAAATTTAAAATAAAAACAATTAACAAAATTTAAACAAAAATATGTGATTTTTTTATTTTAATTTTTTTTTTTTTTAATTAATTTATTTATTTATTTATTTTTTTATATATTTTTTTATTATATATTTTTTATATATTTTTTTCATATTTTCTAATCTATATTACTTCATATTTTGTATTTTTATTCTCTATCTTACTTTTTTCTTCCCTTTTGTTCTTCCCTTCTTAAGCGCAGTATGACCATCATCGAGTTCATAAGCTTGTTACCCTACACGTTAATAGCAACGAGTCTTTGCGAAAAGGACTGTCGCCCTTCATCTACATCATTATAAAGATCTGCAGCATGTTCATCTGTCAACCAAAGTATTACATCAGCTATGTCAAAAGCAACAGCTTCCAGTAGAAAAAGACCCAAGGTCACTTCGATCAAGATTAATCATCAAAGAAACCAAGAACCGATCAATACATCATCATCATAATCATCATCATCTTCATCAGGATAACGATCATCACACTAATCTACCGGCAACTCTGTTTCCTTTTCAGTCGAAGCACTGACCTTTTTCTGACAGATATGTATGTATTTAATATAAATGCTGCCATTATATTGTAATGGCCACTCCTGTCTGTGTTTCTCTTTTGGCAGTGCCGTATTTTTACGCGTGTCTCTTTATTAGTTCATTGACAAATCAACCAGCGACCGGTCCGTTCAACAATATTACCACACACTAAGTATTTTGTGAGTTATTAAAACAAAACATACAGATTACTAGTAAACACCTGATTTTTTTTCATGGCTCGTTATCTAAAAAGCGGCTTGAACGATGAAATCTGGTTAAATAAAAGCGATCATCAATTGGTCTTTTCAGTAGTATATTTATTTAGTCTTTTACTTCTTGTATTTTCTTTTCAAATAGGTCACTCGATCGAAACATATTAGCGAAAGTAAACAGCATAGACCCACTTAATAAGTTACAATATACATTATATAGTAATAAAAATATCACTTTATCTTCAATCTACTTGGAATAACTGTCTGATACAAGAAAACAATTCCGGCAGCACATCTGTCAAATCATATTCAATGTCTCAAAGTGATGATTTCTGTTTATAATTCAACAAAAGTAACATTGTTTTTGGTTGCAGACATGTATTACGTAAGAATTTCAAAATTAGCTTTACATCAATGAGTTGAAAACAGCGAGGAAACAGAGCATTTCATTGCTTGTTTTTTGAAATAGTTTGTCTGTTGAGTTGCATATCGCTGGTCAGATAATTTAAATGTTTTATTTTGAACAAACGAAAAGTATTTCGAATGAAAAAAAATCCAGCGTACAACAAACACTGGCCAAGGCACGAGGAAATTAAAGACGAACGTGGAGAAAGCTACACACGCACCAAAGTTTTAAAACAAGCTTATCCGGCGGACAAAGAAAAAGAAATCTTGAAAATCGGATTTTTTAGACAAGTACATTCACGTGATTTTATTTGTTCTACGTCTCTAACGATGAAACTAAGTTATTTTTTCTAGAAGGACACTAGTGAGTCATTATTTTATTCCGGTACTGAGTTAAGATTTTTTACAAAGGAATATAATACAATCCCTTTTCTCTCTCCAAAGAAATAAAGAAAAAGTCTACTGCTGAAATTAAAAACCTTTTTTTATTGTCCAGCAAAATAGAAAAAAAAGGTTGACTTTTATTTTTTTTCTGGTTGAAAAACTTATTACGTTAGCAGCGTAATATAAAAGAAAAAAAAAGTTTCATGGTATAAAGACACAACAGTAAACATAGAAAAATTTCAAGCTATGATGTAAGAACACGTTAAATTCAAAACCGAACAACAGACTAAAATGGAAGCTAGGTTTCAAGAAAAACTGATTGTCCAACAACAAAAAGCCGACGAACAACGACGAAAAGCTGACGAAAAACAGCAAAAGTTACAACATCGAATTAAGGTCAAAATATCGGGAACGAATACGCATTTTCCCAACATACTGTTTAGAGTACAATTGACATTTTTTCTTATTCTCCAGACAACGATAGAACATTCGCTACAAATTTTAGAAGGTATGAAGATCTTTACAAATTAGATTGCGAAAATTAAGCAGACACTACAAAAGTTCGATGACTCCTTCGTAAGTTAGGGACCATCGAACATAGAAGTTCGTTGACTACACATTACCCCGTATAACCAGCGATTTTAATTACTCGGAAGCGGTTAATAATTGACGGAGTTGTTTAGCCCAACATTTCCCTTTTTCACAAAAGATGGAAGTGCATGAATGTAACGAGAAATGATTGCGAGGATTACACGGCTTTCGCATCAGTAGTGAATAAACACTGTGACGATTTCAAGCTTACCGAACTAAGCGCAGATTTTTTCAAATGTGTAATTTTTGTGCAAGGAGTGATATTAGCTAAAGACGCCGAAGTAAGACGCAGAGTTAGTAATAAGCTAGAAAATGAGCCGAATATTACCTTACAAAAAGTCGCAGAGGACTGCGAGAGATTTGTAAGCGTGAGGAAAGACTCGAAATACATAGAAGAATAGGGCATAGCACGCATAAGAAAGGTACGACAAAAATTATATACTAACTGTCCTTCAAAATACAGTCAATCCAAAAAGAGTCACTAGTTTCACTTTTTGCCCAAAACAAATTACCCCAAGAAAAACAACCATCAATCCCATATTCGTGCTGTTGTGCTCTTCATTGGTATATGGATTGCCCCTAGCGGTTTAAAACTTGTTTAATTTGTAACAACATCGGACACAAGGGTGCACATTGTAGAGCAAATAAAGGATTAAAAAGCCGAAAAAAACCGCAAAATCAGACGAACAAGATAGCATAAACATAAGGAAGTACGTTCAAGTACAAATCCTTAACGAAAGAATAAAGTTACAATTAGACTCCGGGTCTGATTAATACTCTCATCAACCTGCAGACATGGAAAAGATTGGGTAAACCAACCATGTTAAAATTAAACAAATTAGACAGGTCGGGGACTGGAAAAAAATAAAATTCGAATGTGAGATTATAACTAACGTTAAGTTTTACGGAAAACCAAAAAAATTAAAAATGTTCGTGTTAAAAAACACTTGCAATTTATTTAGGACAGAGTTGATAAGCCAATTTAATCTATGGGATTTACCCATTAACGCTTTCTTGCCAAAAATAGTTAGCCTGAAAACCGAAGCAGATAAATTAAGAGAAGATTTGAAAACACCTTTCCAGAAGTGTTTTCAAATAGACTGGGTCGATGCAAAAAGATGGCGGCAACATTTGAATTTTTAAAAAAACATCCAACCCGTATTATAAAGAAAATGAATGTACCTTTCGCCTCACTCGAGAAAATAAATGAAGAACTATACATACTAGTTAAGACCGGCATTCAATCTAAAATTTAATATAGACAATGGGCTGCTCCGACTTCGCCGATTTTTTGACTTGATTGAATTCGTCACTAAAAGATTAGCATCATTCTCTTCCGTGCCCAGACTAAATATTTACTAAATTAAATGGAGGAAGATTTATCTCCAAAACATATTTAAGTGACGCATATTTACAGATAACTGTGGGAGAAGAAAGCTCTGAACTACTATGTATTAACACCCATCGCGGGTTATACAAATTCGAGAGACTCGCTTTCGGTGTCAGGATCGCACCAGCCATATTCAGATAATGGATACTATGTTAACCTTACTGGAATTCGCGATAGCATACCTAGACAACATTTTAATGACTAGTCATACCAAAGAACAACACCGGGCACACGTCCACATAGTTGTCTCGCGAATTCAAGAATAGTTTCAAACTCAAAAAAGGATAACGTGATTTTTTATGAAGAAAATAAAATGTCTGGGCCACATTATTGAAAAAGATGGAAGAAGGCCAGACCCAGAACGGGCTAATGTAATTCAGGACATGCCGGCTCCTGAAAATATCGCAGCTTTACAAAGTGTTCTCGGACTGCCTAACTACTACTAAGTGTTCATACCTAATATGCATAACTTCCGTTCTCCAATTAACGAACTACTGAAAAAAGATAAAGAGTGGGAATGGACAGCAGAATGCCAGGAGGCATTCGAGAAAACGAAAATAGTCCTAACATCCGATCGTTTTCTAACTCACTATAATTAAGATTTAGAGATTATTGTCGCTAGAATCGCAAGCTCATCTGGCATAGGGGCATGCATTTTACACAAAATGCCAGACGGGACTGACAAACCAATAACTCACGCATCGAGGACACTGCTACCAGCAGAAAAGAACTACGCCCAAATAGAAAAAGAAGTATTTAGGCATCATATTTGCAGTCTCCAAATTCCACCGTTACATACACAGTAGATTTTTCACTTTACAAACGGATCATAAACTCTTACTTACAATCTTTGGGTCAACAAAAGGTATGCCCGTACACACGCTAACAGACTGCAGAAGTGGGGAACAATCCTTTTAAATTATAATTTAAAGATGGAATACCTCCCCTCGAAAAATGTGTCACGCTGACGGATTGTCAAGACCAATCCCAAAACGTAGTAAACCCCTAGAATACACTGGGATTGCCTCCATTCGAACGGAAAGATAAATTAACTCGACATTACGAAACACAGTATAGGAACTCCCCGTGTCACTGCACGAAATAAGAATGGAAGCCCTCGGTAACGAGTTTATTAAGATGACCAAGACAATATTAACTGTAAAGGACAAAATGCGATGAGGTACTCTTGTATAGTGAGAGAGTCGTCATTCCCAAAACTCTTCAAAAGACTATTCTGAAGGATTTCTATGTTGGCCACCCAGGGACTACAATAATGAAGAGCTTCATGAGGAGCTACGTGTACTGGCCTAACATGGACCAGGATATCGAGAAAATCGTAAAGACGTGCAACGGCTGTACATTGGCAGCAAATGCACCTCTGGCCAAAAATAGACCGACCTTGGTCCAGGATCATTATAGACTTCGCAGGCCCATTAGACGGTTTCAACTATTTAATTGTAGTATATAGTATCACAAAATGGCACGAAGTGTGCCGATGCAAAAGTCCAACGACAGAAGTAACCATAATCATCCTCCACGAATGGTTCACCTGTTTCGGGGTAGTGGATTGTTTAGTCAGCGACAACGGAACATAGTTCACGTCCGTGGAATTCAAGGAAGTATGTGATACGTTCTAAATAGAACATAGTACGACCCTAATACACCACCCGAGATCAAATTGCCAGCAGAGCGTTTTGACGATACACTGAAAAAAGCCCTGAAGAAGACTAAAGGCCTACAACAGTTTATTTCAGGTGTACAGGATCACGCCCTACACGAATACACCATCTTCATTATCGCAAACCGCTGCGAACCAGACAACACTTGGACGAACAAATTCAGTACCAAGAAAGCGTTACGTCCCAGGAGAAAAAACACATTTTTTAAAATGTTTAAAAATAATAAATCGTTCTGGAGACTGGTGACAATTTAGAAGCGGATTGCAAATATGGTATACCTAATTCAAGGCCCTAACTTCTGCCATAAGAGACATTTAAATCAATTAAGAAAACGACTATCCGACGACATCGACAGCGTACCACAGGACGAAGAAGAAATTATAGACACCATATATTACACCTTTGACATTGAGATCCCCCAGGCAGCTCCGGAGCTAAGACAATCAAAAAGGAAGCGAAGACTAACGGAGCTGATCGTAATAGACCCGAAACAGAGACGCTATTGATTCTCCTGCGGAGGCAATACTTGGAAGGGGGTGTTATGGTTACTTACCTATGTACAACATATACTCTTCGTCTTTTCTCAATAAATGCCAACGGCAATTGACCTTCGCCGGAATCCAGTTAGATAGTCGAACTCTACTTACCAGGTGCATAGTTCTTCCCTCTGTATACCATTTTTTTAATACACTTGTTTCTGCTTCATACCGTGTTCGTGTCTTCATTTCGGTCCCTTACACAGGGCCACACCATTAGTTTAAAAATTACAGCCGCGTATTTTCAGTATAGTGCTATATACTCTGTCGGCAAATATTCACGATAGGAAACGGCGGTTAGCAACTATTCTTACGTTATAAGCGACTATAATATATATTTGGTATTATAGACACGTATCAGGTATAACGTGATGTCGAGTTGAATTGTTGCCATATGTTAGATTTTTGTGCACTCTTTCCGATTAATTAAGACGCTCCTAAACTGACGAGAATGCCAATTTTTGAGAATGATTGATCGTTTAGATCTCGATAAATTTTCATAAATATATTAAAAGCGCTCATTAATGTACATGAGTTTTCTAATTGGTCACTAAAAGTGGTAGGAAATAGATTCATGATGATGCCCTAAAAACTCTTAGAAACAAAAGTAAAACAGACTACCATAATATGAGTAAATATACTAAGCATGTTCTCTAGTACCATTTTCTGGAACCCTTCATATTCTGGACCAAAAAATAACTGAAATATCTAGATCAGAAGGCCAGAAGTTGAATGACTATTTAAAATGCACTAATACATAGAGAACATACTTGTACGTACGAAAACATGTGTGCATTGAAAATTAATAGCCAGCAAACAGAAAAGGCTGATCATCGCAGCAAGGGACAAACAATTGAAGAATAGCACTATAATGAACAACATTGAAATCCGTAAAACTGAAAAAAGAATAGGAACAGCAGTAAATTCAAGCACAATTATTAAGACGAATCTGAGATGATACGCTACGCAAATACACATGAGAAGAAAGACCCATAGAATGGGTGATGAGAGCTGCACTGAACAAAGTGATCAGAATGAACAAAATAAACGTCAAACCAATTTAATGTAAACTATTTGAAAGAAGACAACACGGTAAATCACATAATAGGTGATTGCAGCAAACTAGTATGACACTTGAACACACGCAATTGCGTTTGAAAGGTTATCTCATCGGAATTTAGCAAACTTCTACAGTTTTAGCATACATAAGACATACACGTACAACAAGAAAGCAGAGACAGTATTGAAAAAGAAAATTAAAAAATACTCTGTAACATGTGCGTACATGCAAACTAATGCATACAAAGCAAATGGCTTAATAGAAAGATAAACTGTCAATTCGAGGCTATCTTATGAAAAATAAAGAAGCACATACATTGAATGGTCAAAGTGCTAACATTCATGTTGGACATTTAAAAGATCACTAAAATATCAATAAGTTAAGGAGTACTAAGAATACTCTGTCCAATCCAGAAAAATATTAGGATACATTGGAACTAAAAAGAAGATTGATAACTCATACCGCCTTGAGATGATTAAAAGGGATGAAATATGGAAGTGAAACAAAAATGGGTACGCAATAAGATTCAATGCATGAGTACTTTAATGTGTAATGATATATACAATATATGACAGCTAGTAGGAAAACATCTAACACAAATATAAATACACAAAGGTATTTTACATAGACACTCTGTATCTACACTACTTATGTTATAGACATTATTTGCCTCATCAACATACTTGTAAGGTGCAATTCAAGATATGCATCGATTGCCTTTAACAAGTTGTAAACAAGAAACTTGAAACTCAAATAAACAAAACGATACATTTAGCTACACAATTTTTAATTAACTGAACAATTTTGGATAAAGAACACACTTATGTTCCTGGTAACATACATTAGATACTTCATGAACTTTAAAAAAGAAGAAATTTGGTAAGTGTACCAAACACAATAAATTAAATATAAATCAAAACTAATACGATCCTTACTTAGTCTATGAAAGTAAGAAGATACACGGGAGTACGAGTGATATTTCAGTGTAGTTCAGTCGAGGTTCTCAGGAATCAAGGCGTCCTGTGCCTAGGGCTCAAACTTGATATCTATAAGAGATACATAGATATTCGAATATTAATACTGTACCTCTTAAGCTGTCTAACCATTGAGTTAGTAAAAAGTTAAGAGTGTTTATTTTCTACTTCCTCATTGACCCGTTGACTATGTTATATAATTTCATATTGTGGTCTCTTGGTCTTACTAGCTTCGAGAACAATAATTCATCTAGTCTGGTGGAGTATCCAGCTAAGTGTTGTTACTTGGTAAGAGCCAGTGTATAGCCGCCGTGACGGAAGTGTGATTTGTGCTGTGAATACTACGATATTTTGAATATTTGTAGAGGGTTTACTTGTAGAAGAAGTATCAACGGTGTGAGGTTATCGTTACAAACTCTTTTACGGTAATATCGAAAGAAACTCAGGGAAAGTGTATAGTAAGTGATTCAAACTCCACTGATAGATTTAGAAGATTGTGTGCGCGATGTAATAACAGCTCTAGAAAAATCCAGAGAACAGAATACAAAACAAAACATTATTGATGGCACAGGTTATATAAACAGTACGATCAGCAAGGAAACGGTAAACACAAGAAAAAAAGAAGCATCTGCAACAACATGTGTAAGGTTGACCTTAAAAATAACGGCTAAAACAGAATGACGTGGCTTTTAAAATGGAAATTTCGAAAGGGGAATGCACTCTCAATAGATAAACATCGAAACTACGCGACAATAACAAAATACATTAACACCATCATAAATAACAACCAACTTTACTCTAAATATAAACTGTGTTACAAAAATTCTGAACATTAAATTGATGCAATTTACTGGCTCAGAAGAAAAAGAAAAATAATCATGACTATGTAGGGAAGGTGTTATAATTGCTACTATGCGCGCTAATACAGTTATAAAATACAGAATAATAGTATCAGAATAAACTGGAACAAGTGTTGGGAATTCAAAGACATGCTATATGTGAGAGAGGATCAGATGCGTGACCAATACACAATGCCTAATAGTCAGATACAGGGTACACAAATGCTTAATATCATAATTTGCAGTTCAAGATGATCACAGACAAAGTACAAAAATGCTTAATAGAATTATCTGCAGTTCAAAATGATAAACCCACACGGTGCATAACTGCTTAATAGAATAATGTGCAGTGTAAGATAATCACATGCACTAAAACCAGTCAAAATGAGACTTCCAGAGAATTCCAGGATATATGACTATATACTACGGCACTTAAATAGCCATACTAGTAGATAGAAAAGGTGAGAACAAAAATATAAAAAAACGAAATAAAAATCAAATGCAAGATTGGAACAATACAGAGAATGGCACTAATGAAAACAGTGGATCTATTTGTACGAACGATCGACTCTGAACATCAACATATGTAACTCATTAATAAAATAAAATATGAAATATAATATAATACATTTTATATGATAATAACATACAAATAAAACACATTCTAAAGCAGCAATACTCAATCCCCAATAAATCTTTATTTCAGGAGAATTTTATGAAACGGAGGAAGTTGAAATTAGAAGAATAACGTTATCTGCTTTTATATAAGTAACACCGTTAAACTAACATTAATTAATGTTACAGTGATTAATACATAGACTACAGCTGTTGCGAATATGCACATTAATAGAAATACGCGTAAAAAGGTCATCTCATAAAAATACATGGAACATTAGCTGTTATTGTCGTTGAGCGATCGAGTTTAGCTGTTTTTGAGAAGACAACAAGTAGGTAGGAACTTACAACCATTAATATGACAAACAGCGAAGCAATTAAAGTATATAAAAATACAATGTCAAATTAATGAAAACCATTATCAACTGGATAAAGATGCTAGAAGAAGCCAATACATATTAATTCATGAGACACGCAATTACTACACATAAGTTATAATAACAATAATAATAATAATAATGATAATAATAATAACAATAATAACAACACTGATAATGATAATAATAATTCTACTAATAATTATGATAATAATAATAATTATAATAATAATAATACTGATAATAATGATTATAATGCAAATAATTATAATGATGATAATCATACTTATAATAATAATAATAATAATAATAATAATAATAATAATAATGATTCTACTAATAGTTATGGTAATAATAATGCAAATAATAATAATGATAATAATAATACTTATAATAATAATGACAGATAATAGGTAAATGCATCAAACTATCCGAAATGGAATACAAAAAACACATACGATGTGTGAGTAAGTAAGTTCACTGGAATCCATGAAGCTGTCTTCAATTAGACCATGCAGAAAATGATGCAACCATTAATAAGAGACATTTTGGAAAATCAAAACCACTAAATTATTTGCAACATACAGGTCCAAATAGACGAATGAACACACGCAAGGAGATCACGGGGTGCTAATAGTCAACAAGCAGTAAAACAAAAACTACCAACCCGTGGATTCTGCCGTCCCAGCTGTTATGAATGTTAATATAAAGGAGGAAGAAGAACGAAGTAAATGCATGGGACTTATTAGGAGCATAATAGGAATACACATCATGATGAAAATCACAATCATATCAACAATTGTAAGATTACTCAGAACAAGTTTAGAAAAAAAACTGTAAAAAGAGTTTACGAAATTGGAACAAACAGGAAAAGTGAGGCAATACAACGAAAGGCAATAGTGGAAATTAACGAGATCTTTCGAAGAAGACAAGAACGCGAAACAAAACCAACATAACCAACGGCGCCACGCAAACATTGTCGTGATTTTTTATGAGAATAAAAACGCCGAGGAATTAGACCACCAACCTGACCTCCATAGGAGCGTGCAAATTGCTTGTACTAAAGAGATGGGTATGCATATTAAAACTTCAAACAAGACCAAGGATCGTTATCAGCGAAGAACCAAGAGAAACGGCTGTTGAGATGACGCCAAGTTATTTGTAATTGTCTTCAACTGAGATAGCAATTGCTGGAAATATTCGAAGCCATTGTGTAACTCGAACTCCAGGGAACATAGCTTGTTATTGCTTGTAAACAATCATATCGAATGGCTTGTGTGGAAATGCTTAATGCATAATAATAATAATAATAATAATAATAATAATAATAATATTAATAATAATAATAATAATAATATTAATAATAATAATAATAATAATAATAAAAACATAATTGGGCATTGCTAAAAATACACTTGAACAGAGAAATGAAATATTTACTGACACCTCGAAAGAACAATGTGATTGAGACTGACTACGTTAAAGCTAAAATAGATCTAACGCTGAAAAAACACAACATGCAGATAGCGTGCACAAAGAGACGACACAGTAAATCACATAAGTGAATGCAGCAAACTAGCCCCAAAAGAATACAGAGCAGACATGACTGCGTGGAGAAAGCAGTACAATGGGAATTATGTAAACGAATGCATTTCGAACACGCATGCAAATGGTTCAAACATAAACGAGCGAAAGTACTGGGAAGTAAAATCATGAAATTCTCCGGGACATAGAGCTGCAAACAAATAAGCTAATCCAAGCTATGAGACTAGATGACCTAATAGTCAACAAGGAACATATTGTTGAAGTGTAGATGTTGTCGTTCAAGCAGACCACATAGTGAAAATGAAGGAGACGGGAAAACGAAGCAAACAACAAGAACTTACCAGATGATTGAAAGGGATATGAAGCATTAAGAAAGACAATTTTATACGAATGATCGTAGGATCACCACGAACAGTCTAAACAAATGAAAAAAAAGAATGGGAGAAATTTGAATCGAAGGGATAACCAAGACAATACATAGTACCGCAATAATTAGCACAACTGCGATTTTTAGGAAAATTCCCGAATGTGGAAACCAATCCGCAAAAGTTACGGGCGATAATTAATCACATGGATGTGACAACAAGAAAACAACAACACCACAAGAAAAACACAACCACATGAACCTAAAAAATGTAAACAGTAAGACACTGTAAAAACAACGTCACCCTAACAGCGAGATGGCACTATCTTACGCTGATACCTCAGAAATCGTCGTGAAGGGTCAAAGAGGTTGAGAAAACCGAGCAAAAATAAGAATTACCAGATCTCGGATGGAAAAGTGCGGAGAGCACTAACATTTTGAGGATGCTTATTGCAACTCAAATCGCAGATGAGACTAATGCTCGTTGCCAGCGAGCAATCAATAGTAAGGGGTTGTTGTAAGTCATTTGTATTCTTATTGAAATGAGGTAGGCAGTATTGCGAATCAAGAGAGGTGTGTTGCCACTCAGTCTCTAGGAAACACCACCGGTTTTTATTAGTGAGAAATCGATGATGATGATTGTGTGAGTAGCTTTTGTGAGTACACATAATAATTACAAGAATGCTTATGAAATAAATAAGCAACGGTAAGACAAACGACTGTTATATAAAAATACATAGACACATATAAGAAAACGACAAAGAAATATAAGAGAAATAGAAAGCAGTCAGAAATAAAATTGAAATGAAATTATGCGATCAATTAAACAGAAAACAGGGGAAAAGCAATACAAAGGTAGACATGGGTTTCAAAAAGAAATACATGTAAATATAGAAAAAGTGGCATGTAGATTAAGTAGAAAGTAAATACTGAAAGGAATAGAAAGTGATTGAACGAATACATTAATAATAAAAATATCCTAAAGGAGTTATGAGTATTTAGATCATTCTATGGGCAATTCAATCATTTAAAGATACGAATAATAAGCGGATGACAAACGGATGACAAAATGTAAGAAAGTCGGCATGAAAAAAGGATAAACGAAAAAGAAGAATTGAATAGAATTAAACCTGAAGTCATTCTCGCATCTCCATGGCATTTACAACATGACAGTGTAACGTTTAGTCAAATAGTTTCCTGGTTATATGGATATAGAGAAATAACCTCACACAGTTAAATCTCACTGTCTCTGTAAACCTCTCGTTTTTTTACTCAATCTACCTACTTATCTCTCTTTCTCTCATCATGTATCATTCCCTTTCTTTCATGAATAGAATATGCATATACACTGTTACGGGTGTAATAGCGCAGAAGTATTGCTTCAAAACAGTTACAATTCATCCCACACACGCTGACCTCAAATACGTCAGAAATTGAGTGTCTCTCGTATGATATACGCATAGGAGAATATTCTTATATTTTGATATCCATTGCCATATCCAGTCATTCTGTATCTTTAATATTATACATTGTAAGTGAACACGTGTCCATTCTGTATTTAAAAAAAGTAATAAGTATATCAAAGAACCAAACATTATATTAACCTATTTGATTTAGAGGGTAAAAGTAGAGGTTAAACAGAACTATACCATCGTAGTCCTGTTGTAGTCCTGTTGTTTGCTGAAATCTTGTAAGTGTATACATGAGTAAAATTATATACATATATATATATATATATATATATATATATATGTATATACATATATATATATATATATATATATATATATATATGTATATACATATATATATATATATATATATATATATGTATACACATATACCCATTTATATATATATGTGTGTGTATATATATATATATATATATATATATATATGTAGTTATGTACATATATATATATGTGGGTGTGTATATATATATATATATATATATATATATATACATACATATGTATATATATATATATATATATATATATATATATATATATCCAATAAGTAATAACAATTCAATTATTGGTGACACTATGTAGTTCATTAACATTATATAATTTTGTCTAGAAACATATGTATTTATATATATATATATGTATATATATATATTTGTATAAACATACATATATATATATATGTGTGTATATATATGTATATATATAAACACACATACACACACACATATGTATATATATATATATATATATATATATATATATATATATATATATATAAAAGTACCTACATTTTAAAACCAGATATCATGACCACAAAAGCACATTTAAAAACAGAGAATTAAAACAGCGCAGACAAATAACTATTGGGAGCTCAAAGAAAATGGGCGCTCACTAATAATTCAATAGACAATAATACGACAGGCCAGTACATGTAGACGTTTAGACGACCTGTGTAGAGTATGCCTGTATGAAAAGTTGAAATCCTTAACTTTAAACCCCTCGAAATCTATTAAACCGTAGAAGTTAACTAGAAAACAGCTGCTTACACAGAAATAAATTGGCCTTAGGTTAATCATGAATAAATCATTAAATAAACAAATAAAAAAGTAAAAACTCAATTAAACAAACACTTCACAATGTTAAAATTAAACCTAAAATAGAAATACAAGGACCCACGTGTAGAAACAAATTAAACCATTATATTAACAAAACAAAGGAAACAGAATGTAGGTCAATCTATAGAAAGCAATAGAACAGGCTATAGTAAGTACCACTATCAATGCCTTTGTTAATGGGAAGCCAAACGATTGGCTGATATAACAACAGAGAATCTGATTGGTTTTCTAGCTGATCGTGCATATAAAAACACCAGACAGAAATAATTCAAAGCATCTTAGCCTAAAGATTGTCCCGGGGATTAATGCGAACGCCTCGTTGTGGCTTAATTACGATAAACATATGTTCATAACTTACTATCTCGCTCGACTTATATATTGAGCACTGTCTTAGTAAATACTGGCAATTGATACATAACAGATATATATATTATATATCCTTATAAAATTGTATGTGGATACATGAACTACTGATATAGTTATATATATATATATATATATATATATATATATATATGGGGTAAGGTACACAATAATTCATGAAAAAGAAATGTTGTGGTGGAGATAATGTGTGAAAAATGACAAACGGAGAACAAGTTAAAGTGCAGGAGAAAAAAAAACAAGAGATGTTGACCGGTTTCGTTCAGAAATGAAGATTTGGAAATAATTTTATTTTAAAAGCACACACATGAGATGAGTGAAGGATGATCTGATTTTACCATATGAGAATACACTAAGTGATGTTGAAATCTGTCGAGTGCGTGACACATTCTTCTATGTTTCTTATTCTTTTGTTTATATTTTTCTTTATTTTCTTTCTCTTTTTTACTTTCACACCTAATGAGCTAGTATGGAGAAGGCGGTGGACATGGGATAGCATACACTGTGAGACCTTTTGTTGAACACTCCCTAAGAAAGCGATATCAGTAACTAGTACACCAACATAGGTGTGACCTCAATTGTGCATTCGTGGGCAAATGATTGCTGTGTTGGGATATAAGATACTCGTATATGTGAGTCGTTTTCTAGCTTAATTAAGTGATCCTACTTTTATTGGAAGTGTCTTCTATGTATTTATTTCAATCAATGTTACATGGGGGCATTAAACTGAGGAGCTGGAATGTTGACTCTCGAGTAGGGTGCTATCTTTCCTGACAATTGATTGTTAACATGTGTTTTTTTTTATTTATAAAGAAAAGGGGGTTACATTAGTAGCATATCGTGTTCCTATCGATTTAGGTCTCTATTTTACTACGTACTGATACTTATTTTAAGTAATCAGAAATTCACTTACATATGTGTGAGTTCGTGTTACCCGTAATGCCATCAGAAACTATACCTATATTATACACAATTGCATTAATAATGTATTTTATGAAGAGCAAGAATAATTACGGCTCATAGTAAATTCCATATTATACGCATGTTGCTTGGATGTACGACCATCAAATACAACCTAGATCTTCGTTAAGTTAGGAAGGATCTTATTATGTTTTATATTTCTCACGTAAAATGTGCGCAATTGTTTTTGTTATGAGAAGGTCTTTATGCAAGACGTTGTGAAACGTGTTAAGTATATCGAATACTACAGCCATACGTTTTCCTATATTGTATAGTATATGGTATATGCGTCAAGATATTTCATTTATTTCCTCAGTCTCGTAAATAACATCCCGGAAGGTATAATAAGTTAAGTTAATACACATACCTATAAGTACGTTAAGTTAATATATATATACCCATACGTAAGTTACGTAGATATACATCTTCCTCCAAATAGGATACGGGGATTTACTTACTTTTTCAGCGGGTCAATATTTTAAGGGTTAAGGCAGTCTAGATATTCAACATGAGGCATACTTGTCCAATCGAACATACTTACGGTGTACACAGATTAATGTCTGTATGCACCAGCTATACACACATTGACACCGTGAATATATTAAAATTGTAAGACCATATACATTTTATCACAGGGGCACAGTAAACTGTTTGTCAGTGAGGCTCTGTAACTATTCGATCTATCAGTAAAATAGGTGTTATCTTTTAAAGAAAAGTTGTGTCAAACTGAAAGTAATAAACAAACACACCCATTAAAAAAATGCATAGCGTGAATAGACTTGTGAAGATATAAAAGAAGTTTACTTATAAAATACGACCCGGTCTACCAGGCGTTTCCCGGAAAAGTCGTTTATCAATTATTGTTATCAATACCATTCAATGTTCTACTGTTGTAATACGGGATGTAAATATTACTATAACTACGTACAAAAATCCACGAAAATTTACAAAATATACGCGAATAAAATCATATTAAAAATACGAATTAACGAGAAATGTTTTACAAAAAAGCGTATAAGCTAATCAATTCTCTGTCACTTGAATATTTCAATACAGCATATGTATGTTTATATTTTTGTAACAAAAATATGAAGTACAAAACATGTTTGCGTATTTTTAAACTAAAAGAACATATATACTATTTTTATTATGAGTTATTAACAACCAGCCTCCTCTTCCTTGCTCATAAACACAACATACTCATGTTTCTTACTCCTTATAGTAATATCAGTTATTATTACAAATGCTATTTAAAAGAACTGGTAACAAAAACGTGTGCCCGATAATATTTCCCTCTATAACACATGTATGTCTGGTGTGTTGGCATTTCCTGTACACAGAAGCTATAACATATCAAATCTGAAAGAACTTGTAAAATGCACGTTCACTGTTATATATATATATATATATATATATATATATATATATATATATATATATATATATATATATATATATGTGATTTCATGAAGGCTTACCAAAGCATTCCTTTCAGGACACCAATGATCACCATTAAATATATTTTTTCTTACAAATACTATTTATTCAAATTAAACGTTTTTTCCTACACGTGTTTCACTACCAAGCAGTTACTTGCTTGGCAGATCTTCAGGGAAATTAAATGTCTGGAATACTGGTATCAACTGCCGACAATACACAATGTGGCGTTGCAATAGTTGAGGTCACTTAAGAAGAGAAGAGGAAAAAAAATAAAAAATAAAAGTCAAAATTAAAAAGCAAGGAAGAACAACGATAAAAAAAGAAACTCCTAGAAAAGTCTTAGAAAAGTAGCTCGTGCATTATTTCTTCCAACAAGCAAATAATCGGTCCCAAATACATTCAATACAACCATAAAACCGGAACAATGTGCGATAATACACTTTCACGTCGGCCGGCACAATGATGAATAAATCCCCTCCCCCCACAAAAAAACAAAAGAACTAAATCATTCAAGTACCGCTCACAAGTTACCATTCCAATCCAATGAAAGTATGGGAATTCTAAATCCAACTTCTCACAAAGAAAAGTCAACACAAATGTTCGTCCGAGTTCAAAGAGTCTTATTTCAATGGTTGATTTATTACCCTTCGAAACAAACACACGACGAGTTGAATGTCAATCCCGCAGAAAACTCCCTTACATTAAGAAAAAATCTTAATTAGTAGATAGAAACTATTTATTCAAAATACTGTTTCTAAAAATATTTATTATTGAACCTATTCCTTATAGAAATTAATTATCTAGTGCCTGGGACGTCATTTCACATTTTGGGAAAATATCCTTCATTTAATTAACTGCCGAATTATTATCGTTTTGTTGTTTAACGAAGCGAAAAAAGCCTATCCCGCAGAATTTGTTTGTAAAAGATTATTCATATATACAAAATAAAATGTTATTATAAAAAAGTTTTCTACAAAAATCTAGTTATTATTTTAAATCATTTAAAATATTTCCTTAACGGCTGTGTCTGTTTGCAACTCTCTGTGGAGAATATTATTCTATATTCCATAAATAAATGTTACTACGGAATATATCGTTATCAGAAATCTATTTTCTATTTTGAAAAAACCTTTTTTTTTTAATGGACCGGTTTATTCTTTGTCAACTTTACGGGAAAATATCACTCTAACTCGTTAAATGACAGGAGACTTTATTATTACTAATTGAAAATCCCGTACAAAATACTTTTTATAAAAATCCAATTGTTTCTATTTTTAGAAATTAAGTCCGTGTCGGCATGAATGTTTTTTAAATTATTTTTTCCTTAATTATTTTTCCCCATTCCTGCCACCCAATTCTTTTATTTATTTTAATCTAATTAAAAACTAATTTAATTTAACCTAATTTGATTAAATAGTGATAGCATCCAGGTTGCTATTTCTTATTTTTCACTTAAAATTACTTGACATTCCCAATGCCTTTTGTATAATATATCTATTTCTGAGAATAAATTGTGATTTATTATTTATTATTCCACTATCTTTTAATATGTAACAAAATTTCCCCCCTCTATTCCGCTGAATAAGTATTTACTGTAGTTGACTATCACTGGGCCTTATTCCGATAGAATATTCCTACCTTATCACCCCCAACCTAAGTCTCGAGTATCCGCTAATAATTGAATCAAGACATATCTTAGCATAAGTACGTGTTACTAATTCTCATCCCCCATATTATACACTAAGTATTTCCCCAGATTGCCTCAGGAAGTGTCCATCCTGCCTATCTCTGCTGTAAGTTTATACTTCCCCCAATTCCCCCCTATCCAGGTTTTAGGCTTGATAACAGGTAACGGTTTCTATGCAGGCAGCATTGTAGTATTTCCTGCCTAGCGTTCAGTAAATTATCTCTAGATGTCATGATGTGGTACGACTCCAATGCACATAGGTTGCATCTCTTCTTTTTGTTCGGTTTATATTTGTTAGCCCTCCCTAAAGTTGACCATTTCAGTTCGAAAGGGTCTTGCCTAGCAATGAGGTTTCTCACAAAACGGCCAACAGAAGTGTTAGGCATATCTATCTCTTCCCTTTGGCCTCCCCTGAAGGAACTCATGTGGTTTCTGAATCTATCTTTGAACTCACCCCCGGTTGAACCGATATATGATTTCCTACTACTCTCTGTTATCACATCGTATTTGCAGACAATGCTTGAAACTCTACAGTCCCCCCCCAGTGGACAGATGTTAGAAGCTCTGCAGTTACAGTTGTGTGCTGGGCCGTTGCTGGATGTTCTACTACTATGGATATTTATAATGGAGGTTCTCACTGAACTGGTGTTACTGGGATCAAAACCAGAAGAGAACATGGCTTCCCTTGTTTTAGTTATCTTAGAATTATTATATCCTATGATGGATGTGGCTATATTTCTACAGGTTGAATAAGACAGTTTAATGATTCCCCCCAATCTGCTATTCCTTGGAAAGTTTTTTTTCACTATGCTATAAAAAATCTTTGGGATATTAGTCTTAATATGCTGGCTATAGGGGGGGGTGTAACCATGTAGTGGTCCTTCTCCTATTTTTCTTCCTACCTTCATTTCCGGTTTGGGTAGCATGTGAGATCAATTCGTTACTTCCAACTTCACGAATATTATCATCAACCGGTTGCCTCCCTACCTGGTTTACATTACTCTGGGATACACCAGGTCTCCTATATCTAGCCTTGCCCATTGCCCTATTATATGAACCCATTGATCGAGAGGCAATCGGTCTCCCGTTTAGTCCCCCATTCCCAACCGAAGTAAGTAATTCTACAATGAAGCTTTAAACAGATCAGGATACAAGGAAAAAATTAATTACCTTGTGCCTCCTTCGGTTGGGAATGGGGGACTAAACGGGAGACCGATTGCCTCTCGATCAATGGTTTCATATAATAGAAAGAAAAAAAAACTAATTCTTTGTAAAAGAAAAAAAAAGTGTACGTTCAACAAAGATTTGGACTAAATACTTACACGTTACGAAAAGAAAATTGAAGAAAAAAAAAAGGTCAAACTTTTTTCTGTATAAACACAAACGCTGAATTATTTTCTAGTGGAAAATTGCCACACAAGGAAAACATAAATTACGGAAATACTCGTCAATATAACCAGATGCAAAAATTGTAAAAGTGTTTTTGGTAGAGTTGGTACTATAGAAAAATAATTGTTTTTTTTTCTAGAAAAGGCTTTTTTGTCATAAAAAAATGGAGGTTTTTCAAAACAGATTTTGGAAATTATAAAACTTCAAGAAAATCAACAATTAGAACTTGAAAAAAGGTTTCGAGAAGAACAATTGATAGTACAGAAACACAATGACGAGAATCAGTTAAGTTTAATGAAATTCTTCGAGGAAAAACAGGGAAGAGAAAGAAAAGAAATCATGAAATACGCCGCGGAAGAAAAGAATGAAATGAACGAACAAATATTGGAATTGAAAAAATTACATTTAGAGCATCAAAACCAATCAGATAAAAAAATGGATTTGTTGACGCAAGTTTTAATGAATAAGGACAACGGACAGCAAAAAAGTACGACTTTTTCGCAAAATGTGATATGGTCAGCCATTGATACATTTCGCTATGCTCCTGAGGAAGACCTAACGTTTTAAGTATACTTCGGAAGATTTGAAAGCTTATTCAAGATTGATTGTGGTTCATGGACGGATCAAAAGAAGGTTCGTTTATTACTACGGAAGTTGGGTGCATCCGAACATAACAAATTCGTGGATTATATTTTGCCAGGAAAAACCAACGAATGGTCGTTTGACGAGGCAGTCAAACTGTTAATGGAGTTATACTGTCCAAAGACAAGCCTTTTCCATAAAAGATGGAAATGTATGAATATTACACATAAGGAAAATCAGGATTATACGACTTTTGCGTCTATAGTTAATACAAACTGTGACGACTTCAAGTTGTCATCATTAACGGCAGATAATTGTAGATGCCTAATATTCACACAAGGTTTGATAGCCACAAAAGACGCCGATATAAGACGTCGTGCTCTAAATAAACTGGAATTAGAACCTGATTTAACGCTTCAGAAACTGGCTGAAGATTGTCAACGGTTCGTGGCAGTGAAACAAGATTCCCGAAACATAGAGGAAGCAGGTATCGCTCACATTAAAAAGATACGCTCCAAAAATAAAGGACACTCACCCGCCAGCTATTACCAACCAAGAGGCAAAAAGAACCCTTCACAAAATTATCAGGATAGACAAAAGCCTAGGATCCTTTGTAGTAAATGTGGAGGACCTCATGGGTACAATGCATGTTGGTACCATAAGAAAATAACGTGTGACCTATGCAAACGAGCAGGGCACAAGGCCTCATATTGCAGAGCAAATGTAGGAAAAAAGAACTACATAAAAACTGAAAAAAGGGGCCCTTCACCAACTGAGAACATGAGGAAATATGTTACGGTGAGAATCGGAAATAGAGAAGTAAATCTGCAACTCGATTCAGGGTCGGATATATCGATTATAAATGTTCACACGTGGAAGCAATCAGGTAAGCCTACGATGATGAACACGAATAAAATCGCAAGATAGGTAACTGGTGAAAAGATACATTTTTAAGGTGAATTAATTATTAATGTTTCACTAAAAAGAAAGACAAAAAAGTTGAAAGTATTCGTTCTTAGGAACACATCAAATTTATTTGGATCTGACTGGATCCAAGAATTTGAATTATGGGACTCGCCAATAAGTGATGTTTTGTCAAAAAGTCGAACATTTAACGGCCGAAGCCGACAAACTAAAAAATATCTAAAAAAATCTTTTCCAAGTGTTTTTTCTGAAAAGCTTGGATGCTGCACGAAAATAAATGCGAGATTCGAATTGCTGGATGAAGCAAAACCAATATTCAAAAAACCACGTAGCGTACCGTTCGCTTCAAGAGAAAAAATTGGAAAGACTAGTTAACACAGGAATTTGGCCCATATCAACTATAGTGAGTGAGCAGCCCCCACCGTATACATAAAAAAAATCAAAAGAAATCAGAGTATGCGCAAATTTCTCGACCGGATTGAATGCATCGCTCAAGGACCACCACTATCCGTTACCAAACCCAGAGAAAGTATTCGCTAAGTTAAATGGCGGAAAAATATTTTCCAAAATAGACTTTAGCGAGGCGTATCTACAGATACCAGTAGAAGACGATAGTTCCAAACTTTTGTGTATATGAACACACATAGGTCTTTTTAAATTCAATAGATTAGCATTTGGGATAAATGTAGCACCTGTTTTCCAACAGATAATTGACACTTTGCTAAGCGGTTTGGATTTTTGAATAGGCTATCTGGACGATATTCTCATACGTAGTCAAAATGTTGAACAACATAGAGATCATGTATGTCAAGTGTTTGACAGAATACAAGAATACGGCTTCACTTTGAAGGAGGCAAAATGGTAATTTTTTTTGGAACAATCAAAATACCTGGGTCATATATTAAATAAAGACGGGAGAAAACCCGACCCGGATAGGTCCACAGCAATAAAAGACATGCCAGAGCCTCAAAATGTAACTACATTGCAAAGTTTTTTAGGGCTCGTTAACTATTATCAAACTTTTATTAGGAATATGCATAAATTGTGCGCGCTTTGAATGAACTATTAAAAAAAGAAAAAAAATGGAACTGGACGCAGGAGTGCCAGTCGGTATTTAAGCAGTTAAAAGATGTACTAACATCAGATCTATTTCTGATTCATTTCAATCCAGAACAAGAGATTATTGTCGCAACCGACGCAAGTGCTTATGGAATAGGGGCATGCATTCTACATAAAATGCCAGATGGGTCCACTAAACCGATCGCCCATGCGTCGAGAACCTTACTGCCAGCCGAAAAGAATTATTCCCAAATTGAGAAGGAAGCACTGGGGATCATATTCGGTGTTACAAAATTCCACCGTTTTTTACATGGTCGAAAATTCAAATTACAAACTGATCACAAGCCGCTTATAATCATTTTCGGTTTAAAAAAAGGGATACCAACTTACTCAGCCAACAGACTGCAAAGATGGGAGACATCCTGCTAAATTACGATTTCAGTATGGAATTTCTTGCATCTGCGAAGTCAGGTCACGCTGACGGATTGTCGCGATTAATTCCGAAATATAGGGCACCGCTGGCGGACACAGTAATAGCGTCACTACAAAGTGAAAAGGACTATACACAAATACTGTGCAATACGATCAGGGAATTACCAGTGACTTTGAAAGATATAATAAGGGAGGCTGAAGAAGATTGTTTCATCAAAGAAACGAAACAAAAAATGCAATCAGATGAATCGGCGGCGGAAGGTTATTCTATGTGCAATGAGGTACTGTTGAACCGAGAAAAGGGTGGTAATCCCATCCACGCTGAGGAAAAAAATTTAAAGGATTTTCATACGGGGCACCCCGGGGCTACTAGAATGAAGAGCCTCATGAGGTCCTACGTTTACTGGAAGAACATGGACACTGATATTGAAGACATGGTAAAGTCGTGTAAGGGATGTGCATTGGCTGCAAAATTGCCCTCAATACAATTTAGCCCGTGGCCTAAAGCTGACCATCCATGGTCAAGGATACACGTGGACTTTGCAGGTCCATTGGAAGGAAACTATTACTTAATAGTTGTTGATAGCTTTTCAAAATGGCCTGAGGTATTTGGATGCAAAAGTCCAACGACGGATTTTACAATCAGTGCTCTTCACGAATTGTATGCTAGGTTTGGTGTGGTCGATTGTTTGGTGTCGGACAATGGCACGCAATTCACGTCAGTAGATTTTAAAAGTTTCTGCGAGGATTTCCAGGTCAACCACATAACAACGCCAACCTATCATCCTCGATCGAACGGTCAGGCAGAGAGGTTCGTGGACACGCTAAAAAGAGCCCTGAAAAAAGCTTAAGGAACGCCCTCAGGAAAGGCGTTACAACAGTTTTTACAGGTGTACCGAATTACGCCAAATGAAAGCGCTCCATCAAAGATGTCGCCGGCAGAGTTAATGTTTGCGAGGAAAATTAGGCCGGTCTTCGAGAAACTTTTGCCGAAACAAGTAAAACCGCCGAATACTACAGTTCCTAAAAAGATGTATTTACCTGGGGACAAGGTATTTTTCCAGGTACATAAAAATAATAGTATGATGTGGGAACTAGGAAAGGTCAAGCAGAGGATCGGGCGGATGGTTTACATAATCTAAGGTCCAAAATTCACTCACAAGAAGCATTTGAACCAAATTCGGAAACGTGTCACTGATGACGACAGACAACCTCCTGTTGAACAAGAAGTAATGGACCATATATATGACACGTTCGACCTGGTAACACCACAAGCAGCCAAACAACGCCGGTCTTCCAGAAAAAGAAAAAGGATCGATCCCATAGAGATCAATCCCAGGAAAAAGAGCAATACGATCATTCCAGGGGAATGAAAAGCTCGGGAGGGGGGGTTGTGGGGTACAAATCACCCCTATTGAAGAACTAATGGAAGCAACTATCTATAATAAATACCATGGTTGCAAAGACTCAAACAGAGGACATTCCTATTCATGTTTTACCGCATGGTAGGAATCCGGTCATCTCCTAGCACATTTAGTTGCGTTACTCTATTGCTATGAATAAATACATTGTATATTTTAACTTGCCACAATTTGTAGTTGTTATCTTTGTGACCCCTAGCACGGATCTACAACAGTAATCTAATTCAGGGTTTTGGTTGCTGTTTAGGATTTTGTTATTGTGTTTTTTTAAATTATCATTTCTAAGTGTTCACTGCAACTGTAACTTAGTTTAAGTCTATTTTTGTTGAATATTTTATGTAAGATATTGTTTGTGGGGAAATATGTGTTTACAAGATTAAAACATTTGTTACCAAGTTTGGTTTTAACTGCTTGAGAGAAGAGGGGTGTGAACCATATTATATTCCTGTTCTTGCTTTATGGTTTTTATTATTAGTCGTTGTAGGTTTAGTAAATTTAATTTGTGTATTCTTGTACCCGTTGTTTTTTAGTGCTTTATTAAAGAATTCTTTATGTTTGTTAAAGATTGTTTAATTTGATGAGTTATTGCTTATCCTTTGTTGAATAGATTTAGGGATATATATATATATATATATATATATATATATATATATATATATATATATATACACTATTTGTATTTTTATTATCCATGTACCTATACGTGTTGTCCTTTATAATCGGGGCTCATCAGCATAGTTATATGACTATTTACTACTATTCGCGCGATCCGAAACCCGGGGCTCCAAGTATTTTACAACGTAAATCCCGACATCTAGAATAACTCGGCCACCGCAGAATAGCTAACACAACAGTGATAATGTTAACACTTTATACGGCAGCCTGACGTCAAAAGAGCGTTATACTTAATGATATGGAAGATGCATTTATAGCTTGCGACGTCATGGTGTGTTTATATTACAATTACAGTGCTCATCTATAAAGTTGTCTTACAAATATTTTTTTGTGTATTATCTATGTACGAGTACGTTTATGTTTGTTAAAGATTGTTTCATTTGATGAGTTATTGCTTATCCTTTGTTGAATAGATTTAGGGATCTGTTTAATGATAGTTTTGGGGTGGTTGGAGAGGGGGTGTACATAGATTGGGTTAAAGTGTTCTTTATTATATGGTTCGTATTTTGCTTTAGTTAAGTTGAGAGTTACATCTAGGCAGTTTACTATTTTAATGTTGGAAGTTATTTCAACTTTAAGGCATATCCTCTTCATCTCTCGAATAATAATCTTTTTAATATTTTCGCACTTTTGCCCATTAGAATTTCTGACGACTAAAAGTCCATCATCCCTAGCTACTAAAATTCATCATACCCTAGCTAAGCGTTGGATAACAAAAAATATATATAAATAGCTGTAAATTAAACTTTTCAAACGGCCAATATATTTTTCTTCCTTTTCTTTTTCTTCTCTTTTTCTTTTCCTCGCCCCCCTTTCTACCCAAGCTCAGATTGGATATAAAAATAAAAAAATGCAAATATTAATTTCTAACGGCAATCATATTTTTAAATTCTTTTATTTCTTTCATTTATTTTATATGTTTCTGTTCTTCTCCTTTGCTTGACTTCATTATTCCTGGAATTCAGCGACCAGGTTGGATCATAAAATAATTATCTGCCTGATGAGACCTCAGCTCTTGAGAGCTGTAGATCGATAACATCGACATGCCAGTGTAACAGACTTTGTACATGTGTGAATAAAAGCATTCACAATACAGCTATATATTTTTATTGAGCACTCTTTTATAAGCCCGGTTTGATTCCCTTTGGACTTCTACCCTGTGGATGTTTACCTTACCTGGATTAAAATATGTATATATATATATATATATATATATATATATATATATATATATATATATATATATATATATATATATAAATGAATTTTCATAAATATATACAAAAACAAACATATATATATATATATATATATATATATATATATATACAACTCAACGTAGGTGGGTATGTGCGTCTGTGTGTACACGATGGTAAAATATATGTTCACTCTCTCTCTCCCTCTCTCTCTCTGTATGCCTGTCTCTCTCTCTCTCTCTCTCTCTCTCTCTCTCTATATATATATATATATATCACTGTATGTACGTGTGTGTTCACTATTTTGCTTCTATGTTTATTTTCTATAGGAAGAAAGGTTAATGAAAATTTGCAAACTCTAAAAGTGTATTTAAATGTAAAGTGTTTGTATATTCAAATCAATAATTTTAAACATATGATATAATTTTAAAAAAAAATGATATTTTTGACATTGCTCTCTGAAGGCGTAACGTACTTAAAATTCCAAAATTATTCACTTACATTCTATCATATTATGTATAAATAAAAAATATGGTATGTCATTTATTTATCGTTTATCGAAGGGTAGGATCCAAATCACACTGGATATTTTCAGTCTA
>OY744526.1:129557031-129567031 GCA_963556195.1 Sepiola atlantica | reverse complement strand
ACAAATCTATTATCGATAAAAAAAAACACTTACGGAAAAGGTTCCCACAAACACAATAAAGTAAGAAAAGAGAGAACAGTAATAACAAAAAGTTGTGTTCTCATATATACTTTTGAAAAATGCCTCACACGGACATAAAGCAATACTCTGCTAATATACCCCCCCCCCCCAGACGAATGACTCTCGTTGGAAATGCTGCTAATAACTGGCGCAAATTTAAACGAAATTTTCTCAATTATTCGATCGCTAGATTGTCTAAAAAAGCAGATACTTCATATCAGACATCGGTATTTTAATAACTATCGGGGACGGTAGTTACGATGTATATGAAGGGTTGAAGTTTAACTCTGAGGAAGAAAAGAGGGACCTAGAGAAGGTGATGAAGAAGTGTTGGCGAAACACACGAAGCTTACGAATCCTATACATTCCATCTTCGCAAGCAAGAAGTATCGGAAGTTATCGATACCTATATAGCTGCTCTTCGACAACTTGCAAAGAACTGCAATTTCGGACAGCTACAGGATAGGCTTATTCGAGACTAAGTCGTTGTCGGAGTTCGAAGCGATACCGTCAGAGAAAAGTTACTGTCTGATAAACAGCTTACTCTAGACAAGTTCCTACAAATCGGTAGAGCCTACAAATCTTCAAAACAACAGACGGAGACCATTTCCTCCGGTGCCGAAGCAGCAGAGCCTCAAATTAACCGGGTTTCGAAGCGAACCTACAAGATTAACTTCACCAAACAACCACATCCAAATCGAAAATGCCTAGCAAATACACACGCTGCAGGAAATTTCCATTTCACAATAGAAATGACTGCCCAGCAAAAGATGCACGCTGCAGAATTTGTTCGCAGAAAGGGCAATATGAAACATTTTGAAGAACCGATAAGGCGATGGTTAGAGAAATAAGAGAGGAAGAAGAAAATTATTTTTTAGGTTCTGTAACTCTCGAAAATATAGGTACAATTACCACTGAGGATAATACAAATTGGCAGGCTAAAATTAAGGTTACCACTAAGACCTGTACCAAAATTATAAATTTTAGGCTGGATACAGGTGCAGATGTGACCGTAATCCCGGACCGATTCTTCAGGAAAATTCCCCACTCATCCAACCCACAAACAAAAGACTGTACGGACCGGGTCATCATTAGATAAACCATGGATGTGTGAATGCCAAACTGGCCACAGAAAAATTAAGCTCGCAACAAGACCTTTATGTTATAGAGAGTCTGCAAGAACCTCTACTGAGAAGACAAGCAATCAAAGCCCTCAACTTGCTGAACGCAGTTAATAGAGTGACAAGCGTAGGGCACCAGTATAAGAAAGAGTTCACAGAACTGTTCACAGGTTTAGGGAAACTGGAACATGTGTACCAGATTCGTTTGGATTCCGGAGTTCAGCCCTTTTCCATTGCTACCCCTAGAAGATTGCCGTTGCCTATGAAACAGAAAGTTCAAGAAGAACTGAAACGTCTGGAGAACGAGGACATAATCCGTCCAGTCAAATCACCAACTGATTGGTGTGGCCCCATGGTCGCCGTCCAAAAAGCTAACGGTAAAGTTAGGTTATGCGTCGACTTTACCAAGCAAAACGAGAGTGTGAAACGGGAAAAATTTCCTTTACCCACCTCAGAGCAATTACTGGCCGAGCTCGATGGAGCCACAGTGTTTAGCAAGCTCGACTGCAACAACGGTTTCTACCAAATCGTCCTACACGAAAAATCGCAAGCCCTTACCACATTTATAACACCTTATGGGAGGTACTGTTTCAAACGACTTCCATTCGGGATAAGTTCTGGGCCAGAAATCTTTCATAGGGAGATGCCACACATTTTGTCCGGAATACCAGGAGTCATCTGTGATATAGATCACGTCCTAATAAGTGGAAGAAACCAGCAGGAGCAAGACCAGCGACTAAAAGCAGTACTGCAGAAAATGAAGGCTGCAGGAGCTACACTCAACGATAAATGTGTATTTTCTGTCAGATACATAAAGTTTCTGGGTTACATTATATCAAAAGAGGGAATACAAATAGATCCAGCAAAAGTTACAGCAATTATGGACTTTCTCAGACCTGAGAATGTTTCCGAATTACGACTCTTACTGGGCATGGAAAACCAGGTCGGAACATTTGCTAGGAATCTAGCCGAAACCACCAAACCACTCCGAGAGCTTCTTAGGCAAGAGTCTTAATGGATCAAGGATGAGCCTCAGAAAGTAGCATTCCAGACTCTGAAGAAGCAACTGAGTTCTGCACCAGTACTGAATAATTACAATTCCAACAAGCCGACAAGGGTATCAGCAGATTCATCTAGCTATGGTCTAAGGTGTGCACTACTGCAGAAGAAAGCAAATGACTGGAGACCGGTATTTTATGCTTCACGATCTCTGACAGAAACAGAGCAGAGATATTCACAGGTTGAGAAGCAGGCACTAGCAGTCACTTGGTGTTGTTAAAATTTTGCGGACAACTTGGTCGGAATGCCAAAATTCACAGTCGAAACAGACCACAAACCACTGTTGGCACTGTTGAAGTCGAAGCGACTCGACGAATTGACCAAGAATTCAACGTTTCCGCATGAGGTTAATGAGATCGTCCTATGCGATCATATACACAGCTGGAAAATACCTCACAACAGCAGACGCTTTGTCCCGAGCACCTGGGAGTAGTCCCGTTATACAGGATATCCAGCAGTAGACAGAGACCGAATCATTTATCCGCTCAGTCATAGGAAATATATCGGCTAGCGATAAACGATTAGAGGATATCCGACTAAAACAAAATACTGACCAGGTCTGCAGTCAGGTAATCAACTATTAGGAGATTGACCACTAGCCCGAAAGATCAAGGTGGGACCCTGTACTAAAACAGTACTGGTTTGTTAACCAAGACCTAACAGTGTACCAGAGCCGACTTGCCATTCCTAATATACTTCAAAAAGACATTCTAGAGCATCTACATTAGGGGCACCAAGGTATTGTTATATGCCGAGCTCGCAAAGGTGTGTGGTTGTCTGGCCTCTCTAAACAAATTGCAGACAAAGGTGGGGAAATGTGGTATCTGTGAAAAAGAACGAAACATCCACCAGAACCACTACAACCCACCAAATGACCTGCATATCCATGACAGAAAATAAGAATGGATCTGTTCAAATTCATGGGACTTCTGATTGTCGATTATTTTTCCAGGTGGATTGAAATAGCCCATTTACGGGCAACCACCTCAGCCAGCGTAATAGAGCATTGAAAATCAATATTCGCTAGACATGGGATCCCAGAGACAATCATATGCGACAACAAAAGAACACGCACATTTTTTCCACACAAACACTCGGGTATGTGTTTACGATAAGGGTGTTGCATTTTGAGATGAATAATACTGTAGTGGAATTCTCAGTAATTTTCTTGACCCAGAACTTGAAAAATATTTGTAATTGGAAGAAACACAAGTCTTGATTCTACCAAAAACTTTGACGTCACGAAAATAATTGAAGAAAACGAAGACGTTTTCTAAGTAGTACGTGATAGATACTAAACGTATTTTATAAAAGATAAGTGAGTGTAAAGCGAACAATAAGATTAAGTCCGCCGATGTTTTGCCATTAACAGGAAACAGAAACAATGAGTCTCGTATGTATATTTATTGTTTCTACAGAGTTGTTACGAACACATTTCACAGTAAAAACATACAACGTAAATTTGTAAATTATAAAAAAGAACAAATATATATATAAATATATATATATATATATATATATATATATATATATATATATATATATATATATATATATATATCTTGTCACGAATGCCGCCGGTCGGGACCACCGGAAGACATTTACGTGACAATGATAAAAAAAAAATTTTAAAAAAAAGTTAAAAAAAAGTCCGGAGTGGCTCGTATTATCCCAGGTTCAAAATAAAGCATGTCAAATGATATGGGATGGGGATTTCTCCAATATAAGACACCGTCTGGAAATACAAACAAAAAGATACGAATGAACCGACAAAAGACATTAGGATTTGAATTTATATTCATTTATTTAATGAAACTGTATACTAGAAAAAAAACGGGAGTGTTTCTATAAAACAAAACGAAATAAAACATCAAAACAAAAGTATATTCTTAAGAAGAGGGGGGATTGTCTATCCTATCCCTATAGTAGCAGGATTCATTTCTACACAAAAAATATACATACAACAGTCCTAGAGGCGAATGTTCGTGAAGAGATATTCAGGTTGTTACTTACAACTGGATGCATTGTTCGATTTAGAGTAGATATTTCCGGCATGTCGTCCTAGCCGTACCTCCTTGCAGATGTGTTTTTGAAATACATTTTTTCTCAGGAAAAACAATTTCTGGCTGGTTACTTTTTCTCCGCTTTGTTCAGCGGGTCGTCTCGCCCGAGCCGAGGGCGGCTCTAATTCCATTTTCAACAGGCTCTCTCGCCCGAGCTGAGTGCGGCTATAATTCATTTTTCAACAGGCTCTCTCGCCCGAGCCGAGGGCGGCTATAATTCCATTTTCAACAGGCTCTCTCGCCCGAGCCGAGGGCGGCTATGATTCCATTTTCAACAGGCTCTCTCGCTCGAGCTAAGTGCGGCTATCATTCCATTTTCAACAGGCTCTCTCGCCCGAGCCGAGGGCGGCTACAATTTCATTTTCAACAGGCTCTCTTGCCCGAGCTGAGTGCGGCTATAATTCCATTTTCAACAGGCTCTCTCGCCCGAGCCGAGGTCGGCTATAATTCCATTTTCAACAGGCTCTCTCGCCCGAGCCGAGGTCGGCTATAATTTCATTTTCAACAGGCTCTCTCGCCCGAGCCGAGGTCGGCTATAATTCCATCTTCAAATTCCATTTACAAAAGGCCCCTGCCTTTCCTCGCGACTTTCTAGTCGACGGTTGTTCATTTCTTCACCGTTCAGCGCAGAGGTACTCGGGAAAACTGACTCTAGTTGTCCTCAAAATATGTCCGTCTTAACCCGGCAGCTAACGTACTTCCTTGCCGGCATCCTTCGTCCTCTGTGTCGCGTTAACTTCCTGTCGACTGTTCTTCTTCGCGTGCGGCTGAAGTTTCTTTTTGTCTTCACTCTCTCTTTTTATCTCTTTTCTTGACGTCTTCGAGTCGCATTATTATAATTTCTCGGGCGTGTATAAATATGCAAAAATGAATCCCATCTCTCTCCGTAAACCGGAGTCGTAAGTTCGAATCCGATAGCTCTCCCTACATTTTGTAACAATATAAACTACATAAAAGTAATCGAAAGCCACGTGTTTCTGGCTCACCGCTGGCATTAGCAAGGCTAACTTGGACAATGGTCAAACCTTCGATATTGGTATCTATAGTCTGCCGTTTGACTTCTATACTATGACGCCTTGCCTGGAAATAAGTACGATTTTTATAATCTAGATATTTAAATTGGTGTTTTTGTAATTGTGTTTTTATTGGTGATTGATGCGCATGTTACTTTTCGTACTGCACTACTATATACATTGTTTAACTTCTTAAATTATAACTTGCCCTGTAATGTTATATGGCGCATGTTTCGTTAATACATATATATATTTATTAATTGTATACGTGCTAATCCATGGAAACCTTTTTTTTGCTCACAGCGTAATAAGCATGGATAACTTATATATATATATATATATATATATATATATATATATATATATATATATATATAGTAAGCAATGAAAATATATATGGCAATCAAGCTACACAGAGGCTCCCGTGTTTCCCGTGAAGTACTAATATATATATATACATATCTAATTATTTATCTCTTCCAGTTTTGTTGAGTATTGATGAACTGGGCAGTTGAACCAGTTCTTGTAAATAATTTAATGCGATGCGAGAGAAAAATAGAGCTTAGAGTACGTCTATTTAATTGATATAAATGTCTAGACAAGTCACACAAATACTCATAAGAATAAAGACAAGAGACATTTATATAAATATAGGCAGATGAGAAATGGAATAAGTATTATAAATATACAATATTTATTAGAAAAGAGCATCTTTAATCTCTAGGATTGAGTGTTCTATTCAATATATTGAGTTTATATTATTACGATAGATTATCATTAAACAATAATTCAACAATCTTTAATTTGATTCAACATTTTAATACCATATACTTATGTATACACACATACATATTTATTTATATATATATATATATACATATATATATATATATATATATATATATATATATATATATATTTATATATATATACGTGTTATTGTTTTACTGGCAAATAAACAGCGCTGTTTACAGTGCAGAGGAGTGTAGCGACGAGGAAATGCGTGACGCATTCATTTCTAGAATATCCTTGTCTGCAATACAACAGCGACTCCTGGAAAATAAAACGTTGGACCTTCTGACGGTATACAGCCAAGCCTCTGCGTTGGATATAGCCCAGCGTCATAGTGATGCGTATGCAACTCCGGATACCTACCTGGCTAAGGTCGTGGACCCAGGAACACTACGGATATGTGAATGTAGTTGTTATAGTCCTCGAGTTTCTCCCAGTGAACCGGCTACAGCTGCAACATATAATAATCGTAAATGTGTATTTTGTGGTTTCTTCTATCATTCAAGGGATACATATCCTGCCCGCGATGCTACTTGCAATAAATGCTCCAAGAAAGAACATTATGCTCGCGTGTGCAAGTCTAAGTCTTCAAGTTCCGTGGCAACATTGGTCGGTTCTCACTTACTGATCACATTTTAAAACAAGGACTCGCGCCAGCTGCAACACATGCGACTATTGACAGGACAATATTAAGTACTCTCCTGGATTCTTGCAGTACTGACAGCTATCTTAACGAAGGAATTGTGCAGGAACTAAAACTAAAAGTGTATCCATCTTATAATGACATTTCTATGGCTAATAAAACCTTGAATACTCGTTCCGAGGGCTATGTTGTTGTTAATCTAGCTCTCGATCTTAATAACTAGTTGTACGTTGCTACACGGCTTGGTATTCTGAAAAATCTGTGTTCAGACTTAATACTTGGCCAGGATTTCTTGTGTCAACATACAAAGGGCAACTTTCAAATACGGCGGGCCCCGTCCCTAGTAAACTATGGATAGAGCTCCCCCCTATGTGCATTGCCCACATCAACAATAGAAGAGCCGTCACTTTTTGAAAATGTATCTTCCCACTGAAAACAAATAGCTGCAAAATCCAGACGTTTTAGCAAGGACGATCAGATATTCATTGCAGAGGAAGTTAATCATTGTCTCTCTGAGGGCATAATCGAAACCAGCACATCACCATGGTGAGCCCAATTAGTGGTAGCGAAGGACCCCACCCACCGACATAAAAAAGCGGATGTGTGTGGATTATTTACAAACAATTAACCAATACACAGAATTAGATGCCTACTCATTTCCATGGATAGACGACATGGTGAATGATCTTGCAATATACTAGGTATTCTCCACTTTTGATCTTAAAAGTGCCTACCACCAAGTGCCGCTGAATGAGGCTGATAAAAAGTATACCGCGTTTGAGGCCAATGGTTGCTTGTATCAGTTTTGTAGAATTCCGTTTGGAGTTACAAATGGGGTCGCTGCCTTCTAACGGGCTATGGACAGTATAGTAAAAGAGGGGAACCTGTGTAGTATTTTCTCGTACCTTGACAATGTAACAATTGCAGGACATACTCAGGAGGAACATGATGAAAATGTAAAGCAGTTCCTAGAAACTGTCGGTCAGAGAAACCTTACTTTTAACCAATGAAAGACTATAAAGTCCGTGTCTTCTATTAACGTGCTGGGGTACTGTGTTGGGAATGGTGTCATCAAGCCTGATACAGAACGACTTCGGCCATTAAAGGAGCTTCATCCACGCCAGAAAATTCCCATTGGAAGAGAAGGCCTTGAAATCATTCAACTTGACAAAATATAATTAGAAAAGGCTACTCTGTAGACGGTGGATGAACACTTGCCCTTTGAGGTAGAGGGTGATGCGTCCGATGTTGCGATTTCCGTCGTTCTTAATCAAGGAGGACGACCGGTGGCGTTTATGTCTAGAACACTACAGTGCAGTGAACTAAAATACCACATCGTAGAAAAAGAAGCGACTGCAATTATTGAGGCAGTGCGTAAATGGAGCCATTATCTGGCACGAAGCCACTTTACTTTGATTACCGATCAGCGGTCAGTAGCCTTTATGTTTGATAGTAAAAGACGTACGAAAATGAAGAATGCAAACATCCAGGAATGGAGACTGGAACTTGCCGCATTCAGCTACACTATCAAGTATCGTCCTGGTAAAGATAATGTGGTTCCTGACACATTTTCCCGGGAATGCACTTGTTCAACCTTTAATACATCTACACTCGCTGATCTCCACAATGGACTGTGTCATCCGGGGATAACTCGACTGCTTCATTTTGTAAGAGCAAGGAATCTCCCCTTTTCTATAGAAGAGGTACAGAAGATGTGTGCTTCTTGTAGGATTTGCACAGAGCTAAAACCTCAATTCTATCGCTTACCAAAATGAACACTTATAAAGGCAACACTACCTATGGAACGACTTAGTGTTGATTTAAAAGGTGCTCTGCCTAGTGTATCGACTAATTGTTATGTATTAATTATAGTTGATGAATACTCACGTTTCCTTTTTGCTTTTCCATGCCCCAATATGCATGCAGCAGCAGTGATCAAATGTTTAGATTAGGTTTGGAATGCCAAGTTATATACATTCAGATCGAGGCAGATATTTCATGTCCAAGGAGCTGAAATTTTATCTCCCCCAGAAAGGAGTTGCCACTAGTAATACCACTCCTTATCATCCAACCGGAAACGGACAAGTAGATATATTTAATGGCATTATATGGAAGGCGATTCGTTTAGCTCTTAGATACCGTAACCTGTCTGAAAAGCGTTGGGAACTTGTACTTGCCGAGGTGCTCCACTCACAGAGATCGTTGTTGTGTACGGCAACTAGCGCCACACCGCATGAACGATTCTTCATATTCCAGATCCGTTCCTCCCATTGAAACTCGCATCCCTCTTGGCTAATTACTCCTGTACCCGTACTGCTAAGAAGTTTTGTAAGGAACAAACACGAACCCTATGTAAACCAAGTTGAGCACCTTAACAGTAACCCGACCTATGCACACATTAGGTACCCAGATGCACGAAACCCGACTGTGCCTGTTCGTGACTTAGCACCTTGTCCAGAAGCCCAGCTAATTGTAAGGTCTCCTATTGAGGAACAAGAGAGAGGGAACTACTTTGTACAGGATAATATACAATAACATAATGGAGCCTATGACATGTTGGCCCAGCCTGAACTAAGGCGATCCAGTCAGGTTCCAAATACATGTCATAACGGGGCCTATGATGATACATTGGCCCAGCCTGAACTAACGCGATCCAGTCAGGTACCAAACCTCCCAATCGATATGAAAATTGGATTGAGTAGTGAGTAAAAAAAAGAAGTGCATTTCTTGTTTTACTTTTTTTTAGTGATACTTAATTCGTGCATGAATTTATTAAAAAAAAAGACTTCGAACAAGTTCATTTCTTGTTTTACTTTTTTAGTAGTACTTGAAAAAAAAAAGGTAAAACTTAAATTATTGAAGACACTTTTTTTTTCTAGCAAGGAAGAATGTTATATTACATTCGTAGGGGCTTCCATACGTGCATCTATTGCCGAAATGAAATAAGCTGATTATGTTATAATACTTTATAATATATTAAGCGTATACAATTGACAGATTTGGCATGGATTGCGTTTTTGCACGTGACATTTTATAAAGAATGTCCTGTTTTAAGGTGTTACATATTTAAATCATCAGACATGAACAACAATCAGCATACGAAAGTAATATAAACTCACTGAAGTATTTTTTTTACATAGACACCTCCATCCAAGTTACATGGTCATGCTGATAAAAGTGTGTCACTATTTGTCTAAACGCTCAAGGATATGTTAAAAATATAAATAAACTGTTGCGTCACGATAGAGT
>OY744526.1:129542031-129552031 GCA_963556195.1 Sepiola atlantica | reverse complement strand
AATATTTGGCATTTATACTTATATTAATTCAATAACCGCATAATTTTTTTTTTTTTTTTTTTTTTTTTAAAACACTATCTTATTTTAAGTAAATAATCTGAATAAATAAATATTTCAAAATACCATTATATACGCATACACACAAATACTATATATCACCAAGTCGGCAATTCTGTGTCTATAGCAGATATTATTATAACTATTATGTTGGTGGTGGGGGGGGGGGTTACCTTAAATAATGTTATTTAATTTGGTATCTTCACCGTTATAAGTCTAGAGGTCCATCGGATTACTAGTCGTTGATTATTTTAAATTTATATTTATGTCTGCACTTAGCCATAAGTTCATCTCGTTTATTCAAGAGGTTATTTCGATCATATTTTAGGATTCTTATTTTTTCTTCTGGACATAAGTTGCATCTTTGTCTAAATCCATCTGGAATATTCGAAAAACATAAGATTGACCACGAAACCACCGGGGACCTGTTCTCATTTTTCAGATGCCACCATTGTTTAGCTAACTCCGTTTTGCTCTTGAGTTATATATATATATATATATATATATATATATATATATATATATATATATAATGTCATCAAGAATTACTGAATTTCAATCGTCTACGATTTCTTGGAACAATGCGAAAACGTGTTCTCCGCTGTATTTTTGAAATGCTCTCCTTTCTCCAGCGTTTTTTTTAACGCGTGTGGATTATTCGACGAAGAATCGAAAACATTCTGTGAAACGTGTAACACCTATGGTGCGTGTATTATTTTTTTTTTTGATTTCAATAAAAAAAAAGACAATCCGAAAATAAAAAAAATATAGAACGTATAATTAAACATACACATTCTATTATTTTTATAATGTTTGCATTATATATATATATATATATATATGTATATGTATTCATACATATATATATATATACACACATATATATATATATATATGTATATGTATTCATACATATACATACATATATATATATATATATGTATATGTATTCATACATATATATATATATACACACACATATATATATAGATATGTATATGTATTCATACATATACATACATATATATATATATATATATATATATATGTATATGTATTCATACATATATATATATGTGTATATGTATTCATATATATATATATATGTATATATATTCATACATATATATATATATATATATATGTATTCATACATATATATCTATATATATATATGTATCATACATATATATATATATATTTATACGTATATATGTATATGTATACATATATTTATATATATATATATATTTATACACATATATATGTATATATATACATATATATATAATATATAAATATATTTATACATATGTATATATGTATATATATATATATATACACATATATATATATATAAATATACATATATATATATATATTTATACATATATATGTATATATATACATATATATGTATATATACGTATTTATATGTATATATATATATTTATACATATATATATACATATATATAGGTACTTATACATATATGTATGTATATATATATATATGTGATCATATATATATATTGATATACATGCACACACATATATATATATATATATATATATATATATATATATATATATATATATATATATATACATAAATATATATATTATAGAGTGCACAGTGCATTGAAATAAATTGGTCATTCGTACATTCGTATTAACTCTCTTCCTTCATGTATATTTATAGTTGCTCTTTCACGTGTATCAATCTTAACCCATTTAACTATACGTGTTATTCTCTTAAAGTATACTTTAAGTTTCATGTTTATATCGATACACACACATATATATATATATATATATATATATATATATTTATATATATATGTTCATATATATACATATGCCTAATCTTTATTATATATTTAATATATATAATGTGTTAATCACTATTGATATATTTATATATATAAATATATATATATATATACATATACATGTATGAATACATGTGTATATATATATATATATATATATATATATATATATATATATACATATACATATATATATATGTGCATGTAAAATGCATGTATATATACATATATATATATATATATATTTATATATATGCATGTATAAATACATGTGTGAATATATATATATATATATATATATATATATATATATATATGTATATATATATATATATATATATATATATATATATATATATATATATATATATATATTAGTAGTATGTTTTTTAAAGATTTGGGCAATGCCAATACCGGGTAACATGCAAGTTGTAAGAAACAAACACAATAAATCGAATACGAAATATGACTTACTATTTATTTTTCTTAAAATCTTACATAACAGCATGAGTGTTGTTAGCTGTTAGTGTAGTGCCCGGATGATTAAGAAATCACCAGTTAATATTTCGGGGAAATAATTCCCCGACTATTCAGAGAATCTGACAAAATAAATGGCTGCCAAAGCAGAACAGCAGCAAAAACCAGGCTCACAGAAATGTAAATCAAAGATTGTTATTAAAGTGATGTCATGGTGATCGATAAACTGTTTGTTTTAATAATAATAATAATAATAATAATAATAATAATAATAATAATAATAATAATAATAATAATAATAATAATAATAATAATAAACAAAACAATAATAGTATACAAAACAACAATAATACTAATAAGGATATACATATATAAATATATATATGTATATATATATATATATATATATATATATTTATATATATATAATTTATTTATGTATTAAAAAAAAGTTTTAGTTTATTATTTTGATTATTGGTTATATTTTCAGCATGTTTTATCTTCGTATTTTTTTCTTCTCTTACGTATTCGTTAGAGTTTTAAATAAAGTAAAGTAAAGTAATTAATCTCTCATTTTGACTATTCTACATGTTATTACATTTATAGATATTCTATATTCAAGAAGTGAAATTAATTGCGGGTTACGTTAAATTAGATTATCGAAATAATGCGATACGTATTTACTATAGGATAAAGGGAAGTAACTTAGTAAAGTAACTTGATTTATTGTATTAATAGGTATATATATATATATATATATATATATATATATATATATATATATAACATACGTACATATATACGTACATGGATATACACACATATATATATAATATATAGTCATACATACACAAGCATATACATGTGCACCACTTATGTATTATTGTTTGTTTATTTTTTTATTTATATATTCTAAATTTTACCTTGTTATCGTATTTCTTTAAGTAGGTTTTTTTTAAATTATTTTTTTTACTAATATTATTTATTTTTTTAACGTATTTATTTATATATTTTTTATATTACATTCAATTTTTTATTTATCTATTTATTTATCATCATTGTTATTATTTATTTATTTATTTATTTTATATTTGTATGTTATGTGTATACATTTTATCCGTGTTTAGGTTAATTAATTTACAATGTCATGTTATGAGGTGACTTATTTTGGTGGGTTAGTGGAATATGTTTGAAGTGTTTTTTGGTTTGAAGCTGTATGTGTGTTGGGATGGAAGTTCATATGGGAAGGGGCCTATTTGATTGTTTGGGTGTGTGATGAATTAATATAGGAAGTAAGAAATGAGTGACGTGGTGGAAAATTAGTATGATGAGTGTTAGATATGAGGGTTGGTCAGTGGGTGAGAGGTAGATACTATATAATGAACGGTGAGTGGAGCTCGTGACGCTGATTGAGTGAGGGGATTAACTTGGAGATGAGGATTGATTCTGTGATTCTAAGGTAATCCATGTTTCTGACATATGCTAAGATGGAGACCTGAATATAACGCTGAGTGTTTGAGCAAATCTCTGTGTGTTTGTGGAAAGAGGATATACGGGGTGTCTAGTGCTCTTTGATGCGCAAGTGTAGCGGTCTTGTAGTTTTACCGATGTATTTTTTTTCATTTATTGCACTGTAGTTTGTAAACACAGTTAGGGCGATGGCACAGACCTGGGTTTGAGGATAGCGCAATAGGTCACGGCGCGGGGTTCGGTTAGTACGTTTATTAGATAGATGTTGGCGTAAGAGGGTTCCAGTATGGGTTAGTTCTATGTCAAGGTGTTCCTTATGTATTGCCTTGCGGATTGAGGTGATGATTTTATCGCTGAAGAAAAGGAAGTTTTAAGAAGCATGTGTTACCGAGTGTTTGTTACCTACGTTTTTTTGGCTTATTTAGGTGGGCTACTGTGGGGGGCGGGAAAGCCATTAGTTTGGAAGTGTTGGTGAAAGTTTTTAGTGTGTAATACTTTGTCAGCAGCAGAAGAGTATTTATTTTGTATTCTGGTGATTTCATTATAGGCATAACTTAATTTAGCTGTTGTGGGCAGGGCAGACTAAAAAGTGTATGAAAAGATGTTTGCAGGCATGTTTCCTATAGGAGTTAGTATGTATAGAGCCGTCATCGGTGATATTAAGGTTGAAGTCAAGAAGAGAGAGAGTAAGCCGGACACGTTGGGGTGTTCTATGGTGAATAGTATGTGGGGGTCGGTGTTGTTGAAGATGCTGAATATTTGTGTGGCTTCGTCTTGAGAGGATGTAAGGATTTGGATGTCATCTATATATCTGGAGAAGAATATATAGGATAGGCAGTAGTTAAGTGCTCGTTGCTCTAACCGGTTCATGTAGGTGAGGGCTAAGATACCGAAAAGGCTAGAACCCATGGGGAGGCCGGAGATTTGTTTGAAAGTGTGCTGCTGAAAGGTAAAGTATGTGTTGTCGATGATGATTCATAAGAGATTGTGGATGTCAGTAGGTGTTAGTCCGAAGAGCTCTAGGTTGTCAGAGGAAGATATGTAGTCAGTGATGAGGTTTATGGATGGGTGTGCGTGTATTGAGGCGTACGGGGAGATTACGTCTATTCTTAATATATAGTTGTTTGTTTGTAGTTGCTTGTGTTGTAGTGAGTGTAGTCTGCTAATTACTTAGTTGAGTAGTTGTGAGAGAAACCAGGAGATTTTATAGAGTTGTCCTTCAATACAAGAGACTATAGGTATAATTTGTGTGTGTGTTGGTCTTGTGTGTTTTAATGAGATGGTAGAATGTGGGGAGGCTGCTGTTTTTGGTGGTGAAGTGTATTTTGTATTGTTTGGGGAGGTTACGTGTGAGAAAGATTGGGGACCAGGTGTTGTTAATGGAGTGTTGGACTAGTGTTGCCAAAGGTTGGGGGACGGGGTGTATAGGTTGTTGGTGTTAAGGTGTTCGAGAACGCGTGTTTTGTAGGAGCCTTGAGAGATGATATCTAATTCCTTGCCTTTATCAGAAGGTTAAGTAAACTAGATCTTTATTTGTCAGGCTTTTAGGGTAAGGCGTTGGGATCTGGTGATGTTAGGGGTGATGGGGGGTTGTTCTTGTTGGAGTATATCAATGATCATCTGTTTTAATCTAGAAAGTGTTTGATCAAGTAGGTAATTACTAGGTGGTGAGTGTAGTGGGTTGTAAAGCTGGTAGATAGGGAATGGATTAATAGCGTTGGTTGTATTATTAGGGATGCCTTGGGTAGGTTGATTAAATGGTGAGAGCCATTTAAGGTGATAAGCTGTTCTACAGAATTGAGTCTCGATCTTAAGTTGTGTGTGGTCGTATAGCTTTTGGTGGGGGTGATGAATTTAGGGCAAAGGCTGTAGTAAGGGAGCCAGTGATATCAGTGACCAAGGGGGGCTAGTGAGGTGGTTGTTGGAGTTGTAGGTTCTGCTGTTATCAGTGCTCTTGGTGATGTGAGGTGTAGAAAATTTCTAGGAAAGCCAAGTGATTTTCCGTTTAGGTCGGTTTGTCTCAAGGTTGAAACATATGGGGATATGCATCTTTGACAGCTGTTGATATATTGTGTGTCGATTGTTCTGTGGGTGTGGATAGTGAGGAGTTGATCTCGGTGATGGTGTTGATGAGTTGATGAAGTTTATAATGAGGTATTGGATTATTTTCTTGATACAAGAGTTATGTATAAATTTTCTGGCTGCGTAAAGTATGGGTAGGTGGAGGAAGGCGGGTAGGTGGATGTTTCGTATAGTGTTGGGTGTTAGGTGACGCTTGAAGCCTCTTTTGAAGAAGTGGAACAGGCCGTTGGTTTTGGCACGTTACTCCGAGAGTAGGAATGAATCTTCTGCATATGCAAAGTGTGTCTGGTCTAGACGAAGTGATAGTAGAGAATAGTAGTTTGCTTGAAGCATTGCTGGGTATAGTAGTAACATTTTAGGAAAAATAAATAGTAAGTCATATTTCGTATTCGATTGTTTGCCTTTGTTCCTAAGAACTGGCTCTTACTCGGAATGTGCATAGCCCACAACCTTTAAAAACATACTACTACTATACCCAGCAATGCTTCAAGCAGACTTGCATTCTCTAATATATATATATATATATATATATATATATATACATACATATACATATATATGTGCATGTATAAATACATGTATGTATATGTATGTATATATATATATATATATATATATATATATATATAATACATATTTGTTATTGTTTATTATCTATGTATGTATACGTTTCTTCCTTTTTAAATCGGGACTCATCATCATAGAGGTATGGCTATTCACTACTGGTCATGCGATTTGAAACCCCGGACTAAAAGTATTTTTCAACTCAAATCCAACGTCTTCAACCGCTTGGTCTATTTAAAATAGCGAATAAACGATGATAATTTTAACACTTTATCGGCGGCTTAACGTCTAAGAATTCTATTTCTTTTAAGGGAAGGAACGATGCATTATACAGCAAGTGACGTCATGCTTTGTTAATACAACCATTACAGTGCTCTACTTTTTCGAGGAGCAACAAATAATAAATATTTGTTATTGTTTATTATCTATGTACGTATACGTTTCGTCTTTTTATATATATATATATATATATATATATATATATATATATATTTATATGCATAATTTCTTTACAAAACTATACGTTACATATCCCAGGTGGAGTCATTGCTTTCATTGACACGTATATACTGTTAAGGTTTAGCAAGAAAAAAAAACTTTAAATATTTATTTAAAATATTTGTCGACTCACAAAATGATTACGTTTCAAAAGTAGAATTCGACGCTCAGCAGTTTTATAGTCCGGTGAATTCCCTCAAGTGTAACTATTGTGAAAATTACTGAGTTTCAGGAGAAGACACATTCCACTATAGTGTCAAAAGGTTATTTGGTATCATTTAAATATAATTACAACGGTTTTGTGCAGATTCTATATATGTGTCTATTTCTATGCCGTATTGGTATTTTAGGGGGTTCCTGTTGTAGTGTGATGTATTTATCTGCGAATAGGTTACATTTTCCAGTGTCTGACTGCTATTACGTTTCCAAGTAGGTATGACTTACTGCTATTTAATATTATATGCTACACCTTGATACTTCTGTTAGTTTTTTTTTCCTTTAATAAACAAAGGTGTACTAATATATATATATATATATATATATATATATATATATATATATATATATATATATATATAAATTATCTTGCTTCTAATTTATATATATGGAGATGCTTGTATTTTATCATGTGCCTTGTTTTTATTAAGTTCGTCAGATTATAAGTTTCCCTACGTATATTTTTCCTGTGACTTGTATATACATTTATTCATAGCGTATTTTTATTGGTCATAAAGGAATTTGCTCCTAGGAGGTAGTGTCTATTGTATATGCAGTTTTATAAATTATTAATATTTTCCATTGCCATTTTTTGGCCTCATGAATTTATTTTGCAGGTGTTTATTTTGTTATATTTGGTATCTATGTTTACTTTTTTCTTTATTATAGCTAAGTAATCAAAGTAGAAAGTATACCCTTGATATAATATTTCTTGTAACATCTTTATCTACTATTTTCAAAAATAAACTCATTGAATCGTGTGAATACGTTGCTTATGTACAGTGAGTCGAATTAAATCATGTCGTTGTGTTTATATTTGTGTATTTCTCTATCTTAAATCAGCTTTTTTAAGTTTATGGTTATATGAGAGTGAGTAAATACGGTTATATTGCTAATAGTTTTGTAAAGTGTGTATTCTATTAAACTCATGTTTTGTTGAGAATGTTAATAGCAATCAGCTTTAAGACCATGAATGAAAGCTGAGAGATAATGTCTTTCTTGACTAATTATTTCGATACATGTTTATCGCATTTTGATACGTCATCAAGAGAGTGTTATGACATTCAGATTCATTTTAAAAAAAAATAAAAGTTAATATCGACAAAAACACAGATGCACTGATTCTACTCTTATAAAGCTATGCCATCTCTTATCTCAGAATATATCATTGAATTAATATATTCTAATTTTATACATATTCGAACATTATTATTAGTTCAACAATTTACATTTAAATCGTTGCTTTTCTTCTTCATTTTCACATTTTTAAAATTTCGATGTTTTTTAATCCATTCCAATAGCGTATTTCCCATTGCGTATATGTATGGTGTTACATCATACCGTGACAACCCACTATATTGCAATTCATTGTTGTTCCGGTAATGACACTTTTGCGAACACGAATGTTTGACACTGTTGACAGGCATGTATAAAGCTAAATAAAAGTGCCCGTATTGCAAGAAGAACATAATTATTTTCATTATTATTATTGCAATACATATTATTATTATTATTAATCTTATTATTGTCAGTAGTAGTAGTAGTAGTAGTAGTAGTAGTAGTAGTTGTAGTAGTACTGTCACTGCCCTTCGCTCTCCTCTCTTTAAAGCCGTAACACTAAAAATGATTAGTATGCTCAAAACGAATATAATATAGCCACTTAATTTCAAAGCATAGTCTGTCTGTTTAAAAGCTGTACTATTGCAAACTCGAATGTAAGTAATGACTCATGAAAAACACTTCTGATGATACCGTAGTGTATGATTCGATCAAGAAGCTGTTTGCTAAGACTTCTCATATACTCACCTTTACATGAAGATGAACTTGATAGACAATAGAACAAAACATGTTGGAGCAGGTTATATTTGACGATAGATTTTGTAAACGGCCAGCAGTTCATATAATACGTGCATTGACAGATAAATCATAGCGAATTACATCATAACGTATTTGCGTACCAAATGTATCGCTGTCGGTACATATTCAAGACTAATTAATTTATTCCGTCCATTTCCATTGAACTAGTTTTCCGGTTTCGAAAACTGCTTAATTCTAACTAAATTATTGTACCCATGTATAACCTTTCTCGGTAAATACGGCAGACTTCATATTAAGCTCAGAATCAAACTTAGTAAGTTTACAGAGCATAAAGCCTCTATGAATAAGCGGCCTGGTTAGATTTATCTTACTTCGTCGTGGAGAAATAAAATTCCGACGAATATATGAGTACAAAGACGTTTGTTTTCTAAATGTATACATAACAAATAGTGTGCTTTCATAAAACACGTTATTAAAATACTAGAGAAAATAGACCCATCGTCACATGTAAATTTGAGGGAGGACTTCATGTTATTTATTAACATGAAACTGTAATAAGCATCAATCTTAGTAGAAATAGTGCAAAGTGTCGTCCATATATTGAAAGTAACATAGTAGACGGAATCGAAGATGTCTGCCCTCATGGAAAATGACGAAATAACAGTCAACGCCGGGGCAAAACATATCTCTTGATAACTACGTCATCGATCCGAAGACAACTGCCGTTCTAAAAGTTTAACTCTACCTATACAGTGGCAAACTTCACAAATAAAATAAAATACATCTTCAAAAATAGAAAAAAATGCCTTTTGATGATAGAGTTAATCAGATCATGAATCTATAGTTTACTGGGGTGTAGAGAGTTAGAATACAAAATGTACACACACTATGTCTATTAATAATGAGGCAGCGGATGAATATATTCGACGGATGTTCTTATTGTAAGTGTGTAATACACACTGTCAGATATCCGCTTGTCACATTTCT
>OY744526.1:129512031-129537031 GCA_963556195.1 Sepiola atlantica | reverse complement strand
TGACCTTTGCTCGTAGGTTTTTTTATACGAACACTAACTCCACAATGTTTATGCAAAACAACAGCTGAAACAATTAATGACATTTGTGCAACAACTAAATATGGCAAGAGTGTTAGACTCTTGCCATATTTAGTTGTTGCAATCTAGCCACTGAGAGTAGGCATTCTAGACTGCGACAATGTTTATCTTTGTCCGAATCGAAGGTGCCCCTATTTTGAGAGATAAATTGTTTCCCGCATATAAACCCGACCATTTTCTGTAAGTGTGTCATCGTGTAAAGGTTAGTAATTCCAGTTTGTGAACTGCATAATACAGTAAAAAGGTAAATACTGTGTTTTGTAAAATAACTCTTCTAAGTAATTTCGGTGTTTCAAATAACAAGTATAATGAATGAAACAAAAAGTGATTTCGATGTGTTGTGTAACTCCGCCCAATACAATTGTAAGTAGTTGGTGTTTTGTAACCCCCCTCCAAACAAAAGAAAAATATTCTTCCCAAGTTTAGAGAAGAAAACACCTCATAGACTGATACATTTTATTCCAATCTGGAGTTGCTCTTTTGCTACTAGAATGAAGTCATTAACAATAAAAAAGAATGGTGGTTATTAATGTGCTGAAGTATCAATAATTGGGATGAACAAACAATCCTAGAGTCGGTGTTTTTAATTCCTGTCCTATTATCTTACACCACGTAAATGTAAGCGAATTGTCAATCCAAACTCAATTTTAACATTGTATAGTCTGGAGAGCTTGAAGTGTTTACCTATTGAGCAATTCCTTAAAGCTTAGTGGATGTTGGCGATTTCATTACAAGATTTACCCAAATGGAAGCGTATCTAGTCATCCACTTACATAATGGTTCGCTGTATAACATCTCTTCAGTGTGGATAAACGATTAAGTGACTCTAGTAGAGGTCAGAACCCGACTGTTAAGCTACTAATCAGCGTTTTTAATGCATGCCTTACTAACTGTCAAACGAGCAATGTAAGCAAACGCTTAATGAAAACTCAATGTAAAACATTGCTCGAATTTATTTATCTAAAGCTTGTTGTAGTGGGCGATTTCATTGAAGTTTTCGGGTTATTTATATATATATATATATATATATATATATATATATATATATATATATATATGCGTGTGTGTGTGTGTGATTCGAAAACAACAACTCGATCAACTGTTATATTTGTGTAAATATTTTTCATCAAAATGGAGTCTACGTTCAGCAGCTATGTTCAGTGTACAATTAAAAGCCCTATCATTCTCAACATGGCATTTATTTATAAATTTGTTACGGGTAATATTCAACTGAATTGCTTAAAGTTTACAAAAAAACAAGTTAGATCGCACCTTTATTTTTTAGATTGGTTGTATTTCATATGTCTATGTAAAAGTTCGATGGCATTAGTCTCCTTGCGATAAAACTAATATATATATATATATATATATATATATATATATATATATATATATATATATATATATATATATATATATGACACTATGGACGAACGGGGGGGGGGGGGCGAAGCCAAAGACACCCATGGAATATTATCCATGAGAGAAAGAGGGACGAAGTACGACGTGTGCAAGGAAATGATTCATAACTCACACGAAAGCGGGAGTAGTCAGATTATTGTTCACATGTTAGCCAAAATACCGGAATGAATTGAGTTGGTTTTATTTGGGTTAGAGTTTTTTTACGACATTTAACAGCAGCACGTGAGTTTACGGCGATCTTAATTTAGTTTACAGCAAGGAACTAATGGTGAGTTTAGGACACTTTGCCATTCGACGGAGTTGTGGTAAGCCAAAAATGTTAGCAGTCAACCGCGTATCGGAGCGGATAGAATTGAGAATACGATGTAACAGCTATCAACTGGCAAGGTGTTGGAGGTATGGGTTCCCGCTGACAACACTACACTTGTCCCAGTTCTATTTAGTCATACAAACAATTTATATTGTATTTTTGCTTATAGTATGACAACGCGTGAGATCATCATGCTAGATATGTACGTATCATAATATGACAAATACAGCGTTTAGAGTATACTGTGTAAATACGTCAAGTAATCGACATAACTGATTCGGTTGGAAAATACTAAAAGACAGATTTGTTGACAGACGACGTCTGTCTTTTTAATACCTTAGTTACACATCTTTAAAAAGTTTATAACTTTCCACACTAATTATGATTTACTAATTCGCTTACATGTGACGATAGGTCAGTTCTCACACAGAGAAAACAATTAAAAGGTTACCCATTGTAAATTTAGTGTTCCAAAAGGAAATAGGACGTATAGAATAATATTGCAATCGTCGACTAAAACGTGACATTTGTTTGAAATGATTTTCAATTTATTCATATAAAAAACATTTACGACCATAAACACTTTCGTTTAATTTTATAAAACAATATTTAGTTTACAAGTTGTTGATATATGATACACGGGAAATGAGTATCTATTATATTTTCCCGAATACATGATAATATATATTTTACATCAATTATTTGTTTAACGATAGTAATATTATTTGAGTGTTGTATATTGTAAAAAACACACATTTCTCTTTAATATTGACTGGACATAAGCAAAGAGTCCAGTGTTTAAATTGAGTATCGTTGAATGCATATTCGTATCCAACATTTATGGTGTGTGTTCTTTGCATGATGAAGTCGTAAACAGCAGGTCGCGAAGTAGGTAACTATTGTATTTATAAATATATTACACAGTTCATTATATTTAAAAATAGTTTAATGAATTTAAAACAAGTGTTTGTTATATTATATAAGGTTTTACAAAACGGATAGCTCCAGTAACACCGTATTAGTTTCGTAAAACAGAAATATTGCATGCATAAAGTTTCCGTGTGCTTGTAGAATAGGAAACCTATAAGCATGGTCTAGACTAAGAAACGATTTAATCATCTCGGTAGGAATAATATAGCCATTTCTCTTGCACCCATCAGACTGATTAATTCGTAGAATGACCGAAAATAAAATGATTAGGCACAAGTGACAGCGAGTCAAGAATCTTTTTCGAATAAAATATCATTATTCAGAGAAGAAACGGCGGAAAATAATTAGTTAATGACTAGTGCAAGCGTAAATGCCATTTAGTGGAGATTCTTTTTAATCAATTGCCGGTAAGCTCGCTTGATAAGGCAATCGTTCAGCGTTCCAGCTGAAGTGAATCTAGATGACAACTCACACGGTAAATCTCTGCTCATGTCAAGAGTAATGAAAGTCAAACGGCTGAAATTACATTAGCAAAAAAATATGATCGTAATATCGTCGTTTTCTTTATGTTTTTTAATAAGAACTATATGAAAAGAAATATTTTAAGTGGTGATTTTTTAAACTTGTACAATGACCCCATTACCCGTTTCCTCTTTTTGTATTGAGTATATTGTCAGTTGCGTCTTCGTATAGGTAAGCTCTTACACCCGGCGTGTTGATCACATTACAGTTTAGAAAAAAAGAACTAGTGTTTTACTGCTCGTACATATCGAATGGACGCACCTTAACTTGAATGTTTCTCATTTATGTTCGATTGTTCGATCCCTCGGTTAATTTCAAGTTTTAAATCTGATTTAATAGCTAAATATGGAAACAACTGGACGCATCATAACAGTACACATTTGTATGTGTGTGTTTTTTATCGCCATGCATAAACTTATAATTAAGATATATTGGAATTAGTTTACGATGTAATGGACGTTTTCTTCTCGACGGAATGTTCGCTTAATCCAGTTAAATTGATTCCCAAATACACCAGAGAATGTTACGTTGAATATATGAAAAATGAAATATGGCTGGAATGTACATGCTTGATCACTCTCATTTATTATTTTTGTGTAAACCCTGCCAAAAATGTTTTTCCATATATATATATATATATATATATATATATATATATATATATATATATATATATATATATATATATATTTGTACATATATAATTATTTCATATGTCCCAGCACTCTATTATAAAATATATATAATATTTTATGTATTAATTTTTAGTATTCACTTCAACGGTGCTGAATACGTTAGAGAGCAAGGTAGTAAGTTATGAAAATGTTAAGTGGCTCATTCGTGTTACTGGTTGTTGTAACATAACTACATGGTCTTAATCTAGCTATCAAAGGAATGTGATGTATTGTTTTGTTTTCTACCACGGGTTTATATATTCGTATTATACACTAGCAGGGTTATACTCAATCAAAGATTCGGCTGACTTTTATTTAATATCCTCTTCTTTTGTGTTGTTTTATATAGGAGTGACGCGCCATTTTGTGAATGTGTCGTGTTAATAGGTCCCCTTATTTAAACACGAGCGTGTTTAAAATAGTTGCATTCTATGATATCGGTTATATAAACGGAATAAAACGCGTAAACCATTATGTAGCTTTATTAAAATAAAGATATATATTTAAAAATACTATATATATATATATATATATATATATATATATATATATATATATATATGTATAATATATAATATTTATATATATATAGTATTTTAAAATATGAATATATATAATATATATATATATGTATATATATATATATGTATATATATATATGTGTGTGTGCGTGTGTGTGTATATATATATATTGAGCACTGTATATCTACAGCTTATAGTTTATTAGTAACATATGCAATATGTGATAAATATAAAGGGCAGGTGACGGGCACACACACACACATGTATATATATATATATATATATATATATATATATATATATATATATGTATATATATATATATATATATATACACACATATATATATATATAAATATATATATATATATATATATATATATATATATATAAGTAAGTACATGTCATTTACATTCCACAAGCTATTTTTTTTTTAAATTTTTCTTATGAACATGTTTATAAGAAACGTACATGTTAGTGCAAATTACTATACGAATCGTTTCGCTCAAATATATCTAACAAAACATTAATATGTCAATATTGGGTATGTTCACCTGAAACTTATCAGAAAAGTCGTATATAGATCATTAGGGTAGAGTAAGAATTGCCCCCCCCCTCGTTCACTAATTACTCAAATTATCTATGAATCACTATTGTAAATATCGATAGCAGTAAACGTATTTTAGAAATTATCAGCTAACACAAATATATAGTCTTTTCCACAAATATATTTCTGAGGGTCGCTATCATTAGAGTAAGGAGCGGAACACTTTTGTTTGTTTAGACCTTTTAACCTGTATCGGTATAATTCAGTCACTATGTTCATAGTATTTATGAATTCATAATAATGGAGTGTCTTAGAGGTGTTAATGTCCACTAGTGTGAGTGTAAAAAGGGGGATATGTTAGTACAACTTATTTTCACCAACTTATGAATTCTGTAGACACTCTCACGAAAATAGCCGAAACTGTTTCCTACAATAGTGACAGAGTAAATAAGTTTTCACATTACAGTGATGCTCATATGTAAGTTATTTACTTAGTTAATCTACTATGAAATTGAAAATAAAACTACAACATCAAGATAGAGTTACGTGAGGCGTTAATCTTGAAAACAGAAAATTCAAACATGCATACACGTAATATTAGTTATAGTATAATTTTATAGGGACGCTTGGATGTTCAGATTTACTTGAAGAGTCAAAATGTCATGAGTGTTTTAGTATTTAGAAAACCTACAATAAATATGGTGTATGGAAAAATACCTACCCGATTCCTTAACTACACCTTTTTCGACAGAAACCATATATGAAATCGATTTATGTAATGATACATATCATATATACTATGCTGTCTCTCACCGGTATTCATAAGTTTAAAATCTATATATTTTAAAATTGTATCCATTACAAACTGCAGACGAATTATGAAGGGATTTTTAAATAACATTTAAAAATTGTACTTTATTTAAAATAGAAAAACTACGATAATATAACCAACGTAATTGTTTATAGAATAAAGAAATAAAAAAGTTAAATGTGATGCAAGATAAATATTAACTCCTCACTTAGTTTCGTATTCAAGCGAATTTAATTTAAACTTACAATATTTATGAAGTAAATATGGCAACGCGAATTATCTTTGAGTTTATTTAAGTATGTTATATTAAAGGAATAAGCATCATTTAATTAAATAAAACATATTGAACTACGCTGTCCTATTCATGTTGCACACACTGAATTATCGATTCAAGATAGTGGACTTCTGAAGGTCGCACGTTATTTCAAACGTTTTCGTCGAAAATGTAAGTATTAAATGTAACAGTATGTTGTATTTTGTTCAAGTTGATAACTTGTTATGTGCTTGTAACCGACGAGCTTGGAATGTACAAATCCAAGACTGCCATCATTGTGTTGGTTGGTTTAATTTAAACGAACCGACACGTGAAATAACTGATGTGTATTTGTTTCAAAAAATGTATATATTCCTGATGATGATTAATTATTACTCAAGATAAGGTAATTATTTCACAGCTTACATGATAATAATTAGGTTTGCAGATACAGGTCTAAGTCACAATAATAGATAAATATTTTTCCTGGTGCTATTTTCTGAAGAATGTATTTCTTTATTAAATAAATATTATATGTGTTCTTATTTATAATGAACATTCCATCATAGATAAATCTAAAAAATCAATCATAGAAAATATATCAAAGTAGTAATTCAGCAAGTAAAGTCCTCACTGTATCTCACGGATCTATTATAGCAAATCGTTACGAAGTGCACATATTTCAATGGAGCAAATCAGTAATATCCCAACGTTAATAATATATGTTGTTTTGGTAAACAATTTAGGACAATTAGCTATCAATAATGTCTAACCGTAATATTTTCAAAAATATACAATACCTGTAAAAATGTTGAATTAATAAATGACAAAGAACACTTTAAATCATTATCAAATATCTTCATTTTCCCAAGAGTCATGCTTATTCATCATGAATTATTAACACGCGTTTATTAAACCATAGTTCAGTTATGACCTAATTAAATCTCTATGGAAAGATATATCGAGGCAGTTGAACTATTCAAATATATTTTGTCATATTAAACAGGGTCCATATACCTTTGCAGTTTTCTCTAACGCTGCTCGAAGTATTTTCATATTTATATTTATTTTCATATTCATATTTATATCATTACTTGGACTTGTTACTCTTTCACAATAGAATTGTTTGACATCATTGCACTTCATTGTTATTCATCTAAGGAATGTCAATCGACTTAAACGATTGTATCGTGAAACACACTTGCGTCATTTCATTTTATTAGTGCCTTGTTATCATATGAAGTGGAAATGTGTATGCCTATCGACTGGTGTATGTTATTTATAACATATTAAAGGACGTAATAATCGTTGGGTAAAGGTTAGTGCTATTGTTAGGGTTACGTTTCATAGACTCATGTTCCAATAGTGATGCATGCTTATGTTAATTGCCACCCGTTGTATCAGAAACTCTTCTAATTTGATATCAGAGAAAAACGGATATGTGTTTTATAACATAAAACGCATCACTTGATGGTTTCTGTCATCAAAGTTAAAGTTGTACATTAAACTACAGTAGTACAATAGTACACTCGCTTGATTTACATGAGATAACATCTTCACACGACACTTATTCATTAAATTGCTACTCACTGTTCAATTGTCCAAAGTTTGCTGTTGTCGGAGGCTGTAGTAGTTTGAGGTCATAAATCGGTGATAACTTTTAATTCCGCGAGGACAAAGCTCTTTTCCATCGACAACTACAAAACAATATATTCAGACACCAATTGCCATGGCAAAATACACCCTACCTGAGAGTTCAACATTCACACTCCTTAACCTAACCTTCACAGGTAACATGAATTAGAGCCAATACATTAGAGGAATTGCCAAGGCTGCAGTAGGGGATGATGACTCCTTCTACTGTGATAGTACACTCCTTACACGTGACATTATCTTGTATCTCTACAAAGCCAGCATCCGCCTATGCATGGAGTATTGTTGACACACCTGGGCTGTTACTTACACTACTTGTCTCTCCCTCTTAGAAAATGTCCCAAAAAGAGTTTCTTATATAATAGGTCCCTCACTATCCACCAAGCTCCAGCCCCTCCCCCATCCATGTAATGTGCATCATTGTGCTTATTTTCCAAATACTTTAATGTACTGTGTTCTGATGAACTGGCTGCTCTGATGCCTCGTCGACGTAAATACACTAGATCAACTCGTCTGACAGACAAAACCCCATCAATTCATTGTGGAGGTCCCCAGATAGCGGAGAGCTTTCTACTTCAGTAGCTTCTTTCCTTGTGTTCTCGACCGTAGGAACTCCGTCACTGCTCCATGTTTCCCCAATGTAATGTCATGCAGAGGTTTAAAACTAATGTAAACAGACATATCGGTACACAGCTCCCAACCCAAGATGATCCCAAAAACCTACACCCTAATTCTCAGTAACCCCTTACATTTACAGTAGCAGCCTGCATGTTTGGGGTGAAATATGTTAAAATAAAACAAGTTAAATGTTATTCGCTAATACTTCAAAATATTGGAATTTTTATTTTAGTCTTTAGAAACATGATACATACGATTGATTTAAGAATATGTGTTGGTGTAATATTTAAGTATTTAAGTAAATTAAAGAAAAAAATGACTTCAACTTCCGTAAACTCTTGGTGCATTTATAATTCTTTCAGAAAGCTTGTTCCAACCAACAACCTAAATTGATGATGAAGTGTACCAGTTTTCTAATTGATCGAGGTATTGTTCAATTTTAGTTTCATAAGCAATAGTTTCAACGCCGTCAAATAGACGTACTTTAAACGCCTCACTCTTTCTCGTGTAAGATAATAATTGGCATTTTGTTTTCCCACATTTATAATTCAAAACTTCGTTTAGAGTGCGGTGTACGTCCTAACTGCTACAGGCCGCTTACGTTATGGCTAAGCTGATCGCATTCAGCTTGTGCTATCAAAACAAATTTGATGCACCTTTTAATTTTTGATGCAGGTAAAAAAAAACAATCTGTATGTATATATGATTGTGTACACCGTGGTTTATTCCCGTAACCTTCCTAAAATTAAATATGATTATAGTTGCATATTTGTCACGACTACTATAAGTTTAAAATGAAGGTGCTACTTATGAGCATATTCTACCGTGACATATGTAAGATACAAGTTGTAAAATAGACATTTCCAAAAAGGCTGCCTATGTAATATCAGATCTCTGTATGAAAAGTACAGTGATTCTATGCCATAAATAAACGTAATACCTTAAAATGATATGCAGTATTCTAAAATAGACTTGCTTTGTTTCAAAGTGTTTGTTGAATAAATCTAGCCATGCGACGCCATTTGTAAGCATACAGTTATTTATAAAAGCAAAGAAAATTAGCAAAAATAGTTTCCATGGCATATTTATCTTTTCGAACAATAATGAACACATGGGGAACGTCGACATTCTTTACAAAGTGTTTTCAATTCGAGAAATGCGACGTATGTCTGCCAAAAGCGAAAAATATACAGAATGAGGTGAGTTGCAAAAACACAAAATAACACGTACAATAAACAGTTAAAATAAAAAGCTCAAAGTTAAAACTAAAAGTTGAAATTCTTATTCTTCTGCGTAGACTTTATTCATAATTCTTGGTTATCAACATTGACAGCTAGAAGGTCGGAAACCTCTGAGAAAGGAAATGCATTATGATACAGATGGTAAACTTTTGAAAAAACAAAAACAACAGCTGATCTAGCCCTTGTACATTATCAGTGTTTAATAATTTATAAAGACTCAATGCTTGTGTATATTTGTATGAACAACTCAGCAACTTACACATGATTATACGAGTATACACTTCTACAATATCACTGCTACAGGCCTATTGTAGTGTATTGCTTTTAAAATCGTATATAGCCACACGTAAGTATTCACATTCACCCACACAGTCATATATAGACAGATACGTGAGAATGTTAGCATTTCTCGCATTTACACAGACATATGTCATGTGTGTCTGTGAGTTATATTATTACTATAATACGAAAGTATATTGTAATAATATTTTATTTGTAAATACTAGTTTACAGTCGCTCCTTGGATGATGTTGTCACACATTTGTAAATGACATTTCACCCTAAACAAGGCAGGAGGTCACTGTAGACGTAAAAAGTTATTTAGAATTGTGGAGTATGTTGAAGGTGTAATTCTAAGTTTGGAGGTATGCAGCGAGACGTCTGTTTACATTAGTTTTAAACACCTACATGTCGGTACTGGCGGGGAAACAGGGGACAGGGTTAGAGTTCCAGAGGCCAACATCACGAGGAGGCAAGCTTTTGGAATAGAAGGCTATCCGGCATCTGTTGATCTCTACAGTGAATGGGTGGAGTTTAGCTGATTGTCGAGTAAGTCTAGTGAATTTACCTTGAAGAGGAACCAGAGTCGCCAGTTGATCGGATCACATAACATTAAAGTATTTGTAAAGCGAGCACAATGATGCTACATTGCGAATATGGGGCATTTGCATTGCACTTTCTATTGTTCGTATCAATCGTGTGGAAGATCATATAGTTCTATGCAGGAAAAGTCACGTTTTCGACAATTGTAAGTGTATAACAAGTGAACATTCACACAAGTATTAGAAACGTGCATACTAGCTAAAGTAACACGCTTGACATATTTACAGTAATAATGATGAGCGGAAATTCATAGAGCTTCAAATATTTTACTATGAATACATGAAATGGATTCTATTTTACCAAACAGTTAATTTTACTTAGTTATTCATCGTACTTTGGAATGACGTTTCAATAGAATAAACCCTGTGTTTAGTTAAGTACAGTTAGGGAATGTAACTCCCATTATAATAATAAAGCTAATAGCTTCATTGGGTTTACAAGTATCTCCCTATCCCGTCATTTCACCATGTATCTTGTAAACTCTTGCTAAATTTTCCACCATCTACAAAAAGCGTGTAGTGTCTTCCCTCTGATTAAGACACAGTTTAGTTCATAACATTAACATTATACATTCCGACACCAATTTTAAAATATCAAAAATTACCGGAAGCTATCTACATATTAACACAACAACCTAATTAAATAAAATCACATAGGAAACAAGTTGTACCACTTTAAAATGTTTAACGTAATACGATTGTGTTCTGTGATGCCATCCAGCGTTGCTTAATTTAGTCAAAACTTCGTAAAACTTCCTAGAACTTCCTAGAACTTCCTAAAACGTTACGTTGGCTTTCTCCGCTATCTATTTCAAATTCTATTCCTCCGGCTTATTTATTAATTTGCTTTTGACACTGAGGATATTTCGACGAAGAATCAAAAACGTTCGTGAAACTTGTGAAACCTATGAAACAGTTGTTTTTTTTAATACAAATTTACTATTTATTGTCATTTTGCGTCGATCTTATCTATTATTACTGATAGTTATTTTACAAATACCCTGTTTTTAATCAGCTTAAGCCAATATCCCTATGACATTTATCTCATCCATGTGATTCTGTATGTGTGTACTGATTCATTGTGGTTACCTGAACAGGTAATTATCTATTTACTTTATTTGCGAGCGACGATTTTATGTAATTCTGTGTTGTCTCACGAACAATCATATTCTGAATATACTTTATCATTTATTTAGTTTGTGTTTATGTTATGTTTATTTTAAAATACTCTACCGTTTCTACATATTACGAGCCTCTTACAGCAATATGAAAATACATTCCTAGTTATCATGTAAACATTGTCTATCATATGAGTAAATTCGTATTTAATAGTAACATAAAAATATTATTCAAAATACATTTAAAAATGAAGAGGGGAATTGCATCTCATAAAAGTCCAAATAAATGTCTAGTTTTGAGTTATTTGTAAACAAATATTTGAGATGTGGTTTTAACTATCTAAAAAAATGTAATACAAAGACTTCGGCGCTAATATTGACTAGATTGATAAGACCAAACAAATATAATAAACCAGCAGGATCCGTGCCCCGGCGTTGCCCGGGGAAATATAACAGCCTGATTTTAATTTATAAGTTAAATAAATAGATTCAGAAAATAAATCATTTCACTGGAAGTTATTTAGGTAATTAAAAGATGGTTTAACACGGAGCTGTGCCCTAGCGTTCTTGTGTTTGTTCCAACAGATGTCTCCTTTATAGTGGTAAAAGTTATTCGTACAAAGCTCTTGAACATCCTACATAACACTGCCCATGGCTAAAGCAAGGTGAAGTCAAGGTTAGACCCACCACTGACAATGATTGTCATTGGGACTTGTTGATTGTCATGGCAAAATACAATTTTACTGGGAACTGAAGCCTTTTTAATTTTATTGCAGAATCCGACGGAATAATGGGTATTCTGGGAAGGAATGTCAGTTTGCTCCTTGCCACACCAGTTAGTATTACAGCTTCTATCACATGAGGTTGCATGCGTTTAACACAGTCTACATAGCCTTGGAGCATCAAGATTCCGGAGTAACCTTATTGGGCATCCAGCTTTCAGCTGTGTGTTGGCATACCAGGCAATTCTATTTAAGTAAAAATCGAGGGTAGAATCCACAGCAGTGAAAGTGTGTTCATCACCTGGAATTTCATCAAGCAGTTGTTGATTGATGACATGCACCATGCAATTTTTAGGAGGTAGAATTACCCTCTCAGTTAGCCATTCAGGATGCACCTAGTTTTTGGCTATATTTGGATAAACTTTGCTACTAGATTATGTGAGTGATGAAACAATTGAGCAATACCTGGAGTAATAACAATCTTGGCATTGTTGGTTGTTACAAGCTTGCCATCACCTATTTTTAGGAGGAGGGAGGCAAACTCACCAGCCATACGGTCACTATTGAGATGTACGCGTATGTTTGTAAATAACGTTACAGTCTTAATGTACTTACACAAATATGACAATTTAATGCAAGCATTACGCTCATCAGCGGGACTTCCACGTGGAACAATAGGAAGCGTTTGTCGGAAGTCACCTGATAATAAAAGTGTTATGCCACCCATAACTACATAACGTCTCTTGAGATCACGCAATGTTTTATCTAGAGCCTCGAACGCTTGTTTATGTGCCATTGTACATTCCTCCCATACGATCAAAGAACAATTCTGTAAGACTTTGGCTGAATCTGACCCTCTTTCTATTTGACAAATTGGATCAGCACCTTTGGTTAGATAATGACAACTTACAGGTGGAGTGAGCTGTCCTACCACCAGGAGTACCTCCGGGTGCATCAAGGAATATAAGGCCACCTTGCTGATCTTCTTCCGTATTAACTACAGTACGAAAAATATGAATTTCCTCATTATTTAGTTGTGCGATACCATCTCCAACAATTGATGCTTGCTCATGAAGTTGATAACTAATTTCACGCGTCCATGCAGTAATGACCGGATGTGTATTAGATCGATTAGGTGAGGTAAGACCCAATTTTGTCAGTGTTTTACCATTCATCTTATGAGTCATATCTCTGATATGAACTAAATCGATATTGACGATGTCGTCTAAAAATGTTATATCAACTCCAGGTTGTTGATTGTGTTTCCTAAGAAGGAAATCTTCACTAAAAGCTTCTTTGTGTGAATCCAAAAGTCGTTTTGGATGAGACACTGCACATGATGTCAACATGATGGCAGAGAAATGTCTAAAATTGTATGCAGATTCAGATATAGATGCTTCCTGTAATGTAGCATCCCAGTGGTGATCATCCTCAAGTAGTCCATGTGCACTACATGCATCCCTGAGTGTAGTCATAACTTGACCATTGATTGTTTTTAGGTCATTAAAGCTCTGTGACCCTCTTACATTGTGTAGAAGTAGCCTCAAACAGAAGCAGTCAAATTGATTTGGATGCACGGTGTATACCCTGCCCAGAACTTCTGTTCTTTTAACGCAGTGATAGCCTGGAACTGGCTTACCCTGTAACCTTAGCTTGAAGACCATAGTTTTAGTGTCCCAGGTATAATAAAGTGGAACTTCTCAGTACAAAATTGTACGTGCCAAAAAATATGTGTGATACAATTTGAAGAAAGTTGTTATAGTTGTTGAAGGTGGATGTGCAACTCTATCTGCTGCAGTACTTTCAGTAAAGTATATACGCTGTCCATTTTCTGGATGAACTGATAGGTTAATAACTGGGGGATGATGTATATGTATGTGAAAGTTAAGTATTCTCACAATGGCTTCATTGGTTAATATGTAACGTCCCGTATCGTATCTTTGAACTTCATCATGAGCATTACTTTCAATTGTGAAGATAGCTTGATCACTACCCTTGTTTTCATATTTGCAAATGTATTTTAGTGATTTCATGCTGTTGCAATATTCAACATTAATATGTGCATCAAACATCTTACAAAGCAGTTTATTATGTGGTACAACACATCGGTTATGTACAGGAACTGTTATATTGCCAGGTAGGGTAACTGTCGTCTCAAAACCTCCAGCTAAAGGAGATGGTCGTCGATATTGTGTGTAGCCATTTGTATCCGATTGAGTTTCACTCAAGAAGTGTCTAGATCTCTTACTGCAGTGCCCATCTATGAGACAGAGTGAACATCTGTTTATGTTTCCACATGGTCCATGAATCATATGGTGCCTCAGGAAATCCTGTAAACCCGGATCTGCTACTGGATCTGGAATTTCCGCACTGATAAGTGAATCTATGTCAGAGGATCTCAATTGTTATCTTCTTTTCTGCCACTCAACAGTGTACACGTATGCTATGCCATATAAGGGCAGCAGTTTTTTTCGCCGCCAGTTACTGCCACCAAGCACAATCAAGGAGTTGGTTTTAACATAAAAGGGGCAGCACTTTTCCCGGTTGCCATCGGCATTTGGCGCACGTGAACCAATCGCAGTCATAAAAAAAATTAGAGAATAGTCTTCATTATTAAAAATAACCATATGAGAGTAATTTTAGTGCCCCCCCCTATCTGAATACAATTTGTAATGCTCAGCAGCCTACATTAATTATATTTGTGTGTTTCAGTGGCGCTCATTTTCCATTTTTCTTTTCAGCCAAAGAAAATGGAATTTATATGCAAAGGTAATTAGGGTGGGATTTTAATGGGGCTATGTAGGCCTGGTTATAAAAAAATAAAAATAAAAATTCTTGTGAAATCAAAGTAAATTGCTTTCAGTATATATCGAACAGACTTCGTTTAACTATATTAATTTTCATATTAATATTATATTCCGCATCGGTGGGTAAGTGGTTACGACGTTACAGTTTTGGGCGTTCGTTCCATTTCAAGTGAAATGAAATTTTTTTTTAATGTTAAACATTTGTCAACACGGTAGCACGGGGGATTTAAAATTCTATCAGAATAGTCAATAGTGATCGTTTAAAACGAAAATTTAAAATGTAAAATTTAAAAGGCAGTCTGGAATTTCCGGTTGACCTGTTAGAATGAAGTTGTTTTAACTTTATGTAAATAAGGAAAACGTAAATGTTTTTATTAATTGTTAGAGTTGAATTTTTTCTTAAATTATTATATGAAATATCAGAATTATACTAATTTTTTTACAATGAAGAGGAATAACTGGGCACTGGTTGTGTTCGTCTCGTAGCATGTTTTCGATTGTGAAGGTGGTCCGATTAATGTAATCCGTTATTCGATTACTGTGAATTGTGACGAAAGAAGAATAATGGAATGATATTCGTCTAATATGTAAGCTAGGTGGTTTGTTATCTTTCTTAAAAAAATGTATCTGGTCGGTTTGTTTGATGTGTTACTTGTCTCAAAGTATTTAACGGTGAGGGAATTCTTCCCAAAGAAGTTAATCGATTTCGACAATTTGTTTGTTTAATTTAGTTACTTATAAAAACAATGTCAATGTTGTTTTGTTATTGTATGAAGTACCACTTTCGCAAAGTAGGAAACAGTGATTTTTAAAACGAAAATGTATAATTTGCATGAATAGTCATTGATTTATTTATTGTATGATTGAAATGTTTCTCAAGATAGTCAACAGTCATTTTTTTATTGTATGAATTAAAATTCTATCAGAATAGTCAATAGTGATCGTTTAAAACGAAAATTTATAATTTAAATTTAAACATTCAGTCTGGCACTCGGTGGAATGAATGGAAGTCTTCCAAGTGATGTTTGAAATACAGAAGTATCTTATTTATTACAATAACATTCAAGGATCTGTTCTTTTGAATTTTTTTCTTCTCATAGTCGGTAACTGAAATCCCATTTGTAAATAGTATTTGCTTATTTTATTAACGAATTGAAAAAAAACAGTTCGCTTCAAATAGTGTAGAAGTCACATGTTTGTTTTTAAATTAAGTGATAGGTATAATTATTGGTATATATTGATTCTCGAGTTTTATATTTCGTAACATAAGGAAAACTTACATTTTTTAATCTCATATTTTTGAGTTGACATATTTTATTTTTTGTATAAGGTAATCGGTGTACGGTACGTGAAATAAGGAAACAAAGTGAAAAATACGTGTAAACTGAGGCTTTCCCTCCCAGGCAGAAACATAACAGTTATTTGGAATATTGTTTAGTATGTAATATAATATGTTTGATGTGTATTCTTTGTGCAAAATAAATTGAACTGTAGTTATATATGTAAGTGGCTGTAGTTCGTAATGTGCCACCACCAGTATTTCTCAATTTGTTACTAACGTAAACTGATCTGATTAAGGCTTGCGAAGAGTAAACTAATGGAAGAGTAAGCATTATATAACAAATCGAATAAGAAATGTTGTACTTTCTGTCAGAAGTGTACTAATGTATTTATTAGTACAATGAAGGCGAATAAATCGTCATGTTTGCGATTGTCATTGAGTTCAGTTTAATGTAATCTGTTATTCGATAACATGAAAATTCTACGTAGGAGGAATAATGTAATGCCAATCCCTTAATCTGTAACCAGTTTTTATTTTCTGAACATATTAGGTTAGTATTGTTGAAGCAATTTTAAGAAGTGAAGTAGATGAATGTATAACGAAAATAGCAGAACAGGAACTGTGTATTACCTGAAGAAAAGTTAGATCGATAAAGGGGAGTCGGTATAATGTTTTAAGGGTAGTGAATCTGGCAGGCGTTACACGATGTGTAGTTGCTGGTTGAGGCTTAGAGTCGAAGCCTTAATCTTATTTGGCGAAAGTGACGTAGTCAGATGTATTGAAGGGAGCGTCTGTTATATTTTCTGTGCAACGTATGCTACTGTGTTGTGAGGTGAAGGCATATTGAACGTAAATAATAAGGTGTAAATTGTGTGAAAGTATCCGTTGTGTAGTTGTTCCCTGTGTAGACTGGTAGCGTGGGAGGAGTAAAATGTTAGAGAGCTATGTTCTTGCAACTACCTGTATAGTGTCTAGTTTGGGGAGAGTGACTGATTGAGGAACGAAAGTAATAATTTGCCCGAGGTGGATGTAAGAGTCTAGAGTTCGCTAAGAACACGCTCGAGCGAATAAGCTTGATGTTGTAGTGAGTGTAGTAACCTATTGAGTTCGAGTTTATTTTCCAATTCGACGCGAAGGTAGAGGGGAAACACATCTCTACTTTATATAGTAGATAATCCTCGTATAACAGTGCCTGCCTACAACCCAAGGACAACATATAGCCCGCCATATAAAGCTTACAATATATGTATTCCAAACAAAACTTGACAAACACGACAAAGTAGATGGTAATTAATGAATGGTAAGAAAAGTAATTGATATGTTTTGAATGCATTCGTAAATCAACATATATACGAATATTAACATGTACACTCGGAAATATCAAACCTATAGATACCAATTATTGTAAATTACAGTTTGGGGGCTTTACTTAACATTTAGTAAATAATACATGTAAGCCGAACTATATAGATAGTACATCTAACCATCTTAAGTAAAAGCAATAGTGCAAAGCTGATATTTATGTAGCAGTGATTTAGAGGCTGATTATTGTTTCGTATTTGTATAAATAAAGGATGGTCTGAATGGGGTATTTTATATTGAGGTAATCTATCTGTTGCTACAGTGGTATGTGGGGTTATGCTTGGAAGTGGGGTGAGTTTGTGCTACAATAATTTTTACTTGTTTATAAGACAGGGATTGAAGCGCCGTGTCAAGATTTGAGAATCAGGTTTTACTTTGCTGAATATTTTTCGCTATTTTTCCCGTACGATGTGTTAATGTATTTTTACTTATCGTTACTTTATTAAAAGACGCGTTAAACTTTTTTCCCGATATTCTTTTCTCAAGTCTTTGAAAAGTATGGTTTCTCATTATTATTGTTAAAACACACTTTTTTCTGATCATCAACGATATAAATCTGAAACGCGCGTAAGATGTTGAAAATATATTGTATTTCGAAAGTAAACATGCCACGATGAATTAATGAAATATAAATATATTAAAACTATATTTCTTACTAAATCAAAAAGTAAAAACAGCTATTTTCTGAAATATTAAAATAAATATATTGAATAAGCAATAACAGTTCTGGTCGTGGTAGTTCAAACAATATATGCTTATATCTTTGGTAAGTACGGTGAGTGATTTATATCCGAATAGATTGGAGGACGGCTGTCTACTAGACTATCGAGTTTCGATCTCAGCTCGTGACGCTTGTCAGTCTAGACACAGAGAACAGTTCTTATACAGTAAAACCGTATGGATGCAAACATACCCATTTTGACTAATTGAGTCATTTTGATAGTTTAATCAGAAACAAGCATCAACAAAATTACCAACATTTTGTGTTTACGTATTTTTCTTGTTAGGATTTAGTTCATTAAATACGTTCGATCTGGGTTACCGGGTATACTCGAAGAACGTGTTTAAGCAATCAGTATTCAGAGTCCTATCCATCTCTGTTTTTAAAGTTAACTTTAACGTATCTTTGAACTATTCTGTCCGTAAATTAGGTTTTTGTAAGTGTAGTTGTCACGTTATTAATTGAAGACAATTTGCAAAAATCTCAAATTTATTCGTCGGAAATGAAGTTTCATTATCCGAATTAATCCTATCAGGAATACCACATCATAGTAACATGTCGTAAACATGTGTATTTGCACGTAGTTTTCAACACCTGACGATATCTTTTTTTTTTGTAAAAGTCTCTTCTACAAACATTAATACTCTAAATCCATTAGACTTGATGGTCAAATCAGTTTGATTTACTATAGTCTGTCATTTTTTGGACTGCAAGACAGGCTTTGCTTGTAATGTTTTTGTTTCAATTACACAACATTTCTATGTTTTCCAAGACCCATCAAACACATAGATCCTCATAAGGGAGTCCATACTAATCTTTGTGAGATGTTCTTGTATAAAAGCAATTATTTCTGGTATTTTTTAAATTCCTCTTGAAATCACTGAACGTAACCGTATTAAAAAATCTAATCACAAAACGAATACATGTTTTCGTGCTTGGCTATTTTGTTTTTCAACTGGTGCTATGTATTTTATGTAATGAATGTATCAAATAAATACTATAGTGCATTTCATCGATGGTAATTTACAACTTGTTGGCGTATAGACGAAACCATATTTTTTTGGTAGCTCACATGGAAACTGCACGCGTTTTTTCTCTTACTTCATGACTATAATGAAATATGTAACCTTTTTTTTCAACTGCAGTTTCACTGTATTTGTAAAAAAGCCTTACATTCCCTGTGTGTGCTATTTTTTAAAGAATGCATCCTACTGTAAATGAATAAAGTTATATAATAATACCTCATGGATCGCAGTATAAAATAGTATCATAGAAATATGAATTCTTACCGTTCACATTATTGCAAGTTCTGTTCCATTCATATAACTGTGTTGCTTTTATTCACAGTATCATTATTGATATATAGGGTACTACTTGCAGCGGATCTTAATTGTGTGTAGTTACAGCAACACCTCATCTCAAATGGTTTGCATCAGGCAAAATGTGTACTTCTTTATAAGGATACCGATCTTCGAGAAATCATTCAAATGTTAAAACCTATTTAAGTTATTTAAATTAATTTCGCCAATATAGGGGCAATTCCTATTTAGTATATTTCGTAAGGAATGTATTTATTTGACTTTGGTGAAGCCTAGTCAAAATGCTGCTCTTATAATATGCACCTCCCAAACAAATGTGCAATGTTGACACAGTTGTAGAATGAAAGCATACTTATATTTACTGTGCTGCTGTTTGTTAGTTTAAGAGTTAAAATAAAAAATAACACGTTTAAACAAAACCGTTGTCAAAAGTGTGGATATCAGATGGCGTACTTTTCGTAATGTTTCCATAACGCATAGCTTAATACATAATTAATACCTCATCACCAAATTGTTCCGTTATTAACAGTTCATAGAAAAATCACAAAATGCGGAAATAAACTATGTAATGTTTATTCTCACTTTTGCATTAGGCAACATCTGATGTATACCGAATTTAAATCAATGGTGTGTAAGGTTATATGAGATTTAATAAACAGTTCAACTATTCCAAAAAAAAAACATGTAAAAATACATTTATTACAAGTTACTATTTTCATTAACTATAAAATCATTCAAATTATGTGTTAAAAATAAAGAAAACTATATATAATATATGAAATATGTGTATATATATATATATATATATATATATATATATTATATATATATATATATATATATTATCTATACATCTTTTGATGTGTGATGTTAATATGTAATACTAGTCAAGACTATTAAACATAGTGCTTAAATATTGACATGCAGAATGAATAAGTGTGTATGTTCCGAGAGCTAGACTGCACGTGAATCGGTCTAACTTGTTTCGGTTCAACTTTACTTTAGTAAACTAAAATAATATTTACCAGACTATAAAAAGCATATCATATGAAAGCGTACGATAACGATATTTCACTAACAGCTCTCTTAATAATGCCAGCCTGATATAAAAATAAATTTGCAATTCACGTATATGTTCATACTGTCAAACCATTTGTTTATAAATGTATTAAATTTAAATGGGAACCATGTTTGAAAAGAATAAGGAAATACTATAAAAAGAACTGACATAATTCGTTCCTGTTATTCCTATAGTCACACCAGACATGCGAATACAGTTATACTTAAGAGATATTACATCGTCTCTATTCGTGTTATTAATACACATAAACTCTTCCTTTTTTCTCCTTCTCTCTTTTTATTCTCTCTCTCTCTCTCTCTCTATATATATATATATATATATATATACATATATATATATATATATATATATAAACATGTATACCTCTGTCTTTTTCTCCCACCCTCTCTGTATGTATATATATATATATATATATATATATATATATATATATATATATATATATACATATGTGTGTGTGTGTGCATGTCTATCTCTTTCTTTCTCTCCCACTCTCTCCCTCTCTCTCTTTATATATATATATATATATATACATATATATATATTTATATATATATATATATATATATATATATATATATATATATATATATATATATATATATATATATATATATATATATATATATGGTTGTATGTGTGGGTGGGGGAGTGTATGGGTGTATGTATGTATTTACATATGCAACGAAAAAAGGGAGCGCCATGAAGATGTAACGACAACCAGCTGAGCCGCCCGACGGAAAGGCAGTACGTATGTATATTCCAAAATGTTTCATCTAATATTGTTCTTAGATTTAGAAAATGTAGTTAAAATAAGAAATATTTTTGGATCGTATTTAATAAAAAGTCAGAAGGTAGATATTAAATGAGCCACTCGATACTTTCACTCTGATTGTTTTCAAATTTAGCGATTGGAAAATTGGTTTCGTCATCTTTCCAAATAACTCACATAAAATATTTTATTAAATGTAAGACAAATGTGTTTAAATAAACCTGTATCATCTTTAAAATATAAAATATAAACTGAAACCGAACTTCCATCAGGTTCCTAAGGAAATTCTATATGTGTATTTAGTGTTTAGTTTCAGGAATTCTCGCAAGGATATGTTACAATAAACGGCCAACATACACATGTTCGATAATTATATAGATTCAGATAGGATTATATATATATAAATACAGAGAGAGAGAGAGAGACAGAGAGAGAGAGAGAGAGAGAGAGAGAGATGGCGAGAGAGAGAAAGAGAACTGTTGGGTGTCTGATGAGAGAAAGCTAGATTAAAAAATAGACAGATAGCCGTTACATTCCAAATACTGATGGAGAGTTTAAAGTGAACGTTGGGTTTACTTTCGGCAGCTTTGTAACGATCGCCTCGATTATGTTGTCCTTTAGTTCTCGCACACCATGAACTATGTTTTAGACACATGGAGCACAGTTTTTTTTTCTAGGTCGGAATCTATCAATCTAAAACTGATCATTGAATAGATTTTGACCTTGAAATAGTATATTTAGCTCATCACATCAAGTGTAGTAATGTCGTGGCTTGAGCGATTCCATATTTAAAAATATATTTAAAAATTATCAGTTTTGTTTCATAATATTTTTAAAGAAGACATATATGTGTTGGTAATTTACTGTTAACACATCGAAACGTGCAATTGAATCCACACAGTTGATGCTATAACTATGTATATTTATCTACTTGGCTTATTCTTAACATATATATTAAAACCTATATTAAACCAACTCAGAATAGTATCCAAAAGTAAATTCCCTTCCACGTGCGATTTTTTTTGTGAAATGCCGACATATTTTTTAAAAGGAAACTATACAGAATATTGAATACATCCATGATGTTTCTAAGAAGTGTACATGTGTCCACAGTTATATATGGTACACCACTATATACTCTCTTTTTTATGAATGCCATGTCAAAACAAACTCTCACAGGCAAATATGTTCTCTGTGTTCATATTGCTTTAGCAAGTATTAATACTCATGATGTATGAGAATAAGAAAACGAGCCAGAGTGGAATGAGTTAGTAACCAACTGCATTCATGGATTTCTTTCAAATCGAAAATTTACTCCAACTAATGATTTGTTTTTTAAACATACACGGCCATAAAATATGCAATGCAATAGATATTAATTTGTACGTACTTTATGCCGCAGTTTTTATATGACAAAGTGTATATTGCAAAGTGTGAAGCCTATTCAGGCATGGAAAATTGAATAGGTTATTACTCTTTCTAAAACTAATGATATGAAATAATATCACACTTTTCACTTTTAATAGAAGTAAACTCGGTAGAATAGTTTACAGTCCTCTCTCTTTGCTGCCAAAACAGCAGAAATACGTGCATAGTGATGCACAGTCTCTAAAGTTGGTGACGCTGTCGTTCCTAGGAGTCCGTAATCGTAGACTTAGAACACTTTTATAGATGTATTTGACGTCAGCAGACTTTTAATCTTTGGCGCCGTATCTGCAGATATGACAGAATAAATAATATTAATTCCGTAGTGAATACTTGGTTTTATTAGTCAAATCTTTGGTCTTAAAAAATTATGAATCGGTGTACGATTCTATTGCCTTCCTTTTAATATTCCATGCATGTCCTTAATGTTGTATATGTGAATGTAGACACACGCATACGCACACCCTCTCAAATGTACACCAACAGAAAGATAAATAAATCATGGCTTAGATGAAACGATATACGATGATATTTATTGATTATATAGATACCTGCTCATCACCTATGTCGTAAAATAAAGTTGTACAGACACAGTTTTATGATAAGAAAATATTTCTAAATCTATTATTCTATTATTTATAAATAGCTGAAAAACTACTTTATGAAAGAAAAGATCATACATTGAACAAAACAAATATATAAGTGAGCCCCCGATCCACAAGCAATTCGTTTACGCCAGTCGGGTGCGAAACTAATCTGCAAAAGGTGAAAATATTTCATCGTCGAGGGGAAAATGAAAATAATTTTATTATCGCATAAATTGTAGAAAATTTAGAAGTAAACGTTTTTCTGGCTTCTGACATATTGACGGTGAATTTATTTTACCATTGACGCACACGCGTGTGCCTCTGTGTTTGTGTGTTGGACGTTCTCTTTTTGCCTAGGCGCAACATGATATATGCGGGTGTCTATTCATACTGTTTCGTTTTCTGTGCATTTCTATATCAATATGTAGAAGAGAAAGATAAAATAGAATATTATAATGAAATACAAAATAGAGAAAACGCTGAGGCAAAAAATATTTTTAAAAAAAATACATTAAGCTAACAAAACAGTGAAAGTATGGGAAATACAAAAAATATAGATTACGATTAAACGCTTTATGCATTTTCCCTGATATTTAAATGTGATTAACGAACTGAAATATTTCCTGTAAATATATAAAACACAAAAACAATACACTAAAAAGTAAATATCAAAATTAAAAGATAATATGATTAAACGAACCAAAACAACGAAAACGTACTTAAAGATTGAACTAATTTAACGGGTTTAAGCATATAATGCCGATACGAGGTATCAGACATAAGAAAATGAAGAAGTGTGTTATTTAGGATATTTCCTTCATTTTTATTAGTTGCATTAACACTGGTCGATGGATGAACTTCTCGACTATTTAATACATGGACGGAGGGAAAATATCAATTCATCCATCAACACATGTGAGTATTAGTAATGATGTAGTGCTCGCATGAAACTGAAATTCGACACGCAGAATACACGATTTTCGCCTCTAAACATAACTCATGCAACTTTCATATAATAATGAAGAATATGTGAATGTAAGATATACACACACATTATATATATATATATATATATATATATATATATATATATATATATATGAATAAATACCAAAGTTTTTTTCATTTATCATTCCTATACGATAATCAAAAGTGGTTGCTGTTATTTAAATAAATAATACAACATATTATTTACCTACCAAGGAGGTTAGGCACAAGGCCAGTTTTATCTTACTCCCACAAGGTAAGATGTGACCAAAGGTCGGGTCGGCAAAGTGGGAGCTGAAAAGCCAGCGCCCGAGAAGGTAAGCACTCTGGCCATTAAAAATTGCCTGGGAAGCCT
>OY744526.1:129469531-129507031 GCA_963556195.1 Sepiola atlantica | reverse complement strand
ACTTGACTCGAATGCCCAAATACATGTATTTGGGGATGTTAATGCACACCACCGAAACTGGTTGGCATCATCCAGCGTTTCTGATACAGCTGGTCATTTTACCTTTGATTTCTCCCCAGCTCACGACCTCTACAGACTGTGATTTATCGATCCGCTTTCCGGTTCGCGCGGACAATCAAGCCTCTGTTCGTGACCTCACTACCTTAGACTTGTGTGGCGAATACCCATAGTCCGCTCGGAAACTCTTATTACGTTGTGGTAATTATATATATTCCTTTAAAAACTCGTCCAAAAGCTGAAGAGCCGTTGCTTAAAACGACACAAAACTATAAGCAGGCTGATTTTGAATCCCTCAGGGTTCACATCAGCGACGCCCTATTAGGTGTAAACATCTCACTTGGTGCTGATCAGTGTGCAAATGAGCTTACTGAATGGGTACACTCAAGCATTGACGCTTATGTCCCTATGCGAAAATTCTTCAGCAAACCCCACTCCTCAATGGTTCACCTCAGAATGTGCAGCTGCTATTGCTGAGAGGCAGAAGGCATTCCGAAAATTCGGCCGTAATATGTCAACTGCGAACAGACAACACTTTGTAGAGGCAAAACATTATTTCAAATTAGTGATAGATAAAGCAAAGAGAAAGTATATAGAGATAACCAAGAAAACGCATTCAGTCAGAGAAACTAGGTACTCGTGATTTCTTGAAAATTTATAATAGTGTAATGAACAATAGACAATCAACAATTTCCCCGTGATCAAATCACAACGATGTTTTATGCACGGCCACTGATAAGGCTCAACTACTTGTCCAGCGTTTTGCTTTAAACTCCACCCTCGACTCGGCAAACCACCCCCTTCCTAAATTCGCATTGAGGTCTGAAGTCACCCTTGAGAACCTGGTCATCACCGCATCTAAAGTGAGAGACATCATAAAACACCTTGACACCTCCAAAGCCTGTGGGTTCGATCTTATACCAGTAATAGTGATACATAAATTATCTCCTGAGTTGCCCTGGGGTTCTCCAAACTTTACAACAAATGCCTTATTGAATTTTTTTCCCTGATAGTTGGAAAATTGTCTCTGTGGTACCAGTCTTCAGGAATTCTGGAGATAGAACTGATCCTCTAAACTACTGCCCAATCAGTCTACTCCCGAACTTTGCTAAAATATTTGAATCACTATTTAATCTAGCGATAGTCAGGAATCTAGTTCATGCTTAACTGATAATCAATACGGATTCAAACAATCACGATCTACTGCAGATACCCTAACGGTTATCTCTGAACGCATATAACACACTCTGGGCAAGTCAGCTAAAAGTAAGGCGATAGCACATGATATATCGAAGGCCTTTGACAAGGTATTGCATGTAGGGCTTCTCATAAAACTGCACTCATATGGTATTACTGAACCAATATTCAATATAATTAAATCCTTCCTTACAAAAAGAAATTCCGTTCTTCTAAGCAATATGGCATGCATTCTGGTGTACCCTTTTGCGACTGCAATAGGAATATTTGCTGACGACAGCACGCTCTACTCTTTTCATGTGTACAACACAGACGCGCACATATCTGAGGTAATGGCTACATCTTTAGAAAATGACCTGTAGTCTGTAGTGGAATGTGGTCAAAATAGATGGTAACGTTTAATGCCGCAAATACAACACTTCTCCCCTTCAATAACTACAAGAAACCTCTACAACCATTGACTGTCATGGTAAATAGTACCCTGTCCGAGAGTGCATCATTCAAACTCATCGGCCTAACCTTCACAGATAACATTAATTGGAATAAATACATCGAAAACATTGCCAGGGCTGCTGCAAAGAAGGTAGGTTCTCTCTACCTTGCTAGTAAACTTCTCACACCTTACATGATCCTATATCTCTACAAAGCCACTATTCGCCGATGCATTGAGTAGTGTTGCCACATCTAGGCTGGTGCATCATCCGCGTGTCTCCTCCTTTTAGACAAGGTCCAAAAAGGAGTTGCTAACTTGATAGGTCCTTCACTATCCACCAAGCTCCAGCCTCTGTCTAATCACCACAATGTTGCATCCTTGTGCCTGTTTGACAAGTACTTTAAAGGATTGTGCTATTAGGAGCTTGTGGCTCTGGTACCCGGACAATGTAAATTCACTACATGAACCCGACAATCTGCAAAATTCCATCCATACATTGTAGAGGTCCCCAGATGTCTAAGAGATTTCTACTATAAAACGCTTATTTCCTCGTGCTGCTGGACTCTGGAACTCCATTCCTGCTTCTAGCCTTCGCTGGCGTTACTGACATGCAGGAACTGAAAACTAATGTAAACAGATATCTTGCTGCACACCCCCTAATTTACGTCGAATAAGCGCCCCCTTTTTTTCTCAGTAGCCCCTTACATCTACACTGGGGGCCTGTTTTTTTTAGAGTTAACTATGATAAAAGTAAACATTTCTCATTCATGCAAACATTTTTAAAAATAACAGTATTTGCCTGTTTAAATATAACTGTGTTATTTTTATTTTTTCTGATGGTCATTTTTATATTAACATTTTTTTAAAATTAATAAATGTGCCATAGGTTACACAAGTTAGCGAACGTTTTCGATTCTTCGTGTCGAAACGAATAAACAAAAACGCTGGAAAAAAAAATTTTTTTTAAAACTACAGCGGAAAAACGCGAGGAGAAAGTTTTCTGAAGTCGTTGACGATTTAAATTCAGCAACGCTGGATATCATCACAGACCAAAATCGCATTACGTTACAAATTTTAAAATGTTACCACTGGTTTTATATGTGATGTTATTTATGTTAGGTAGGTTTTTGTGTATTTTATGTAGATAGCTTCCAGTATTTTTTAAATATTTTTGAAATGTTTACTATTTTTACATTTTAATGGTTTTTTAATTAAAAAAAATTATTTTGTAATTACTTACGCCAGCGTTTCAAGTGTTCGCTCTGACCAGTGTAGGGAATGGTAATTTAACATTGTCTGCTATATAATCAATCTAGACTCCGAATGAAAGCGTCACAACCGATCAGCCACGAGACATTATTACGGCAAGAACGGAATGTAAGTTATATTTGTGTGAAGGGACGCACACATAGAAATACTGACTAGAGAATTCAACGAACGTTGTCGGATACATTCATATGTGGTAATATAAGTAGTGATACATAGTGATAAGTAGTAAGACTGCACATTTAAAAAATAGGTTTAAGAAACCTAACATGCATACTACTTTTATCCGCCAAAGTTCGTTGCGCAGTAGATACAGTATTAAGTAACATTCACTGTTTAATTATAGTTATCTGAAGGTTGAAGTTTCAATTCTCGGTGCGAGCAAATTATTGAATTATCCCGGAACGAGAGCATGATTCTTCCGTTTATTAAATAAAGGGTTACGCTTAAAAATTTGTCCAGATCCTCAGTTTGACATAAATATTCATCACTTCGAAACAATACAGCTGAAGAAGGCCGGAGGTAACAGCGACTGAAACGTTGTGATCAGATTACTCAAGATGCGAAAAGTAGTCTGAATAGTTCAAATTATAGTAAAAACCTCAAGTAGTGTGTGATGAAAATTCATTCTTTTTAGGGTAGATTGCCAGATGAAAATCGTACAATAGAAAGGCGAATAGTTCTGCAAATAAACCCTTAAAAGTATTCAGAAAGAAATCTCAAAATCATGTTAATGGTAATATTAAACTGATATAGGCCTACCTTGATTCGAAAAATGATCTAAATTTCAGAGAAAAACTCTGGTGCATATAAGAGGGGGCACCCACACGAAGCAAACCCAGTCAGAATAATCAAACCTATCAAAAAAGAGTATTTCATCGAGAATGCGGAGACGAAAATCTTTCTATATCGAAATATTCCTGAATAATTACTCTTCATTCAACTCCGAGGATACTTATTGAATTACAAACAAATAACATGCATGATGCGATATTTACCGTTAGAAAACTTACTATATAAATGGAGACCATCTATATCAGTCATGAAGCAAAAACATTGGAGAATGAATATATTTCTGATTTAAAACATACACAACCTTATACCAACTGCTTAAATAATCACACAATCAAAAAGGTACTACATTATATCAGCCCTGAAACATAAAGAAGCTCCCAATCATAGAAATAAAAATACATTGTATCATCATCTCATTACCATATACCCATTTTGTAACTTTTAAAATACCTTGGAAGTATTTCATTAACAACTGTTCACAAATACTGACTTAAATACGCCCACCATACAAGGAACGAAATAGAAGGTAAGAAACAGAAACGCAAATACGAATAGGTTATATTATCAAGAAGTTGTGTAAGCCTTTTTATGAGACCTATTCGTTTATGTATGATATATTTTTTTACGAAACACTATCGCAATACAATGTGCATACCTACATATATGGATCATGCAAGACACATAAAAAGCAGTACACAATGTAAAGTTCTCAAAACACTTACATCTTTAAACACGCGTAAACACATGTAACACTACCTGCCCATTTATATTGTGATCTAAGTACTTTTTCTGGCTGATAAGTTTGCTGTGTTCTAGATTGTTGATTAACATTTATCATATTTTACCAACTTGTTAAATATTAAACAATACTGATCGAATACTACGTTGAATATTTCTAGCTCAGGTCTATATATAATTCAATGAAACTACTTGTAAATAAACACAGTAAACGTGATTGCATTTCATCAGGGCATTCGTGTTTAACACTTATTCCACATACCCAGGTTAAGTGGCTTGGTGTAGCCGTGTACAACTTTCAAACTCGCTATGAATGTTACTATTTGTTCGCTCTGTTTTATGAAGTGATTTTTTAGATGTCGCCGTGTCGGAAGTAATTAGAGACTGACGTTTAAAATGGGGCAATAATTAGTCTACTTTACTCTCACCCTTTTGCTTCGTAAAACATCTTGAACAAAGACGACGCGGCCAATGCAAAATACTCCAGCCTCAAATCGCCTGAAGAGATTGATACACGTAATTTAAAATGCTGATTCAGCAGCTGACATTGATGGCAAATATAAACTTTTTTTCTCAGAGAGTTTGTTAATCTAATCGATAATTAGGCGGGGCAGAAACGGAACGGAAGCTACGATTGATGGGCCTTCCTCTCGCTATATTCCGCAGAAATCTATAGCTGGTATAATACTTCTAAAATAACTATACTTTATATATATATTTATATATATATATATATATATATATATATATATATATATATACATACATATATATATATACATATATAAATATATATATATATATATATATATATATGTGTGTGTGTGTGTGTGTGTGCGTGTATGTGTAAATATACCATCTAATCTCTTTAAGGCTATTTTCTCTGTACAACAACCATATCACGTAACTTAATCCACAAATCATGCAGAAAATTACTGATATATATATATATATATATATATATATATATATATATTTATGTAATTATTTTTATTGGTGATTCCGGCGTTCGTTATTATTTTGCTTACTATTATTTCGATTGTCTCACTTTCCTTAGTGATTAAAATGCAGAAAATTGCCTTATTTGTCGTCCGTAACTTGATAGGACGAATATATTTTTTTTTATTTTATACGTACATAAAAGTAGTCCATGAACACGTGTTTCTGGCTCACAGCCGTCATCAGCATGGCTAACTTAGACAGAGATAGAACCTTCGATATAGATGTCTATTGTCTAGCGTTCTACCACTGGCACAAGACGCTCCGTCTAGAAATATGTACGATTTTTATCACCTAAATATTTAATGTATTTTTATGTAATTATTTTATTGGTGATTGTAGCGTTCGTTGTTATTTTGCTTACTATTATTTCGACTGTCTCACTTTCCTAAGTTATTTAAAAAAAAGTGTCCTTTGTAAACAAAATGGTGCGCGGAGACAATTTTTTTTTGTCTCAGCACCCAATAATTTTTGTAAACACCATGTAAAAGTTTGAAATAAACAATAAATAAGTTCGACGCCGAGACCGCGATTCGAACTCGCAATCGTAACGTAATTGAAAAAATTAATCCGACGTCCTTCCACTGCACCACGAAGACAAGTTGTAAAAATAATATTTAATTTTAATACTTAGAGAAACGTTTTTGTTGCACTTTGTTCAGTTAGCAATGAATGATTGTGTAATAACTTGTTCTTCGAAAATACTTTTAAAGTCAGAAATAGACAATAAATTATTTCGTTTTGTTTTCACTTCTTCCAGTTACATATGCATGATCGTATAACTGTACTTCTAAAATACATTGGGACAGAGTAAAGTACCTATATAGAAGGCGCATATAGAGGTGATATTTTTATAGAAATATGTAATACTATTGCACTGGGCTACGTACGAGAAATAGTGGAGGAGAAACAGCTTTCGCAAAAGACAAAATAAGAACGTAGCGGTAAACTGGGGCGACCAGGGAAAAGAAAGGTGGTAAGATAAAGAGACGGCTATAGAGAGAGAGGGAGAAATAAAAGTTTAAATATAAAGATGTTACACACACGATTTTTCTTCAATGACATGTGTTTATGACCCTGAGCAACGCCGGATAGCCCCGCTAGTTTTTAATGAAGGCTCAAAGTCAACAAATAAATAATTGTATAATTTATGTAGTACTAAAAAGGAATGTTCTCTTTCTCCAAACTGGGCGGCTCTGAAACAATTCCCCATTGGACGCTTAGATGGATACTGTCCAACGAAGCAATAAACACAAACAAAGGATATACTCCCTAGATAGATAATTTCCGATTTCATTATTGCGAACGTTGATTTCATCAATTATGATCACAAACAATTTTGGCTGAGAAACACCCTGACGAAAATGAGGCAATTAACGTTGATAACTGGTTGCAGAGGTCGCGTCTTTTAATCGGCCTGTCACAGACCTCTGGCCTATCGTGACAGTGTGTCACTGGTTTGCTTAGTGGGCCATTAATACCAATGCCATCTAAACGCAAAGAGTTAAATATAAAAGCAAATAGGTTATGCATGAGTAAATCTCACGCCCTCTTCTTTGATAAGTAATATCGAGAAAAATGAGATAAACCAACAATCGATTTTGCCATCGTCTCAATTAACTTAACTATCGTAATATAGATTAACATGTACAATGTGTATAATAGTGTGTGTTGATCTGCCTCCTAACAAATAAGTAAGCATATATGCATTTAAACACATGTCCTTCTGCCTCATATAGCTTAAATATATAAAGTGATGATCATTTCGTTTTATAAATGAGTTTTTTTTTTAGGAGTATTAATAACAATTCAAAATTTTACTTGACAGAATATATATTTTCTTAAGTAAAAAAATTACCATATATAATGTTTCATAATTTGCTATGCTGCAACTAGATTTGTCTAGATGTTATGATGGAACAAGATGAAACTAAATGTTACACACATTTTGTTCGCAAAGAGAAAAATGTGTACATGAATACCAACTTTCACACAACATTTAATATTGATGTATCGCATGCAATACTATGAGTATTTAAATCTGATATATAAATTATAGATAATGTGAACTGTTAATAATAATAATGTACGGGCAGAATGTACATATATATATATATATATGTATATATATATATATATATATATATATATATATATATATATGTACTAGTACAAGATAGCAAGTGTAGTTATACCGCGGCTGTGAGTACATTTTTATTACACCGATGTTTCATGATATAATGGGCATAATTTCATCGTTCAATGATTTGAAAATGAGCATAACAGCTGTATCTGATTTACCAATTCTGCATATCTCTCTGTGTGTGTATATATATATATATATATATATATATATATATATATATATATATTACTTCAATATATTTATTATCATATACTACTAGTACATTTTAATACGAATTTTCTAAACAAAATGCATTTTAGTTTTATTAACTTTTTTTTCGATTTTCTCTTCGAAGATATACTTAATAACCAGAATTTCTGAATTTCAAAATAAAGATATATAAAAATAATTTTTTTTTTTTTAGTCGTTATCTTGTTTTTTGGTGTTATCGGTTCGATGTTGATTACACTAAAATGCATTGTATGGCGTTCTAATTGCTTCTTATTATTTTTAATAATTAACATTTCCATGTAAACAATGCTTTCTGACCAAGGACAACTTCTCTTATTACAATTTGTACCCCCACGTGCAGTCCAAAAAAAGGCTCATCGAGTATCGTTCATAAACATCGGACCGATAACAAAACAAAAAAAAATGAGGACTAAAAAAAGAAAAAAAAAAGAAAAGTATTTTTATATATCTTTATTTTGAAATTTAGAAATTCTTATGATGAAGTAAATCTTTGAAAATTAAATTGAAAAGAAAAGTTAATGAAACTATAATACATTTGATGGCGTTCTAATAGCTGCTTATTATTATTAATAATAAATATTTCCATGTAAACAATGCTTTCTAACCAAGGACAACATCTCTTTAAATATATAAATAGAGAGAAAGAGACAGAAGGAGAAAGAGAGAGAGAATATATAACATATTTAAAACATCTATTAATATGAATGTTTCACATTAAGATAAAAAACAACCATGCTCTGCCAATATTTATAAATATATTTCTAATAACCTTTTCAGACAACACTGATCACTTTGTATACATCATCAACACTTACTTGCTTTACATTGATTAACTCCCAATGGATACATTAAGCCTATTCCCACCATTACCGGTCTAGATAGTTGACGAGTTTAAAACATTTAAAAGTTACGATAAGATAGATACTGGTAAATGGACTACAATTTTGAAAGCAAAATATAAATATGTCAGTAAAATGTTAAACTTTTGTTGAACCATAAACTGTAAAAAGTGTTTAATGCAATAAGATGCATAATGATACCATTTAGTTTGAATTATTATAATATTGTTTGATTGATAACTGGTGTAATTAACGGAACCTTGTGATTTATAATTTTCTATATACTTTACTAATAAGTAACAATAAGTGCTGACTAGTTAATCTACTTTTGAAATTATTTTAATACATATATATATATAAATATACATATATATATATATATATACATATATATACATATATATATATACATATGTATACATATACACATATAAACACACACATATTTATATAGATATATATATATATATATATATATATATATATATTTATATATAAATATATGTATATAGTGAGTTATGAAAATATATATTTGGAATTAAGCAACGCAGAGTCTCCCGCGTTTCATCCTCGTAGGTGTGTAGCTTAATTGCTATCAATATATATATATATATATATATATATATATATATATATATATATATATATATAAAAATATATATATATACACATATATATATATGAGTTTATATATATATATATATATTAACACATATTTATATATATATATATATATATATATATATATATAAAAATATATATATATACACATATATATATATGAGTGTATATATATATATATATATCACCACATATTTATATATATATATATATATATATATATTTATATATATATAAAAATATATATATACACATATATATATATGAGTTTATATATATATATATATATAAATATATATATATATTAGTATACATATATATACATATATATATGTATATATTTATATATATATTAGTATATATATATTTATATATATATATTACTATATATATACGCACAGACACACACATATATATATATACATATTAACACACACACATATATTTATATATATATGTATATATATATATATATATATATATATATATATATATATATATATATATATTAAGAAGAATGGAAAGGAATTAGAGTAGCAAAAGCCAAGTCAAAATTTAATTCAACTGCTCAGAGTATATTCCGCAAAAAGGCAATTTATTCAAGTTAAATTTTCCTTAAGCCAGGCTTTTCCAAGATAAAAATCTTATCATCAGAGGAAGTCGTTGGGATAGATAAGTTGGCAAAGGCCAAGATTTAAAATTTGAAAAAATAAAATAAAAGTTGTAGGGAAAGAAACACAGGGCAAAGTAATATATATATATATATAGTGAGTTATGAAAATATATTTTAGGGAATTAACCAACACAGAGTCTCCCGCGTTTCATCCTCGTGAAGGATCTTCAGGTATGTTAGCCAGCAGATTACCCCTGTGGGTGAAACGCCTGTGTGTAGCTTAATTGCTATCGATATATATATATATATATATATATATATATATATATATATATATATATATATATATATTTATGTATATATATATATATATATATTTATTAGTTTATATATATATATTTACACACACATATATATATATATATGTATATATTTATATATATATATAAGTATATATATATATACACACACATATATATATGCATATATTTGTATATATATATTAGTATATATATATATTAGTATATATATATATATATTAGTATATATATATATATATATTAGTATATATATATACACACCCACACACATATATATATAAATATATATATATATATATATATATGTAGTTATGTATATTTATATATATATATATATATATGTAGTTATGTATATTTATATATATATATATATATATATATATATATATATATATATATTATATATATAAATATATATACACATGTATACATATATATCTGAAAATGTAAAATAAATTACCTATAATTATATAAATACAATTGGCATTATCATTTACAAGTGAAGATTATACAATACGTACATGCATATTCTGTAAACCTCATTATTAAATAAGATGGTCACATTTATTACATATACCATCCGTATAAACTGTTTCAAAAGCATATTCCATTATATTTATTAGCGTTGATATTTTATTTTCGTTTATTTTATAAACAAGATGTGAATATTTCTATAGTAACTTTATTTAATTTAGTATGCACGATACTCGGCTATATCATACTCGAACACGTGTTAGCAATTTTGCGCGTGTGTTATCTTAGATAATACACGCGGGTTTTATAAATATCAAAAAGTTTAAATTTAAAATTGCATTCCATAATATATACATATATCTTTTGTCATGAAGTGTTGGAGACAACATACAACATACCACAGAGAATAGAATATCGCATAGACCCCAACAAAGATGCAGGTATAAAAACTTAACAAACATGTATTCATCGTCATGCAATGAAAATATGCACGTGTTAGCAGGCGTGTAGATAAAGTGTGAGTTAACATAGAGGATATGTAAATCTCACTAAAACATATAGGATATGTAAAATTACTAAAACATATGGATTATGTAAATGTTACTAAAACATATGGGGTATGTAAATGTTACTAAAACATATGGAGTATGCAAATGTTACTAAAACATATAGGATATGTACATTTTACTAAAACATACATGATATGTAAATGTTACTAAAACATATAGGATGTGTACATGTTACTAAAACATATAGAATGTTTACATGTTACTAAAACATATAGGATATGTAAAGGTTACTAAAACATATAGGATATGCAAAGGTTACTAAAACATATAGGATATGTAAATGTTACTAAAAAATATATGATATGTAAATGTTACTTAAATATATAGGATATGTAAATGTTATGAAAACATATAGGATATGTAAATGTTATGAAAACATATAGGATATGCAAATGTTACAAATTCATAAGGTATGTTAATGTTACTAAAACATAAGGTATGTAAATGTTACTTAAACGTAAAGAACATGTAAATGTTACTAAAACATATAAGGTATGTCAATGTTACTAAAATGTTATGTTCCCTGCAGAGAAACACATAAAGGAAAATATCCTGACTATATTTGTGTGTGTTTTATGTTGATAAGCCTCTAGCCGACAGGAAAATTACGAACGGTACATAGTGTTAAATTATGATCAATATTTTCTTTTATTCTAATGTATGGCAACACATAATGAGCATTAGAATGTTCGTAATATGTTTGTAATAAATAAGGATTACATCGGAGAAAGTTGCATGTAAGGTGCACGCTATTTATTTTTCATTATGCCATACCATTTTAATAAACAAATGTATAGAATGTAAACAGTGTGAGTAAAAGATAGTTTTTATGGAAATGAAAAAACAACACAAAGTAGAGGTGAAACCGTACAGAGTCTTATGTTGAGATGAGAGCGTAAGGTCAGGGTGGATGCTATCCAAAACACGTCAAAACAAAAATAAAAACAGCTTTGATTTTGGAAATGAATGTTTGAAGAAGAACAATACTAAAATTGATTAGGAATCCAAATATTGTTGTAAGAGGCTGGTGGTCCGACGGTAAGGGGTAAGGATATTAGGCCCATTGATCTGAACTTTGTATGTTCTAATAAATATTGTATCTTTACAATTTTATTCTAATCTTTCACCTATGAAATACACACACACACACACATATATATATATATATATATATATATATATATATATATATTAATTGTGTACTTTTAAGTAAGAACACTCAAACTGACATTTCAGGCATTTCCATTCGTAGTGGCTTAAACACACAACGTTACCTCAAACTAGAGAAGCAATAAATGAAATATAAAACAAATATTAGTGTTTAAAAACTGGCAGATAAAAAAGCACTTTCTAACTAAAATGATGCATACATACTACTGAAACGAATTATTAAAATTGCTGAAACTCCTGGCTTATACAAAGATAGTGGCGTACTGATTGTGAAAAACGCGAATTAAACTAAATGATAACTTTTTCAGAACATAATATTTTAAGAAAAGTAACTATTAACACTTACACTAAAACCAACGTTCGGCAATTTACAGCTTACTTGTACAGATGCAACATAAACCTACACACCTCACACCAAACCATATAGCTAAGTAAATAGAAATAAAACGAGAAACAACTCTTCAAAGTAAGGAATATTAAACAAACATAACGTTCTTATTACAATAAACTTAAAATCACAGAACTCTAACGGAATATGTAACACACCATTATATATGAATATGGGAGTAATAGAGTGTATATTTCCATAAAAGCAAATTGTACAGTCTGAGCAAGGCCAATTATTATTAAAGTTGCCGAACTTTCATTTCTCACCCAATAGTATTCTACAGAAGTGTTTAAAGAAAAACACTTTTACATAAGGTGACAGGTTACAGGCGTAACGATAATACTTACAAAAAAGCATTAAAAATACAACCCTGAAATATATAGAAGTAATGAAATAACGAATAATAACCTCGATATAAATTATAATTAAAAAAGTAAAGGTGAGGCAAAACCTACTCGTAAGTGTAACAATAAAATTAATTGCCCACAACAATCAACATGTGGATTATACTCTATAGTATATTTAGGTGCAATTGCAACTGGAACAATTACTCATAAACAATTACTCATAAAATGAATGTAATATATGTATTGTCGGTAATATTTTAAAGAAAGATTGAACAAGTACAAATGTCCCTTAATAATGTAGCCAATCATAAAAGTAAAACACTACCTGCAAAACACTTTTCGGTCAACTTAATTATAATACATCAATAGTAAAGTAAACTATTATAAAGAAGACTATTATGTATCTATATTTTACAACAATTCATTGCGTAACGTAATACTTGCGGATCCGCTTATTGAATTCTACTTGACAACTTAAATTTAGAATGTAGACGTTAATTTAAGCTTCCATTATTTTACGGCAATAATCACTTTAATATTGGGATTTGAATGTTGCGAGTGGCATGGATGGTTTTTTCGCGTATTGATGATTGCAGAGTTCGCATGAAATTCATGTGGGGATGCCTCAATTTAAAAATGATATATAGCTATCAATAATTGCATATATATATATATATATATATATATATATATATATATATATATATATATATATATATATATATATATATATACATATACATATACATATATATAAAAACAAATAGATATATATACATATACATATATATATGTATATATACATATATATACTTATATATACGTATATATGTATACATATATATATATATATATATATATATATATATATATACATATATATATATACATATGTATGTAAATATATATATATATATATGTGTGTGTGGGGTTGTAAGGTTATACCTATGTATGTAAAGTTATTTTAGCAATACTTATTGTAGATCGCGACATTAACTTTGCGATGTATTCAGTAATATAATGAAAAATAATAGTGTCTGGCATGCTTGAGTGAATGTACTTATTTTTGAATTGTATCACAAAACATAAATTGTTTGTTGTCAAATTAGCATCATTTCCTCTTACAGACACAGCATTGATATTATTTAATATAATAACAAAGGAAATGTCATTTTCCAATAATGTTCAACATCAAACGGAAAGATAAATGATCTTCGAAGAAAGGATGGAACTCTTTCAAATGCATAGGTAACCTCGAATTCGATTACGCTATTCTAGGCGGTCATAGAAATACAAGACTACCGACGCAGTGAAGTAAAGCCCACAACGAAAGCTGGTACGAAAAATGACTCGTGTCAGATGTATATATTGAAAATAGAAAGAGAGTAATAGTGAAATATAAAAGATAGACAGAAATTTAAAAAAACAGTGTTGTGGTCATATTGAAAAGGGTCTTTACTACAAACACTTTTTTATCGATATAATACTAATAGTAGGTGTCGGATGTAACGGGTGAACATTTCAGATTCATTCGAGTAGTATTTTTTGTGTTCACATATACATAAATAAGACTATACAATCAAACATTTTAAAAATTGTGCAAAATTAAGAAGATGCAGGACACTAGTGAACACCCTTTCATAACCTGAAAATGGTTCTAAATTAAAGTACTATATCAGATTTAACCATCTATATCCATTCATAGCGTTTCAGGTTTTTTTAAGACCTGCAATGCCACATGAAACCACTTTTTCACGGGAAAATGATGGATGTTGAGTCCCGTGAAGCCCTAACGGCTATTTTATGCCTGCACCTTCTGAATTTTGCAAAATTCTCAAAATGTTCGATTGCTTAGTGTGTTTTATGTATAAATGAACACACACAAATATTACTCACATGAATCTGAAATTTTCACCAATTACGTCCCACCCCTACAAAAGTCTAATCATAGGGTTTCTTATTCTGCTTGATTTTACATGGTAGATTCTCCCTGTATCCGCATTTTCTAAATGACACGCAAAAGGAAATATAACAACATGATCTACTACGAATAATAGGGTGTGAGATTATTTAATGGTGTTTATAATTAAACAGATACGCACGTACAACACAAATAAAAGTGAGATAATGAAATATGATTCATTATATTTTAAGTGTTTATTCTTGTTATATACTAATTTATATTTAGTTTGTAAAATCCACGAATTTGTAAGAGGATTAGGTCAATAATTCAATTATGTGAAATTAAATGAAATTGGAAAAAATAAAGAAGAGGGAGTGGGTAAAATCAGAAATAAGTAGAATGGAGATTAGGTAAGAAGTGATATATTTTATAACATCACAACCCATTCTTATTTTTTGAATGACTCGACTGTGAAATCATGTAAAACATAATTATCAATTACGGCAATCTCATACAAATGTATATCAGAAACGCTTACCCGAACCTTAAACCTGTACCTAACGCTAACCTTAACGACAACAGTTAGTACAATGCTTACATTGAGCTATCACTTACACTCAGTCAGTGACTTATAATAGCGCAGGGGTAGAGGCGCTAACTGTCAGCTGGACGGTTGAGTTTCAATCCCGGCTTGAGACACTAGCTTGTCTAGTCGCACTGAAAAGCTATGATGCAGCTTAACATTTTGTATCTGGATAAATATATAAAGCTCTCTTTTCTTGGGTAGTGTTATTTTTGTAAGGTTATCGCAAACAGCCATTAGCTTATAGGCATAGCTCATTTGGTAAAACTTATTCGAGCTGAAAGCACTATCATGTTTACATTGTAATATCACTTACATTCAGTCAGTGTCGTATGATAGCGCATCGGGAAATGCGCTGACTGTAAGATCGACTGTTGAGTTTCGATTCAGGCACTAGCTGTTTTATCCGCACTTAAGAGCTGTAAAACAGCGAAACATATAAATGTATATATATATATATATACATATATATATATATATATATATATCTATATATATATATATATACTTATTTAAGTAAAGGTTCACAATTTGTTTATAACTTATTTTAATGCATTAAATGGGGTATTTTCATATTAAAGAATGCATTCTATGAACATAACTGTGTTGTCTTAACTAATTGAGAACATTAATTGCATCATCATATTTTTCTAAATATTGTATACATCATACACTTACTACCCACATTTTGTGTGTATTTACATTTCTTATATATAGCTGAGAAATATGTAGGATAAACTGACCGAATGATCACTGCTTTACAAAAATAGTACTTTCACTCAAATCATCATACCCACTGTGCTTTACTTCATCTGTTTTACTGCACATCTCTAGCGCTTACGACTTGAAATATAGAAACTAAATAGCAAATCCTGATACTCATATATCATATGTTTAAAATATTTCACGTTTTCATCCGTAGCGAATATAATATAAAAACTGCCCAAACCGTCGGATATCAACAATTTAACGTACCCATCAAAACGGTTAGAATGATGAAAACAACTTACGAGGAATACCAAACAGAAATGCTACATTGCTGACAAGAATGACTGATGAGCTTTAGGAAATTGAAGAAATGTCAGTACCCGAAATAAATCAAAATGCCCCGCTTAAAAAGGCAAACTGCAAAGCCCTAAATTATGATGGAATATACACACACTTGTTTAAATAATCCCAAAACTACTAAGATGTGTGCATGAAACATATATACAAAAGTGTATTACAAACGGAATAACTTAAATTGAAGAGTCTGAAGGCAAAATGCGATATGGCCAATTGGTTTAAATCGAGACATTAGATAAAAAGAATGAATATATAAAATCCAGACTTCACTTAACAACTTAATTTAATTGAAAGCAAGAGGAAATTATGCTCGCATCATATAAGTAAAACATGATGTTAGTGTGTCGTCGAGTGTTGAAATACAACACTTTTCGTAGTGATATATTTGTAATTTTCAAAATAGTGTTTATCGCGTTTTTACATTCAAACACTTCAAGTAATACACTCATAATTTAAAAGTCACGATACCAAGGACTTCAGTTATCAGTCTTATAATACAAGTAAATGGAAATATGGAAAATAGTACTGACAGCTTTAAAACAGCAGCTGACGTGGATATAAATACCGAACGACTATGTACAATCTCTATCATAACGATCTTAAGCATAGGTAGTATAACAGCAAACAACATACTTAGAATGTGTAATGTCATATATAAACTTGCGTACCCAAAATGGAAAAAACGACCGACTGATGTATAATGATGACTTGAGCACATTTACAAGATAACAAAAAATATAACTGTTAAATTTGATAAACGAAACCAGAATCTTCATCCAACTCATCATACTCGAATTCAGAATGGAAAAGTGTCTACTGCTTCGTTGAAAATCGAAATATGTTTGATAATAGTAGTCAATGAACTACTTAATAGAAAGGAGATTAAAGCATTCAACTTATAAATATTTCTGTGTTCTTTGAAAATAAAATCCATCAACATGAATGATAATGACAATTTGAAAAGAATACCGGAGAAGGACAACCACATCTCATAAACCAAACTCTAATGCAGCAATTTGATAAACATAATAACTACCTAAGCCGTGTCCAAAGAACATTATTCTAAAGACTTTATAAAATGTATAAAAGACGGTATCGGCCATCTGGAGCATATACACTACACTTAAATCGTAATATGAAATATGTCTACCTCCAGAAATAAGACAATAGCAGAGATTACTTATAATTACAGAAACATTTGTGGATGCTATATTTTTTAAATGCATCAGCCAGACACAAAAAAAGTGATTATCGCAGCAGAAAAATCTACCAGAATGAATTATACATAGAGAATGGAAATTGTAAATAAAATTAGAATATATGAAATGTAGAAAAATATCAGCTAGATAGAATGTTCCTAAGACTGACAAAAGAAGAAAGTAAAGGAAACACGTCGGTATATATCAGAAAACGGAATCACTCGTGACATAACCTACCAAATCAATAAATGTGGAATATGTGGGCAAAAAGAGGAAACGGTTAACAACATAGCAAACAAGTTTAAATGAATACAAGTTAACACGAAAGCAGTCCACAGGGAAAAATTACATGTACTTCGGATTTGCTGAGAAATGGTAAGCACACCCACCGCAGAATGTATTAGGAAACAACAATGATTGAATGTTTTTTTCACAGAGGTGCACACAAACTAACACACAAAACAAAACAAAACAAAAAATATAACAGCCACATATATATATATATATATATATAAAGATATTCAAAATGATAATATAATTTAAAATAGTCGAAAGGAAATGAAACTACAAAAATGTCATGAATTGAGATATGTGTGATCAACATGAAGTTACACATAAACGGTAGCACTGGTTGCTGTTGTTCCAACAAAACAGTGTCGGTAATTATCATAAATAATAGAAATAACGAGAGAGAGAGTGAGAGTAACAAACAAACCTCTCATTTAAGGGGATAAGAGTACTTGAATTTTAACGAGCGTATTACCCTTCAGTCTCATTACCCTTTAGGTCATTGATAGCAATAAATAAATAGCAAACAGATGAGGTAGTTACGCAAATCAATTAGCAAGTTTATTTTCAAAGTTTTAAAAATTATGGAAATCTGAAGTGATTTGTTGTTACTCGGCCTCCAGGGAACATGACTGGTTATTATCCGGGGGTAATCACATATGAACTGATGTAAAACTATTGAGAGGAAACTAATAATAATAACATAAACTATAATAATAAATGTATGGTAACGATATTAAGACGTTCATTATTTATGGATTTGACGATCGCAACATGTGTTCCTTATTTAGAAATTCGGTTCAACCAAATAAAATTGTAAATAGTTTGACATATCATAACTTACATAATTGATAGAGTCAAAAAATATTTATGTTGTTGTTTTGTTAGGAATTTGATAGAAGAACACTAACTATGACCAGTTTCGCGTTTCTCCCCTTATGGGATTTTGCTTATGGGACTTTGCAACTGGTCTCGTAATAAAAGTCAAATCGCTGTAAGATTAGATCACCATCAATAGATTTAGAGCATCGCTTTTTTTGTTCTGATTCATTCTTAAGATTTAAAATTGCGCGGGAGAACGATGTCAAACATCTTATGGGTTAGACCTTTATCAATTAACAAGTTTAATTTATGTTTTAGGTTTGGAAAACGTGTATTGTCAAATTTCAAGCGAACCCCGAACATAGGATTGTGAGCAACTTGGTATCGACTAATCTGGCTGTCATATCCGGCATATGTACAAAAATGTGTCGTAACGAACCATAATTCTCCCAATACTAGGCAAAATACTGAAATATAAATACGCGTCATAAACAGAATAGAGCACAATTAAATTCTAAACATGAGAATGGGTCGTAAAATGAGAAATTAAAAGTAATTGAGGAATAATAAATGTTGATATTATAAATCAAACAAAAACATAAAAACAAAAAAAGAAGAAATAGAGAGAAAATAGAAAGCAATACGTTATACTCACAGTCACAATTAGACTTTTCTGGATATTTTTGGAAACAAAATCATTCTTGAGAACAATAAAAAACTAAGCAAAACCTATTTAGTAACAGTGATACATATTCCTGGAAATAGTAAAACATTTAATAAAAGGGTTATTCTAAAAATAATCAAACTTAAATCATCTAAAAAATCAACACTATAAACTGAAACGTTTATATTACAATTTATCTGCTTTTTTTATTGATACATGTTTTTAAAAACTCACAAAGTAGCGCTGAGTGTAAATCTGCTCATGTTAATTTCATATTTAAAGTTAAATAATTATATTTTATTGAGTTTCTGGTAATCTTTACGGATGGTATCTTTAAAAGTGGAGAAGCTAAATTGTATCTTTAAGAAGGGGAAGCTAAATAATGTGTAGAAGATGTAGACAGAAAGAGTCATTACTGTTGGGAAAGGTTACATAAATAGTTCAAGTTAGGAAGACTGTAACATTTTACAAGAATATACTTACACAGGACGTGATACATAAATATAAATCAACGATCAACGTACAATGGGTTAATATTGTACGACATGGGCTGAATTGAATGCATACGGTGTCATCAGAGCTTCGTTTTGTATACTTTACTTACACAACAGACGGCGATGTCTTATTTGGTTTGTAACACTTTAAAGTATATTAATATCAGAGATCTTGCTGATGATACCAGACAATTGTTTAAGTACCGTTATTTCATTTGTTAATCGGCTACACAGAATTCATTAAGTTACCTCTACTAAATATTTCCAGAATCGTGTATTCAATCTGTAATGCTGTTCTTATACTTTTTAGTGTGTGTTCTTGTTGGTGGCTCGTGACGGCGCAATGTTAAGATTTATTCCGGTAAAATGGATTAGGCATATTATGAATTGGCACTATGAAAACTGTTATTACCTTTCATTCCGTTCATAAGCTTACGGCAAAACGTGTGTGTTTAATTAAATAAGTATGGGTGTGTATTCATGAAAGATAATATAGATATGTGACATAAATATATGTCTATTATTCGTAAACCTTTATAACTTTCCTTTTAAAACAGGTACGTAACTGCATTCAAAACGGGAGTTTTTAAAAACTCTAGAGAAAAATTGAAATTGCTTTGTATGGCAGTTGTTATTAATTTAATATAGCCCGCGATTCAAATTATTCAGATTGCTTTCTCGTTTGGTAAAACAGAACGTATTCAACGATATATCTTGTTGAACTTAAATAGTCAGTTCCGGCGCTATATTCTTGCCAATATGAAGCGAGTTGATTTTTTCAAATAAATGAAAATGTTACACTTTAGGAGTTGACTAAGGCAAGATTAATCACAACTACCCGCTTACGTTCGTTTAACTTTTGGTTGTTAAAAATAATAAAAGTATTTAGAAATCATTTTGAAGAAATTTTGTGTCGTAGATTTATTTAAAAGGGTATTCTAACTGAGACGGATTTTCCCAAAAAATGGAATTGGATGCAAACGAAAACATTGCAGTAAGAGTTGCTATATCACTGTAATAAAATAACGTTTGGTGACACAGCAGAGAAAATGGTCGAAACAAATACGTATTCCGTTCGAATACGCGTTTTGAAAAATATCGGTAATTGAACAAACAACCGGTTTTTTTTGGAGTTAGAGATATAAATCAGACCATTTCTTTGATCCGTGATGTTAACAATTGGCAAAATTGTAAACCAAAATAAGTATGGTTGTGACATTAATATCTATTTGAATTATGATAAATACTAGACTACAATAAAATAGTAGAGAGTTTGTAAATAGAACTGACGTCAAAAAAGCTTTGTATCATATTACATCAAATAAAAGTGTGATCCAGTACGTAGGAAGATTTATAGAAAGACACGACAGAAATTATGTTTGTTTACGAAAATGTGAGGAAACGTTTCTACCTCTGAGAGAAAAAAATAAGCAGAAAATATAAATTACCAACTTTGATATAAAATTAATGATTGTGTTTCTTCATTTGGAAGCAGTATTTCTTTTCTTTTACACACGAAAAAGGATGGATAGACTAGGACAAGTGATGGAAACATGGATGAACTTGAATTAAAAATCAAGAGTTAATTTAACAAGGATCGGGGTTTGTTATGCAGTGACAATATACATTGCATTGTTTCGGTGCGGTTTTTGGTAGATGTTTAATTAAGGAATAAGATTCGAGTCTTAGGTTTACGTTAGATTGAGAGTAGACAAGCATTACAGCGTGTTTGATGCACTTGCGGCATGCGAGAAAGTACTCGGTTTTAAGGGGGATTCAGTTTGTAGAGTCTACATGCCCAGTTAAAGTGTTTCACTGTATGACTTATGCGTTAATAGGATTGTGATGTTGGCGTTCTGTTTCTATTCGTAAACGTTGGATTTACATTTCTGGCTGTTTCACCGACATAAAACATTAGAGATTAGGCACATTTAATTTTTTAAATACCGTCAAGGGAAGAAGTATATTTAGCGTTGTCGGTAAGGACAGGTGTTTGGCTTTTAGTCAATCATTAATATGTTACAGCTTGATGTTACTATATCATTGCGAGAGTTTCATTGTTATATTAAGAAAAGATATAGGATTATTCGAGAGTACATTGTAACCATTATGTTTTTATCTATCTTTTGTTTGTGCTGGTGGTGTTTTAATTAAGGAAGTGTTTGTAGTGTTAGTCTGTTTTCGGTTGTTGATAATAAAATATTTGCGTTTAAGGGTTTTCATTTAGAATATTTGAATGCGGTGTAAGTGTTCTCGATATATGTTACTTCGGGGCGAAGGAAATCATGGATTTACATTCTAAGTGCTATCTGACACGAGTCTATGATTATTCCCGAGTGTATTCTGTTGTGATGGAAGAATAAAAATGTATCAGTTCATTTTAATTCGTTAATTTTCTATAGAAATTTAGGTTGTTTGAAGTGGAGTGTAGAGGAATATAAAGGATGTGTAGGATGTGATTATTTTCTTATTCCGAAGTTAAGGTAATGGGGTGTTCAATTTTTATAAGTTTGTCGACTATGTCAATGTGATTAATGTTATGTCGGTAGATTAGGTGTTACTCATCGATATGTCTAACGTTGTGATGGTGTTTGGGTAGTATTGATTTGAATGTACCGTTCTCGAAAAATTCCCGAAAAAAACAAGCAAAAAATTACACTGAGAAGGAACATCCATGGGTAAACAAATTTCAGTTTTGTATGATTAGTCGTTAAAAGTAAAAGTGCATTGTTGTGTGATTAAGTGGCATTATTTAACCATTTGGATTGTAAGGAGGGGGAGCTGAATTTAAAACTAAATAAGAGCAAGTTTAAATAGGCTAATGCATTTAGTTATATGTATTTTAGTGTAAATAGATTATATATTAAGACTAAGCAAAGTGTAGTTTTTTATATCGATGTGCTGGAGTCTTAGTGGTAGATATCCGGTTGTTTAGATATAGGCTAACCTAAGTTAACTGAATAGAGGGTATATCTACTAATTGTCTTGCTAATTCATGTAGTGTGCTGCCCATACTTCATATGATGAGTGACACAGGGTTGTCGCTTCATATGTGTTTGGTAAGGCATGTGCCAGTGCACTTTTAGGGTGATTTTCTATGAGTTTAATCCTAGAAGGCTAGATAACCGAAATATGTATGACTTCGTGTTCGAAATATTGTTTTCTTGAGTATTTCTTGTATATTTTCAAGTACATTTATTCTGACGACGTTTATCTGCACATGATAAATAATAAGGATATTGGTTTTCTTTCATAATTATGGTTTAATATAAAATAATAAAGCTTTATAATTCATTCACCCATCAACAATCTTAGAACCGAAATAATTATTGTAATGCACAGTTATTTGCTCTTTGTGAACTTTGTATTGCTTAAATTAACAGACTGCAATCATCTTTGAGATCCAGTGATTAATCGCTGTGAATTAAATACTTTCGAACGTTGAGTGACAAAATGTGAACGTTCTGCAATAAAGAAATTAGATTTGTAAATGTGTTGACAAATAATAAAGGGTTATTAAACACCAATTTACTTTAATGAATAAACTGCTTTGATTTTAAAACGACCAATTTTTAACATGGTTTATGTAATAATAAGGGAACGGTATTTGTATATATAAAGATAATATAATTATGAAATAAACTCGGTTTTAAGTGGTATATATTTTAATTAAATGTGTTTTGTATAAATACAGCCAATAATGTGTGATATATAGTAGTTAATACACACCAATGTATCCTGTCGTATAAAATGGAAAGCTACACTTGAAGCTTTAAAATAAACGATAGTAAATACGAGTATTCTTTACTGCTTAACATAGCGATAGCTTTGTTTATGATATACTTCGACGAACTAGCTACTCGGATCAAACAACAGCTTAATATTTTCGAAGGGTGTGTTCAATTAAGAGTCAAATGATTGCTACAAAAGCCACTTGAACTTTTTATGACGCAAATGGGGGGTTAGTTCACATTCTCGATCTGAACGAGCCTAAGATATAATTGAGAATAGATAATGAAACATGGAGAACGTCAGACAGACAGACATGCAGGTTGAGAGACACACACCCAAAAGGCGGGTTCAATGATTTTTCCATATGATCTTACTAATCTTAGGAACATACACACACGTTTTTTTCTGTGCATTTTTACACTTATATGCACGGATTATATCACTTGACTAGGAAAGATGCACTAAATTAAGTTCATATCCTCCATGATTTAAAAGGTCTAGTTGATATGATTAGTATCCGCCAATATATTTACTCGTATCCGCGAATTCTGAACCCCAGTGTATATTATTCCTATACGCAAATATAGTTATCCGCATACGATAATTTTAACGGTAAAGTGTATATGGTTCTTGAAGCGAAATCAGCCTATGGTGCACAGTTCTAGTAACATTCATGTTACATGTGCACTAGTAAATAATCATCTGACTGTCATTTAAAATGTGTACATCAATATCCCACATTGTAAAATAGTGCTTGAGATCCTTTAGCAACTATATTTTTACGCAAAGACGCATTACAAAATTACAATAAAGTAATAAACACCACAAAAATATTCGAGGTAAGACATACTCTATTTGAATTATGAAAGTGCATTTAAGTTATCTTGTTATAAATGAGATGCACCCATATTACCGTAGTGTGTCGTATAACTAATACGCTAATATCTATTTGAAATTATTTGAATTTGGGGCCTTATCTAAAAGTGTACATTCCTCAACATGATTAATACTTATCGACAATGTTCGATCGTCTTAGATTCTAGTAGTGTTGCTCTTTATTTGTATTTACAGTAGTTCTGCTTTTTTATGTCTTTTTTGTTTAATGTATGTGATTGTAGTTATACTGGCAAACACGCAATTCTTATTAGCATAAGTAAAGGATAGACACAAAGATACATATTTTCCTTTCTCTAAAAATAGTACATTCGAATAAAGTTAAATTAGTTCATTTAAAGTATAATCTTTCACTACGCAACAATGACGTTGTCGATTAAATGTTAACGATCTCGAGAGAATTATGATTTATTTAAGATACGTGGAATATATAATGAAACAACTACAAATAGGATATATCTCATACACTAATTTTTATAACGATAATAAATCATACAAAAAACAATCAATATATGGTACACCTGATACTTACTTATTAAATGTGTTTTATTGTCGGTTTTGTGGACGGTTAAACATGAGAAAGATGTAAAAATGTCCTGTATTTAGAAATACTTGTAGACATTGCCTTACAAATAACTTGAATTATTTCGGAGTATTGGTACATTTCTGAAGTCGATGTTTAAAAAGATATACAGACTTGACGTAATTATTTTACAAACATGCAAATAACCAAATAGTAATTACAAACAGAGTATTATAGGAACCACATATCCAAGGGAACATGCTACACTTAACATATAATCGCAAGCATGACATTAGATAAGGAATTCATCAAATATACTAACAAACACTCAATTTATCAGTGAGTATTCTTATATTCATGAAAAAGCGTATCTATTACGTAGAAGACGATTATATATCGACCATTTTTTGATATGAAATCTATTTTGAATAGTAACTTAAGATTCTCGAATTTGTATTCAATTTAGGAAAATAATTACCGAAAAACACGGCATTAATAATATTATATTGAGTAGAAAAATTAATAGAACTTGGCAATTATCAAGATTATACTGATAAAAACGGCAATTCCAAGCTTTTAAGTTTGCGATTACAAAATAAATTAAAAGAAAGACTAAAGAATTTGACAATGCATATTTTCCGTTGGTAGCACCTTGTGTTTTATATTTAGTTTCAATGATTACTAAAACAAAAGAGTATGATGTATTAAGTAGGATTACATCTTGAATTACACAAACCCGTATGGAAATAGTGGCAGGCTCTATAAAAGAATTGAGACATACATTAATGATAAAGAAATGCATGATTTTACATGGGGATCTTATAATCCCCCAGAAGCACGGATAAACTTAGCTATCATATACTGTACATGTTTGTATAAACTGTATAGTATCGTAGATAATATCAGAATGATGTTGGTTGGGATATTAAGGATCGTTGGCTAATACATGAAAAGCTGAAAACATGAAAAAGTAAGAAAGTTTTGACAATCTACTTGCCGGAATTATACATACAAATAGAACCATAAAGTCGCGTGCATATGGAGCATCCGTACAAGACTGGAGTTGAACTTTTATTGATTTTCATTGACTCTTTTTACATTTTCCTCGAGTTGAACTTTTATTGATATTAATTGACTCTTTTACATTTTCCTCGAGTTGAACTTTTATTGATATTAATTGGCTCTTTTACATTTTCCTCGAGTTGAACTTTTATTGATATTAATTGACTCTTTTACATTTTCCTCGAGTTGAACTTTTATTGATATTAATTGACTCTTTTACATTTTCCTCGAGTTGAACTTTTATTGATATTAATTGACTCTTTTACATTTTCCTCGAGTTGAACTTTTATTGATATTAATTGACTCTTTTTACATTTTCATCGAGAAATCCATCTTCAGGACGATAAAAGTTATACAAAAACAAACGAATTATATGGTTCATCATGATTTCCAGGTAAATCAGAGGTTCGGTTAGGATGAAATATTCCTTTATTGTGTAATGATGTACAAAATGAATGAAGTATATAATCTATAAAAAAGCTAAATTTGGCATACAAATATAATACATAACAGATACGGAAGCAGATTAAAACCGCCATTGTAGATACGAGGAGATATATTATGAAAATATATCTATGATTCATTCCGTTGAGGATCTTTCATGTCTATATTTACAGGATGAAACGTAAAGATACGGAATAATGTTTAACCAACCGAGAATACGTTGTAAAAAGTTAAAAAAACGATACTCTCACAGAGTTATGCAAGATATATGAGACTCCCACTCTCTCTCTGAGAGAGAAACACCGGGGGTTGAAAGGGATAGAAGATAGAGATAGAATGATAGATATAGAAAAGAGAGAGATACATATACATAGATAGAGAGAGGAGATATATATATATATATATATATATATATATATATATATATATATATATATATAGAGAGAGAGAGAGAGAGAGAGAGAGAGAGAGGGGGAGAGAGAGAGAGGGAGAGAGAGAGAGAGAGTAAAGAATTCCCGAAAATCAAACAATCCCGAGCCGAAGTTCTATATATATTAGTAGCATAAACCTATTATGTGTTAGGGGATATATTGACACTACGAATATTAGTCGACCTAATTAGCGTAAGTGTAGATTATTACGTCTACGATAAAATTGTTGTTATATGAAGCTTCATCAGCAACCAAAACGCAAACACTTCATATCACAACAAGCACACTAATTAATGAATTTCAAGAACAAAAAAGGTACCAGTTTAAATACATTTCGCATATATTTACTGAACAAAGTTGCTACTATATATATAGTAAGTGTATCAGTAAACCTATTTAAATTAACACACGCACTAAATTTTAATAAACGACAATCTGATACAGTCTGCATTGTATGAAATAACAACGCGTGTATTTTAGTGTAGCTCTCTGTATGGGGTAGTCAGAAAATGTTACTAATTTATCCAAGAAAATATTTTTAATAATTTCAAAGAAGAATATCAGAATTCGTTTCTTCCTACCCTTGTTCTATGTATTATATAAATAAACGTCTTAATAATAACTAAATTATAGTAAAAAAGAAAATAATACAACGTATTATGTGTGATTATTAAATATATATATATATATATACAGGGTGTTTCAAAAGTCTTGGGAACATAACGATTTTTAATAACTCAAAAACTATTAGGAGTTGAAAAATGAAATTGGTACCGTTGGAAAGGTTAAAGTTTCAAGTTTTGTGGGGAATCTTCAAAGTTGCTCAATATGAGCACCATTCGTCACACGGCAGACATCTAGTCGATAGTCCATTTCCTGCCAAACGCGTTCCAGCATCTTGACGTCAATGGTTCTCACAACTGCCGTTACTCGAGCCTTTAGTTCGTCAATATCTCTTGGAAGGGGCGGCACATAGACTTGTTGCTTGACAAAGCCCCAAAGGAAAAAGTCACACGGGGTAAGATCTGGAGACCTAGGAGGCCAGGGCATGAGAACGCCATCACCTCGCCCAGATCTCCCAATCCATCTACCAGGCAGCCTTGTGTTAAGAAACTGCCTTACTCTAAGACTCCAGTGTGGTGGTGCACCATCTTGTTGAAAAATGAAGTCATCAGATTCTGCTTGTTCCAACTGAGCCATTCACCAGTCTTCCAGCATGTTGAGATAGGATTCACCAGTGATAGTTGCCTCTTCAAAGAAGAACGGTCCATAGACACCTTTCTTGGAAATTGCACAAAACACGTTCACTTTTGGTGAATCTCGCTCGTGCTCAAGAAGTTCATGAGGATTCTCAGTACCCCATATGTGAGTGTTATGCTTGTTAACTTTGCCATTCAGATGGAAGGTCGCCTCATCGCTAAAAACAAGCCGGTCATCAAAGCCGTTATCTTCCAACTTCTCTTGCATTGCAATGCAAAAGTCACGGCGAAGTGGCTTATCAGTGTCCTTCAACTTTTGGACCAACTTGAGCTTGTAAGGTACCATTTGCAGTCGTTTCCTTAAGACACGCCAGACAGTTGCTGGAGCTAGCTGAAGTTCCCTGCTGGCTCTTCTCACTGATTTACGGGGGTTCCGCTGAAAGGCTGTCCGAACTTGCTCAACTGCATCTTCTGAAGTTGAAGGGCGACCTGTTCGCTTACCTGGGCACAAACACCCATCTTTCACAAATTTAGCATGCCATCTGACAATGGATTTCCTTTTAGGGGCTTCTTTTTAAAATTTCCTGCGAAATGCACGCTGAACACATGTCCACGATTCAGTCTTTGTAAATTGGAGGACGCAAAATGCCTTGTCTTGTTTAGAGAACGCCATTACTGCACCTGGAAAGATAACACGAAAATCATTAGTATGACCAAAAACTTGATTAAGCAAGCTTTAAAATGGCACCAGTTTAATTTTTCTACCTGGAATAGTTCATGAGATATACGCATTTGTAATGTTCCCAAGACTTTTGAAACACCCTGTATATATATATATATATATATATATATCGCAAAGACAAACAGGTGCATACGATGTATTACTATAAAAAAGATAATATCTATCCATTATGTCAGGAACTTTAATTGTTGCACAATAATATTTAATTATAAAAGTATTTTTCTCATGATACCATTTTCTTCTTGCAACTCCTTAGATGAAGTACAGTTTCGTCATCTTTGCAGTTGCCGCTTAGTTCATTCTAAACTGTCTTAGCAGAATACAAAAGTGACTTCGAATATAGTTAAGGATGTTCTCGTATCTTTCTATTCATCTTCTTTCTCACAGAATTTGTGTTGCTAGTATTTTTCTATCTATAGTTATTTTGATGATAGGTGCTTGACTGCGCTCTACTCTCTTGTTACTCCTAGCAAAATGTTACATCAACAACTCGTACGGACACACCTACTATGAATAATTTTTCATTCTTCCTCTTTGGCAAAACGTTACTTCCATATACAGCATGTATGTTCGTGGACTATCAGTATGTAGGACAAACTCACACGGGGTTGATTCGAACCTAACTACAACATAGTAGTTTTCAATAGCAATGTTAATGATGACGTGTTTAGGAAACGTCTTGTCACCAGATCCAACCATCTTCTGAAATCCAGAAATGTTTACTTTATCGTCAACTTTGAAAAATGTATTAACTTTCTTTCAGAGTTGTGTCTTATTTGTATTAAAAACAGTGTTGTTTTTACAAGACGTCGTCGTATGAGCTAAATAGATCATCTTTACCGAGTTATTTCATTGTCGTATGTTGCCCTTAAGAATCCCCTTTTCTCTGTTAGATATCTCTCAAAATGACAATAACCACGGCTCCAAAATAACCATACAACCACCCACCCATCTTTTACACATATTCAGAACTATGACAACCAAGTGAAATGAATCCAGCAAGTGAGCACTATACAAAGGAAATAGGGTAGTATTTCCGTCTAACTGGATGGTATTTGTAAATGGAAGGTGCATTAAAACTGGATGTATTTGGCTGAGAGAAGGGTGTCATGCCATAATTGAAATTATATCGTGCCGTGGAGATTTCAATTAATAGCTTTCATTATAGAAAAAGACAGTAACATATTTATGGAACGAAAACCTTTACTAGATAAGTAATACAATGGATCGTTATGAAAATTGTAACTAATTGTTTTCGGAACAGGGCATACATTAAAGAAGAAATGTCATCTACATCAAATGTTCCAAATGAAAAAAAATGTCCAGACTCTCCTTAAAAATGAAAAGTGTTATGATTTATTTTCAACGAAACACATATTTTTGGTAACATAGTAGCGTAAATTATCAGAGGAAGACCAATGTTTTATCTTTTTATGAGAAACCTCATCTTCCCAGATCAGTAAAGAGAGATATATCTCCTTGTTGCGTAATTCAAGCTAAATTACTATATTATAATAGACACAAAAGCGAACTACATTTTAGTCTAAAGAAAGAAAAACATGATTTTGCCAGTATTGCATATCGAGTTCGAAGATAGTATGCTCTAACTGTATAAATTCCTCTTCTCATTGAAAAGGGTAGGTATTAATTTTTCTGTTTAATTTAAAAACATGAAATATGTATATATAGCATACTATGTTTCATTTATGACCAAATTACTTAATATATTACATATTTCTGGTTTCGAACCGATTCTACATGATAGTTTTTACTTGTAAATAACAATTAGTCGATTGAATTATGCACCTACCCCCAAACTTATTTGACATTGGTTTACAATTATGTCAACGTTGTTTGTTCAAATTTAGATACTCATCCTGCACAGGTCCTATATTTAATGATATACATTTTTTAAGAGGGCAAATACACATTTGATTTATTTCATTAAACACGAGACACGAATGTAGAGACAACCAATGAGCAATTTGCAATGTTGTAACTAACATATACCAAAGCTAAAACCGAAAAGATGGTTTATTTCTTGTAAACCAATGCAATGTACAGTGTCTAAAAAAACATTGAGATTTCGTTAACTCAACTGTCTTCCCAGGTTGTATCCCCCAAGAGGAACAAGGGGTATGGGTCTCTCAGAAATTGACAATCAACATCGAGCCACTATTTTGAGCACCGGCAAATATCTGATGAGCTCCCATAACCCACACCTTATAATGCAAACATCAAGAAACCATAACAAGCTAACCCACCTTCATCACAAGACTGGCCAAACATTTTGGGCAGGACTGTCTTACAAATGCGGCAGAAACATACAACTATCCTGCCACAGAAATAGCTTGCAAAAGCCGTCAGAAATACACCAATACCTTCCATTCCAGACAACTGGAAGAATGGGCCAACCAACAATGTGATAATGATCTACTAGGTTAATTATCCCAAGAATATATAGATGGGGAATATCTGTAGACTGGCTGAAAAGTTCATTTCTCTACTATGATCAGGAGATAATGATTATGGCTGCTCAAGATCAAGGCTTGATTACCAATGCCTGTAAAAGAATGAGTGGCCTCAGCAACAATAACAAGTGCAGGTTCTGCCACCCAGAAGTAGAGAGTGTGAGCCACCTGCCATCCAGTTGTAAGGTTCTCCTGGGGGACGGCTGTTATACAATGCGACACAACGGAGTGTGTAAATATCTTCACTGAACTATTTGTAAAAAGTTGAATATCCAGTGTAGCAGCAAGTCCTGTGAGCATATACCAGAAAGAACAGTTGGAAATAATTGATACACCATCCACTATAACTATGCAACGCCTCCAGCTACATATCTAGAAAACATCGTAATATGGGAAAAAAGGAGAAAGTAGCTACCCTAGTTTAAGTCAGTGCCCCTAATGGTGCACGATTGAACAAGGCAGGAAGGGAACAAATTACGAAATACCAAGGTATTATGTACAAGATAAAAATAAACTGGAATCTTAGAAATATCTCAACCATACAAGTAATTATAGGATCAACGGGCTTAATGAAGAAGACTTTAAGAAACTGTAGAGCGAGTATACCCGGGGAACTGAGTGCAAGAGAAATACAAACAACCAAACTTAAAGGGATAGCTAGAATCTTAAAACGATCTAAGGCTGGAGTGTCTGAAATAGCCAGTGAATGTATGGCATCCGGTAGGATGACCATCTTCAGCAAACACCGAAAGATAAGAAAAATTAAAATATATATATCAAGGGTGGCGCGAAAGCGCTCTATCCCATAATAGACTTCAAGAATGGCCTACGCTGGAGATTTCTTTTCTTTGATCAATCATAACTCAAAAATCAAACCCCAAATTAGTTAAAATTGTGCACAACTTTTTTTATTTGATAGGTTCTATAAGTGTGTTGAATTTCAGCATCATTAGTCAAGGACACCCAGAGATCCAGAAAGTTCAGTCATGAAATGTTAGTCATGTGTACGTACGTATGTATCACATCAACTATTAGATGGATTCAGCTCGTTTATTGAGGAGATAGAGGTTCTAGGGTCTAGTTGATGGCATTTTCATTTCAGTTAACCATATACCTAAGTTTTCTAGAAAATTCAACAACACCTTTAAAATGATAATTGTATTGAGGCATAGCCTTTACAAAAGTAGTGACATTCCATGATAAATTCCAGTATACTGAAATCATATGCTCTTAATAGGGGTAAGATGAAAATTTATAAGGAAATTCACAATGTTTTACACTTTTATTGACATTAAGGTTATGTCTGCATATCAACAAAACAATTTCATTATCCCATCACTACAGTATACATCTCTATGCATGAGTTGATTAAGTGTGTGAGGTGCGCTGAAGAAAAGTGCTAACCAATAAAACACATAGCCCTGTTGTGCTCGCATACGCTTAATGACAAAAAAGTGTAAACATTTGGTAATTTCCTTGCTACTGTACATTTAGTTTACATGAATGTCCAACTTAACCCTATTAAGAACATATGAGTTCAGTATATTGTCATCTTTCATGTAATATATATATATATATATATATATATATATATATATATATATATATATATATATATATATATATATATATCTTTGTATATATGTGCACACATATATCATTTTGTGGGACATAATAAATAATATGACTTAGTGCGAGTATATTACATGTTAAGTAGATGTAATTCGATATGCGAGTGGTGTTTTGTTCAATGTTGAATGCAAAGCGGTTCCATAATTTGTTTTTTTTAATTAAAAAAAGTATTTAACACCTAACAAATCAAGTTGCCCCTGTAGACATGGGCTACTGAGAATCAGAGTGAAACTATCGGGGGTCATCGTAAATTAGGAGCTGTCTCGCGAGTAGTTTGTTCGCTATTTTTTTAAAATTGTGTCATGTCGGTACAGTCGGAGACGGGGGGCAATGAGGGAGTTCAAAATGGGTGTAGGTAAAGGGAAGAAGCTATTAAAGTAGAGGGCTCTCCGGCATCTGAGGAACTTCTCAGTGAATTGATGAGATTTGATTTATTTTCGGGTTGGTGCAGTGTATTTAGGTCGAGAGAGAACCAGGGCATCACGTACATCAGATCATATCGCATTGATGTGATTGTCAAACAAGCATGCAACATTGCGGTGAGGAGGCATGATGTTGAGATTGGTGGATAGTGAAGGACATATTAGATAAGCCACTTTTTTTTAGACCTTGACAAAGAGGGATAGACTTGTGGATGAAGCACAAGCCCAGATGTGGAAACAATGCATGGGCTGATGGCGGATTTGTAGAGATATACGATACTGTAAGGTGTGAAAAGTGTTACTATTATAGTTAGGCTGACCACTTTATTTTCAGAAGCCTTGGCAATGTCTACTATGTGTTTACTCCAATTGTTACACTGTGGAAGAAGTATCAGTATTGTCTGTGTTTCTTGTCTAAAAACACAATATTATTGTTTAAGACATACTCATATGTTTAAAATCGATTTCCTACTTACTACGTCTATTGGATTAAAGTGTTTTCAAATCAACGAGAATATCTAGCATGTTGCAATTTCAGGATTGTAAGCGGGTGGCCCAATGTTTTTTTATCTCTCAATCTTTTGGCGTATTTTCGCTTATCAGTGATTTACAGCTTCGTAATCGCGAAACTGCATTCATTTGGCTTTCTTTAAAAGGATCTAAATACGCTCAGTTTTGATGGGCTTAATGCGCAAGGCTTTCGGTTATTCGACTGATCCCATTGCTTAATTTATCGTGTGCTTTAGTTTAGGATTATGCCAAATTATGCGTTATCATTATAGTTACGCTAGATTCGTCTTGTTACTGCCATCGACATTCTTATTATTATCATCGTTATTATTATTATTGTTATTATTATCATCATCATCATCATCATCATCATGATCATCATCATCATCATCACCATCATCATCAACATTATTATTATTATTATTATTATTATTATTTGTATTATTATTAGTATTAATAGTAGTAGTAGTAGATGTGGTAGTTGCAGTAGTGACAGGATTAAAAGTAATATTACACGATAATGTGTATTTACACAATAAACTACATAATATGTTGACTTCATTCTATATTTGAAAATTAACCCTGTTTTGAAAGTAAAATACAACTCGGGCAAAATAGAGGGAAACGAATAAGAAGGAACGATGAATGCCGTCCAAATATAGACGAAATATTTGTAAAGAAGAAGACAGACTGAGATGAACAGAATTAATAATGCAAAACAAAGTAAGGGAGAATGGATACACTAGACAAACTTAGAAATAAACGTACAGAAAAAGTAACATTTAGTATGGTATGTAATTAGCCATACACATATTGTATAGAACCAATCAAGTAGAAAAACACACCATACTAAAACAAAATAATATTATAAACATATTGTATACTTGTATTTCATGATTGAAGCAAACGGCGACATTGAAATGTAGTTAACACATATTTACATAAATAAAGAATGGAACGGTTACGAGTGTTGGTCATATAGCAAATTAGAGCCAAAGGCAGTTGGATAAATATATGGTAACTAAATCAAAATATAGAAAATCAGCACAAAGTATTTGAAAGAATGAAGAAACAGAAACGTCCAATTTATTTTGCGACATGTTTTATAATCCCAGTGACACCGTTGAAGACGCTGTCGAGTTTTGAATGAAGAATAATTGAAGGAGATATAACTGCTAATTCTGATCAGAAGATAAGTGCCGAAAAGGAAATTACTGATTTTCAAAAATAATCAAAATTAGTAAAGCCATCTCTTAAAATGTGGTTTACTATGATAAGAGATATCTAAAAAAAATCAAATCATTTTTCTTAGTCGGCATTTATGGACGATGTCGGAAACAGTACCGGATACTCTATCTATGGCAAGTTTCTGAAAGAAAACGTTGTTCTGAACCACTGTTAGATATTTTTTTTAATTTGAAATTATTTCTAAAGGAAACATTTTAAAATGTGCAAATGGAATAGATAGAGAATACATAAGAGAAACGATAATTAGTATACTGGTAAGATGACGAAAAGAAAAATGGAGTAATAGTATGTAGTTAATGAGGAAAAGTTAAAAAGCAATTGCAATAATAAGTAGAAACATAAGAAAAGAGTTAATATATAGTAGAAGATTAAACAGTTCAACAAGATTAAATAAAAGAGAGGATGAAGATGGTGTAGCCGGCTTAGTAGAAATGATAAGCGAAAGTAGAAAAGGCAAAATAGCAGGAGAACGAGGAATAGAGTATAACAAAGGATTATGTTTGTTACACCGGCCGTTCTTACACAGGAGAAACTGCACCGGTTGTCACTATAAATAGTGCGAGTCACCAGAGACACAGAGAAAAAAAGCACAGTCTTGTAACTGTCTAGCCAAGTGCTAGTCACTTTCTTACTTTGTTAATACAGTTGTTAAACCAACCCTCGACTTGACTTCCTGTATTTATTATTTACTGTTGGACAACTTCACAACAATATTTTATTTAGTTTTTTAGGATACAACACTCTTATTGGTCACGATAAAAATACAAGAAAGAAATAGTATACATCTGAATAAAAATAAGTTATTGTAAACAAACAAAAAAAGCGAAACGGGGTCAAGCAGTACGGTGTTGATTATAGGCGAAATCTAATAGACCGCCATGAAACGCCAACTATAATTGAAAGTAACACGATGAGCTGTGTATTATCAAATCAGGATCAACTAGTATTTTATGGGCAAAGAAGTGAAAGCTTATTCTTTTTATATTTCAATTAGAATAACAATTAAAGAGCGTGATATGAAGTAAAATACGACAATTGATTAAAAACAAGTAGAATAAATTACCAAAACCGGTGTAAAAGCAATAATGGAAGTAAAATAACAAATAAATCCAACGCTAAACAAGCACAGTTAAAATAAAATAAAAAGAATGCAGAGAAAAGTAGATTAAAAGTACATGAAGCATAGTTTGTAAAATTGCGATGCTATTCGTGGAGGCAAGTAAAAAGAATAACAACAACCAATATTATCAGAAGTACAAAACATAAGACAATACTAACCACTTAGAAAATCAGGATGAGAACTAAAAGAAAGAAAACTGTTGAATAATGAACACTATTGGAGTGAAGAATATATTAACCATCGATACATTTTACAAAGTGTTATCATCCCATAAATTTCATATATAAATGTGTTAAAAAACACATCGGAAATAAAGTAAGTAACATTGGGCGATGTTATTTAACTAGAAAATAATGTAAAGTCGTATAAGCATCGGAAGAAAACAAGTCGTACGATCAACAATACAGGTTTTAAAAGTCGGTATGTTCTATTCGAAATAGAAATTAATAGTCCCGTTTGCACACATTAAATATATTGCTTCCGGGATAACTTATCGGAATGCGCTGTTTTAAGATTCTGGCACGCATATAAAACTCGCGGGAATTTGATAAACAGGTAGATTACACATTAGGTGTCACATAAAACACCTTGGAGATCTAATAAAAACTTTGGTGTATAATTGTAGAACATAATGTTAACGCGTTATTTCACGCATTTGCATTGTTTTATTTGACTGAGTAAAACCACTTGACAATATCGAACAATGATTGTGTCGAAATAAATAAGCATGCATTGCAAACGGATCGGATCTCTAGGCACACTCTCAGGAGAATATAAAATGAAACCGAAATAAACATAACATTGATGTAATTAAAAGTTTAAGACCTAACAACAAAGTAAAACAAGAAC
>OY744526.1:129432031-129454531 GCA_963556195.1 Sepiola atlantica | reverse complement strand
AATTAATAGATTTAAAATTATGCGGCATTTTTCAACCACCAATGACGGAAGATTTTACTGAATCTGAACTTCGAGAATCGTTGATGAATGGAACCAAGCTTGACTTGCCAGATTTGCCCTCACATTCTCAGGGTGTGGAACGGGCAGTTAAGTTAATAACAGAAGCTTCACAAACTGTATATGGTTTTGAAGCAAGGCATCAACACATTACAGCCAAAGTTTTGAGTCAGAAATTGAGACCAGCATTTTTGTCTAAGGGGTCTTATATGGAGCAATTTGACTCTCTATATTAAGCTTCATTAAAATAGTGTTAGGTTTTTCCTTATTTCTTTGCTTGTTATATTTTCACTAATAACAGAAAAAATCATTTTTTTAGGTATTCAAACATTACTGTTTAATTCATAACGTTAAAAGGTAGTTTACAAAAGCAGATACTGAAAATGAGGGGGGGGCAAATTTTCAATTTGAAGATTTCTTTAATTCATATCATTTTTATAAAATAAAAGGACATTCCCTGCTTTTAAATGCTAAAATTATTTGGTTTTCACACCAATATTCAAGCAAATCTTGCAAAAACGAGGAATTTTCAGTATATTCTTGTCTACGATCTTTAATACCAAACGCTCAAAAAACCGCTGAAGTTTTTGATCTAATTTTTTGCATGAGTATTTAATAGGTCTATATACAACTTTCGGAACGTGCCTTTTTTTAATATTTAAAAAAAAGTGTAAAATCGACCTACCCTAATATATATATATATATATATATATATATATATATATATACGCAGAGATATTGATTGATAAATAGATAGATAGATAGATAGATAGATAGATAGATAGATAGATAGATAGATAGATAGATAGATTGATAGATAGGTAAGAAACATTGGTAGATACATACATGGTTTGCATAATTCCGTCGCTCGAGGCCATCAGGCTAGTTCTAAGACGTGTTGGCGCCAAATAGAGCTTGCTGGAATGTTGCTTAAATTACCAAATATATATCTTAATACATTCATTATTCAAATAAAATAAGATTCAACTGTTTGAATAATTAAAATAAACATAAGCTATTCATCATTTGCTTGTCAGTTTCTATGTTGCATGTTGATCTTTTATTTTTCCTTTACAGTTCATAGAGTTATTTTCGTTTTATTGAACAATCATAGACTCGCGTTTTTCGACTGTTGTTACTGATTAACTATTAATCATTTATTTACCATTTATTATTCTGTCAACAAATGTCATTCGAAGATTCATTCATGTTAGTTTTTATTTACATTTGATTATTTCTTTACACTGTTATAAAAAAACGGTACTGCTCCCACTCACATGAACTATTATTTGAAACATGAAACATTTATGTTAGATGCAACGTGTGTATACTTTGGGGAAAAGGGTAACAATTCTACGATGTCACATCAACCAACATTGGCATCATCAGTCTGGGGCTTTAGATAAGTGTTCCTTCGTGAGAAAGACGGTAACTAGTTATGGTAGGTCAGAGTAGAAACTGTCTTAAGATTTCAACAACTTCTACTTCGTAAAAATCATTTATTTTCGTAAGACCTACTGCTAAAATATATGTTAGGAACCCAGTTTTATGAAGAGGTAATAAGCATCATAATGGACTCGATTTTAATGTAAAAACGTATCCTCGAATGGGTCGTCAGCCTTCCGTGGGAAGTCAGTAAACACGGCAAACACTACCTTTCTCTGCCCGAAGAAGTAGTAATTTTTGGAGATGATGATCTCTTAAAAACTAAAAGCAAAATCATATCTCATTCTGATTAGGAAGGATTTGACAAAGAATGCATACCTTGGTGTCCAGATCGATGCGAATAACTCATTCGACTAGTATATAAATGTATAAAATAACAAAGCCAGTAACATAAAAAAATGACAAATTATGCAGTTATTTTTTATTTTATTTACACTCTATTTCCATGGCACTTTTTTTGGTTTTTTCTATCACTAGTTTTTCCTAGTTATAATTACTTCTAAATATATTCCCCATTGTTTATACAACGTATTCGTATTATTTATTTCATGGTTAGTTTTAGTTCTCTTTGAATGTTTTTAACGAGAAAGTGTGACGCGGATAAATAGAGAGATTAGGTTAAATAATAGCAATTGTGATATACTATCGACAGCATGAAATACGAGCGTAGAATGAATCAATATTGCATGAGAATGGAATGAAGTAGTATTCTGAATTTTAGTTGCAATCAATGACTGTGGAAATAACTTGTAATTAAAGGTCAATCAGAAAAATATAATGATTTTTCAGAATAACTCAATCCTACAATCAAGATGTATGTGTATTATGTCAAATTAAATTATATACCAAACAGAATACGATACCCAACTTTGATAAACTTAAATTAACGATAACACAACGTAATTATTTACACACGGGTTATTTATTCTATTTTTTACTGTTTATTAATCGATTTGTTCTGCTAATTCTAAAATGTTATTTTTTTCGGTATCATCGACAGTTTTAGAAATACATCGCTTTCAATATCATCATATATTGGAAAATGCTATAGTATCATCTACTAAATGTATATCCAATATTTATTCAGATCAATTACTGAGTTCTGTTCTCATTAAGTTGGCTAGTAGAGGGTGTAAAATTCATACATACTCTATTTTCGGTGACCAGAAAATAACTTGCAAGCAGGTGACTTGTATGTCATGCTACAATTTCTATGATAACTGCAACTCGACTGAGTGTCACTCGACTGAGTGTCACTCAACTGAGTGGCACTACACTAAGAGTAGTAAAGTAGTTTGTGAAGGCCTTAGATTTTGGAGGAATAGTTTTCAAGAAATTGGTCTCATGTTTCTAAAGCTATCGGATGCTAAGATCAAAGGTGGTATATTTGTTGGACCCAAAGTAAATGCAATCTTGAAGTCGGAGAAACTTGAAAAAGCGATTACAAAAGTTAAAAAAAAATTTGGTGCACATTTTCTGATGTAGTTCGCAGATTTTTTAAGAAAATCATAAGGATCCTAATAACCACAAACTGGTATCAAATCTTATTGATAACTTCAGCGAACTGGGCAGTCTTATTAGAATCGTGTGGCACGATGAAGAACTGTTAGGTAGAATGTTAATTTATTAAAGGTGTTTAATTAATTAATTGAATTTAATTAGATTATGTAATTAATTTGGTTTAAATGAATTAAGTGTTGGCACACTGAATATTTGTTTGGTTAACGATCCAATTGTAAAAGTCATATTTTGCACTGGGGTGACACTGCAAGCTAGCACTTTGTTTTGATCATTTAGAGGTTACGCTATGACCTTCTTTGTTTCCCAGATTAACAATTACAGTTAAAAGAAATAACTCAAATTGTTTATATTTCTTATATCGATGTCAGAATGGGAAAATAATCATACTTTATTCCGACATGTGTTAACGATTTGATTTTCATGATGACCTTTCAAAATTATGAGGGAAATCTAATTAAGAACAATGAATTAATTATTTTATGACAAACACTTTTGTGTCGATAGAGGTTTTACATTGCTCAATCAATCATAAAAGAGAAGAAAAATGCCATACAAATTTTGATTATTGAACGAATCACACACCTAATGACAAGAAATAAATTCCTAATAAAAGAACCGGCTCTGGGAGAATTCGACAGAGGGCTGTCGGTCAGCTCAGTGAGACAGATAGACTGAGAGAAGGGTCGTGTTGGTGACAAATACACAAAGGGGACTTTGTTCGAAATCCAACTAAGGGGCTAACTATCAAAGAAAACTTGAAAAGTCCTCTAACCAAGACTTAGCACCAGTCAGATTCCTCAACGTGTATTTTCTACCCAACACGAACGATATAACTTTTCTTTTTATTATTGTTACACACCTGTGTTCCAATAAATATTTGTTATTTCTTCGGCGAGTTTTTTTCTTTGTTTTTGGGTTGCCAACAAAACCGGCCTCAGGTCTAAGTTCCTGACGAAGTATGAACAATTACGAAAGTTCCGCGGATCTTAAACACAGCGTGGGCGTGGAGCGATTGATGGAGCAGCTAGTCGGAACGCATGCGAACTACATTTAGTGCCGAATCACGAAGAATACAACACTGAGTTACTCATTGGGCCACGATAGTATCACAATGAGAATGCAACAATTCACATTTAAGTTTATTTTTTTGCATTTTTTCTAGATTTCTTCCCCGAAAACTTGGTTGTTATCACTGAAAAGCATTGTGGGATATTTCATAAGGGCATCGCTACAATGGAAAGAAGATATCAAGGACGATGATGGGCGATTATATGTGGTCTCTTTTCAGAAAAGATGGAAATTTGCACGTTAAAAAATCTCGATCGTCAAAGCACTTCTAAGTGTAAGAAAATACTTATCAAAACGTGTATATTGCAAGGTTCTATGGTTTGTTTTGTTCTAACTAACATAGTATTTACTAAATATCATTCAATATATGAAAAAAGCATTAACTGCTGTGTAATTATCTTTAAAACATACTGCTGTAGAGAAAGGTTGTGTATAAAACGCGAAAATATAAAATTAAGAAGTGCCTGTGTGGGAGAGCTGTTTGTCAAGGTTCTCACTACGTATGCCATTTCGGATAGCGGAAGTGATACGGTCGCTAAAGAAAGGGAGCTTCAGGAAGCAGGTGTTGGTGAGAGTGTGGTGTCTACGTCTTTAGGTGTTATTGAGGCTTGATATGGTAGTGAGGGGGAAACCGTTGGTTAATAGGGTCTGGTGAAAGGCTTAGGTGTTTGTTTTTTTGTCGGTAGCGGAAGAGCATTTGTCTTGTATGCGGGTTATTTCCGTGTGTGCGTACTAATTTTAGATTTGTGGGGTAGTGCGGATTTGTAGTGGATGAAATGGTTCCTGCAGGCGGGGTTTCTATAGAAGGTGGTGTGAAGGGATCCGTCATCATTTATGTTAAGTTTAAAGTCTAGGAGTTAGTGAGAGTCTGAGGTGTTTGGGTGTTCGCTGGTTACTTTAATGTGGGGGTCAGTATTATTACATATGTTAAAAATAGAGGTAGCTTCTTCTCAGGATGAAGTGATATATATATATATATATATATATATATAGCAATATATATATATATACATATATGTATATATATATACATAAATAAATGTAAACAGTTATATTTTTTATATATATATTATTTATTTAATATATTTTTACGTGTCGGAACATTAATAGTTTCTGTTATTTATCAAACAAATTAAATGTTTTTTCTAAAAGAATGACAACATTTCGGTTGCTATCCTTCGGCCTTGGTCAGTGTAATAAGGGTGTGTGTGCGTACGGTTGAAGATGAGTGATAGTAGAATTGGGAAATAGGGTGTGCGGAAGGCCAGTGAAATGGTGAAACAAGACAGGAGTCCGCCTCTAAGTGCTTAGAGGCAAGAGTCATTATATATATATATATATATATATATATATATATATATATATATATATATATATATATATATATATATATATATATATACACTGTCCGCTTGATAATATAGCAAACGATACATTTCGCAAAACTAAACTTGGGAAACACGCTCTCCAGACCAACTATATGTGCACCATAATATACGTTAAGCAAGCACTTGACTTTAATATGAGTTTTACATGACAATTTTAAGCTATTCACAGTTCAAAGATTATAAGTAAAATGACATTAAAAATGAAACATCCGTGATATTTCTGCCATAAATACCCCAAATAATAAATGCAGCTGATTATCTAAATCAGTCGCTAATAACTCGATATTGTCTATAAATATTTCAGAAAGGCGACCTAAGCGGGTTCTTCAACTCGTAAAGTTTCTTTCGCATTTAAATGAAAACTGTTTTTGTAAAATGCAGCAGAATAAAATACTAACTGTTTTAACGTGTCGTTCACGTTTTCAACAAACAAAGTCCAAACATAGCATATAAACAAAAAAGTGATAAAAATACGTTTTCGCTTTTTATAGAAATAAGATAAGAAGCAATTATTGCAGTTCTCTGTAGCTCCTCTACTTCGCTTCTGTTCTAAAAGAAGATTCGGGTGTGAGCCTAATTGGGTTAGTTTAAAAGGAGATATACGCCTCTCTAAAGAGCAGTTCACCATTTCAGCAGGTGTCAGTAGGAAAACTGCTAAGTGAATTAGCTGTGGACACCAGTTTCTTTTTAAGAAACGATGCCATCAATATCATTGAATACTTCAAAGCCCAAACGTGAAAGTGAATATTTTACTCGTAAGGCAAATAGGGTTTGTAACAAGCAGATGTATTGTTCATCGTTAGTCAATTTGCTACTTGTAGTAATAGTAAAAATGTAAGATCTTTGATGAGAAATTAAAAAAGTATATTTTCTCATGTATAGATGAAACTTTAGTTAAAAATCAGAACTAATATAAAATAATAGACTACTAAAATCTTACTATATTATAAAAGTAGTACACATACTTGATCAATATAAGTTTGGTTGTATTACAGGTGCATGTGATTTTGCGATCAGGTTCTGAAGTAATTTGAAACATATCGCAACACTGAATTATTTATGTTACTTAATACGCACACAAATATATGTGTATACATATATATATATATATATATATATATATATGTATTTATATATATATATATGTATATATATATATATATATATGTATGTATATATATATATATATATATAAATATATATAGGGTTACAACTTTATGTATATACAGATATAATAGTGTAAAGTTATATAACATAGCGTGTTTATATATAACTAGAGGTACCCGTCGCCGGGCGTTGCACGAGTGAAAGTACTACCTATTGCATAGCGTCGTATTAAAAAAAACAGCCTATTCTTACTTCTCTCGCTACCCTCTAACGTATTGGTGAATGGTTTACATTTAAAAAAAAAGATAAAAAATAGTAGAGTAGAATGGAATCTAACGCTGAAACTTGCGATCATGAAACCTTCCTTCTAAACGACTGCGCCACGGTTTACAGTAAAAATACATGTGAACATAGGTTAATTAAGCTAAACTTGTGTATTTGCATGCGTGTTATGTTAAGATTTAGCTTCTGGCGACCAAATGTATAGTTCAACAATGACACTGTTTAGGGCATTTGTAGTTGATGAAATACATGGATTTGGGCAAGTTTTCAATAATATGCGTCTTAAACGTGCCTGATTTTTAAAATGTAAATGTATCTGGGTCTACAGATATCTTGGCGCTAATTGAATTAAATAGGAAGTCGATTTGATCAAGACATTCTAGCCGCCATGTTGAATGATTACACGTTGCAGGAACTATGTTAGTTAATTTCATTCGATTAATACCGGAATGAATATAAATATAGAACTCATAGGTAGAAATAGAAATAACGTAATCTGATATTCGCGGAAAATGATCAGAGTGAACGGGAGCGGTCATTGAGTATTTGTGTATTGCTTTATATTACGTAGTACATTAATACCAGGCAAATAATACATTAGAACAGTCTTTTGTGAAAATAAAACTGTGTGTATTAGTTCCCGGTGTCGATGAGTGGAGTGAAAGTACAGAATTGGGAGAAAAGTATTTGCTACCACCTATATAGAGTTGGTTTGTCTGAGAGTCGTAGCTGGTGGGCAAATATAATATTTTTTGTTAACTGCAAAAAATAACAACAATTTACAGAAAACCCCATCGAATGAATTAGTGAAATATAGTGGTGAGTTTGGTAGTATGTGATGCATGTGGTTATTTTCCTATTCTCCAAGAAGTTACAGAGGGAATCGCCTTAACTGTATATATATATATATATATATATATATATATATATATATTATACCCACACACATTCTAGTAGTATAAACTAGGAAAAACTGCATTTAAGCTCGATAGTAACGTTTAAGTTTAATGCTAAAATGAAATAATAAAGTGGTATGTTTGCATATATATATATATATATATATATATATATATATATATATATATATATGTATCAATATTGCCTCATTATACATTATATTTATCTTAATAGCATATACATACATTATGTATATATATATATATAAATATGTATGCATATGTATATTTATGTATCAATATTACCTTACTATTTATAATATTTATCAAACTAGATTATTAATACATTATATATGAATATATATTATGTATTAATAGTCTATTAATATACATATATATATCTATATTGGCGAAAGTAAACTGCACAAGGAGAATTTTACGTGCAAAAAAAGCCACAGTAGGCGATTAAAATAACAGTTATACAAAAACAGAGCGTAATGACCGAGTAGATCTGATCTTCTCATACATTCTCTGAAAATTATTTATTTTTTTAATATAGAATATGAACGCATATTACTCTCGTTCTTTCAAGTATGAACTGCTAACTCGACAGGGCCAAAGATAACATCATGTTGTATACTTTCAGAATGGATAACATTTTATTAATGTAGTATTACGAGCCAATACTATAACTCCCGGACTTGTATCTTGTTTGCAAATATACATTTATGTATCTTACTTTGACGCTATTACTTTTGTAATTGCGTTTTATGTAGACAAAGTCATTGTGGTACATACAAACGTAATTGTATGTGTGTGCCAAGTTAAGTCACCTAGATTTCATTCTAGATACATTATCTAATTGATTTGGCAATGATGTCTAATTTGAGAAACAACACTTAAACAGCCACGACGATTTCTCTTAATTAATATGCGTAGGAGGAATACAGAAATATAAGTTTAAAGACACCACTTGAATTTCGAACGTTCAAGAGGCGGCTTTCTAACTACTATTTACAGGAAACCTACTTCATGTTGCCTTATGCAAAGGGCCCTTCTTTGTTTCCAAATCTAGAAAGTGAGGCTTAATTTACACTTTAGTGCGTAGTAGATTGGATTTGGAAATGGATAGGATATAGAGCATATTCATTCATAATGGTTCCCCTTAGGAACTTCTTCATGATTATGTGTTATCTTTGGTATCAATCTTCACTAGCACCATTGTTTTCTTTTATTTTAAATAAAGTAATTTAGAACAATGAGTAATCAAATATGCAATTTTATTTTTTAAAGACCATCTAAACACTGTTTTCTAATTGAAACATTCAACTAAGCATTGTTTACCAATCATGGTGTTATCGGTTCGCGTATATTAAAAACAAATTTAAAAATTATAACCTGTTCTGCTGTAGCTATCATCTATGGTTAGCGGCTTCTTGCTGTGTTTAATATAGGGCGGTCCGTTCTCTTCATATACGGTTGAGTGTGTCGTTCGAAAACGTTATAGAATACTTGTAATAATAAATATGATATTGTCCAAACAATACTAGTATGGTGTTTTTTTTTAGCGCAGTGGGTAGAATTGTTAGTTAAAATAGTAAGATTTCGTCTTCGATCCTTGCCACATTTTTGTGATCTTTTGGTTAGTAGTAATGCAGTATTGTGTGTTTCTTTAATAATCAACAATAACACATTTTTAAAAATTAAAAGTTTACATTTAAAAGAAAAAAAAAACAACGTTAGGTTATATATGTGTAATTGTGTTATTAATTATAACAAAATAATGTCATTTTACAGGAAATCAGGCGATTAGTGTTTCTTTGTTTAGTAATTTGTTTACGGAGAAAAAAGGTATTTTTTAAATTAATGTCATCCGATTTTAATCTTCAATTTGAAAGAACTTTTGAGAACGGTGTTGGGTATACAGAAAATTATAGTTGTACACTTATTTCATTTTGTTTGCTTAGTGAGTTTACCAGTATGTTAAAATGTTAATCTACATATTTTTTTAGATAATTATGATCTGATAAATAAGTTGTATAATTGTCAAAGCTACTTGTCACAAACGCATATATTTTATATTCATAAAACTCGTATCATGCGAAATTATTGACGCAAAGTTGATAAAAAGTGTATTAGGCCAATAAATGATTGGCTTTATAAAGAATGACACCACAGAATTGGTAGAGATTCGTTAACAAATAACGACTATATTCTTAAATAAGTGCAAGTAGGACTGTATGCAGAGAGAGGGAGAGAGAGAGAGAGAGAGAGAGAGATAGAGAAGGAGAGGGGATATTGGAGAGGTGTTAGTATTCTAATTAGTCGCCTTATGTAGCGTATAAAATATTATTATTATGTCGATAAAATATTTTTAAATTTTTCCATGTTACTGTTCAAATCTGAATAGGTTTAGTCGTTACAATTTTTCTGTCGTAAATGTATTATTTTTTTACATATATATATACATATATATATATACATACATATATACATATATATATATACATATATATATATATATACATATATATATACATATATATATGCATATATATATATACATATATATATATACATACATATATATATATATATATATATATACATACATATATACATATATATATATATATATATATATACATATATAAAGTGGACCACTAAAAGCGAACTTTTAGGGAAGGTAACACCTATTGTGAAAGTATACAACTCAATATACAAGATAGAGCAGATAGATAGGTAGAAGGGTGAAAAGGAATTAGAAAAGCGAAAGGCATATCTTTTTTCAGTTGCTCAATGCAACGTATATTCCGCAGAAAAGGCAATTTATTCAATTAATTCTTCCTTATGCCAGGCTGTTCAAAGATCAAAATCTTATCATCATGCTGGGATAGATAAGTTGGCAAAGGCCAATATTTAAAATTTGAAAAAGTAAAACAAGGATTGTGGGGAAAAAAACAAGGCAAAACGTTGCCAGAATGAAAGCAAATGTCCGATTGCAAAATAATCCGGTGTCCAAAAAAATCCAGCGGTGAAAGTAATGTGTAAGTAGGTCGTTAGAAGGCACGAGAAATAAAATGGGGGGGGGGGTTTACAATCCATCTGCGGCGAAAAGTAAATAGAATCCAGATGGTAAAAAGTTCAATAGACGGTTAATACTTGAATGCAACAAGTGATGTGGAAAATATTTGCAATTTTAAAGAAGACTTCTCAGGCTGAAAATCATAAAATAAGTCTATACTGACGATAAGACAACGAATAATATTAAGAGATTTGGCCAAAACTTCCGATAGCTCGGTGTAAAAACAGGACCGTTTGAAGAATGGCAAAAACACATATGAGACCAGCCGGCAAGCAAGGAAGGGGTGGGGTGTAAGGGAAGAAAAGGGTGCGGGTGTTATAGTAAATGCAATTTAAACTTAGATTGTGATTATAAGGGATGGGTCGCTTAAAGATGAAAGCAAACAACTAGTGTGAATTAGGATTCAACTAGAAATGGGGTAGAGTTATAGGGAGGGCAAGTCAATGAGTGCGGGAAGGAAAAGTTTAAAATACCAAAATGTGCCGGGGGGGATATAAGCAAGGGTGGGGGTTAGGTATTCAAACAGATGAAATTACTTATAATAAAGCAAGATATATTTGAAGGGTAGCGGTAAGAATAAAATAAAATAAAAAATAAAAAATAAAATATTAAAAATAAGAAAACAAATAAATCTCACGATGCAAGGGAATTTATGGGTTTACAGAAAAATAAATATATAATTGAAGGAATAGTCGATAAAGTTAGAATTCGAAAGTAAAAGGTAGAATAAGGAAATGGTCATTTGACGGCGAGTATTGAATCGGTAATCCCCAAAGTGGGTAAAAATTTGGATTGAAGTAAAGTGTATTGATTCGGGATGCTAATTGTTTTTAGATGTCGGGAAATTAAACCATGAATAACAATGAATTCCAAAGTAAGAAATATGGAAGTTAATTATGCATATTATTAAGTATGTGAATGATGGCAGAGAGAATGTAATTCGCACTTTGGTTAAAATAGTGACAATAATTTAATCCAGAGTGAGAAGGGGATGGCAGTTAAACTTACATACTATGGGGGTTAAAGGATGTAGATTGAGGGTGGGGGTCGGCCTAAGCAGGGTCCGAGAGGAGCGAACGATGGGAGAGGTAATCAAGGGGGAATAATCGGCGTTATTAAAAAAGTGGGAAGACAAAAATATTTAGAAGTATAACAGGGGGAAATGTTATTAGAGTGTAAAGAGGAGCGGTGAGCAGTTTGATATCGAAGTGTGCAAAGCGGGTAAAGGTAGATTAGGCGAATCATCAGGTAAATGAGAGGGCCGAGCTCTAATGCAATTGCGGTGGGTTAGTTATACATTTGAAAGAGAGGATTATACGGGTTGATATAATGATGAGAAGCGAACGAGTGTATTAAAAGAAGTTAAAGGTAACATAATTGAAATCATATGAAGGTTAAACGATTAATGAGGTTGAGTACAATGATTTAGGGGGTACTGGGAGAGAGATAGAGAAGATAGGAGGATTGTAAAGCTAACGGAGTTCATGGGTAATTTTGTAAGCTAAAAGAAATGCCAAAGGAATGAGGGAGATTTAGGACAAAAGCGATCGAACTATCAAAGAATGAATCCGAGATTTAGGGAGGGTAGTTACTCACCTGGCTGACGGGTGTCGGGGAAATTAGTGTGCTTGCTGTATATAAATTTACGTTTATGCCTGCAACTGGAGATAAGTTCATTCTTAGAATTAATACTATTTTTAGATTTAGTAACAGTAGCTATTATAAAGGTGTTCAATGTACATAGTTTGCAGCGGGGTGAACCCGGAATGTATGATCTGGACTTTTTAGTATTGGCCAGTGTAGTGAGTAGGGGCTGTTTTTAAGATTCAGATAACTAATTAAATTGGATAGTGAAGTGGCAGTGCCATTATCGTTGCTATTTTTAAAGGAGTAGATATGGTTAGAGATCCAGGTCTTAATGGGGAAAGCGGAAGACCCAATTTAGGTGTGAATCTTAACAGGTGATGTAATAGTTGTATTAACGTTGCTAGGGGTATTAGAGGAGATGTGTATTTGGGAATTCATGTTATGTGAGCAAGTTTAGTTGGGGTTGTAATGTTGAGAGGTTATGGGGGAAATATCTGTCAGTCCAAGGTAACTATTTATTATAAGGGGGGTATGGTTAGAGATATGGCTGTAAATGCGGATATCTTGAGGAGAGCAGGGTTTAGGTTGTGGAGAATGCGGACTTCGGGTGGAGTGTGGGAATTGTGATTTCTTACAATATTTGTAGAAAGGGGGAATTGTTTCACAATACAGGCGTATATTACGTCCTTATGTACACAATAATTGTTTAAGGGACAATCTCTTGGTTTACGGCAGTTGCAACTAGTGACGGGGTGCGGTGGGTGGTTGCTGTATGATATGTTTTATTTTCATATTGTTAGAGGTTATGATCGTTTGTTCAATATTGGGCATTTTAGAATAATATATAATTACATTAATTCCCAAAACAGAAAAAGTTTACGATTAATAAGGTTGAGGGCTATCACTAAAGTTATTAAAGATTCACACATATTTGATAAGATCGAAAGAAGACTGAGGGACGATTATTATGACGGACGTTTCTATCTTCGGAAGCACTGAAGACTTGTACTACAAATCAATTGTGCATCTATCAGGAAAGCAATATTCGGCAAGGTATTAGTTGTAGAGTAATAAGATGACATGGATCAATTTAGAAAATAATTTAGTTATTACTATTACTTTAATAAGATAAGACCCACATGCTTTGGAGTCGTCTAAGTGTTAAATGATGTCCCGGATTAAAAATGTAGTGATGGTCTAGTGATCACATGTGGCTTAAGTCCGCAATGGTGTAAGGTAGGAAATAGTGGTTTGCGGGATTTAAAGTAAACTTTATAGCGAAACGCTAGACACGTAGTTCAGTTTTACCAGTTGCCGTGCAAACGATACCCAAACGACACCCAAACGAAACCCAAACAATATCAAAACGACACGCTTATTGGGTGGATAGCGGGGAATAGTATGCCTTAATAGGGTTAAGATGAAAATTCATATAAACTAAATGTACAAACGCAAGTAAATTCACAAATGTTTACACTTTTATTGTCATTAAGGGTATGCCTACATATCAACCAAACCATTTCATTATCACATCACTACACTATAAATACCTATGCCTGAGTGGATGAAGTGTGTGAGGTGCGTCGCAGAAAAATTCTACGAGTAAAATACATACCCTTAATAACAATAAACGTGTAAACATTTGGGAAAGCACTTGATTTTGTACATTTAGTGTATATGAATGTTGATCTTAACCCTATTAAGGGTATATGATTGCAGTATACTGGTATTTCTCATAAAATGTCACTACTTCTGTACAGGCTATGCCTAAATACAATGGTCATTTTTAAGTTTTTTTTAAAATTGTCTGGAAAACTAAGTTTGATGGTAAGTTGAAATTAAAATGCCATCAACTAGACCCTATAACCTCTTTCTCTGCCAAAAATCAGCTGAATTCAGCAAATACTAGATGAGATAAAAGGTGGCACATACTTACATACACACATATAAAAAGATTTCATGATTGAACTTTCTTGATATCTGATGTGCGTTGACTAATAATTCTAAAATTCTACACACTTATAGAACCTATCAAACAAAATTGTGCAAAGTTTTAACTGATTTTGTATATTGGTTTTTGAGTTAATCAAGAAATTAGGTTTCCAGCATAGGCCATTCGTGGTCTATTAAGGGATAGAGCGCTCTCGCGCCTCCCTTGATTCTCAACAATCAGTAAATGCGTCAATTGGTCAAATCAAACAATTATATATTCATCAGTAAATTTAAATGGTTATAGTTCCGGTTAAATTCTAAATCCAAGACAGTAATATAACATTATCCTCAAAGACGAATTTTTCCAAAAATATGATTTAGTTTTTTTTTATTTTAAAAGTTGTGGGAAGGGGGAGCTTATTTCTTTATTCGTTTAAGTGTTTATCTTCATAATCATAAATATCATTTTAATGGTTTTCGTCGTCGTCATCAACAACAATGTACACCGAAGTTGGCTTACGAATTTGAAAATACACATTTTCAATGGTAAACGGTTTTCATAAAATTGTTGTCATTAATATTATTACTACTAATACAATTAAGTCATTATAAAGAACACTATAAAATATAGATGAGTTAATAGTAGAACGAAATAGATATGAAATGTGCCGACAATTATTTTTTTCGAGAGGGTTTATAAAATTATCATTCAAATTCAGCATCGTGATTTGTGTATTTCGACAATGGTCTGTTGCGTATATGTAATGTACGTTAAGATACTTAAATGTAAAATTGTACTGAATAAACTTACCAAATTTTGATATGAATGTAGTAAAGATAACTGAAACCAACTTTCGCAGTTAATTATTTAGTTAAATAAATATTAATAACACACACCTATACATATAACAACCTATTCACATGAAATACATATATATTCATAGATTAACACACGCAGATGTATATATATATATATATATATATATATATATATATATATATATATATATATATAGAGTCTATGATTATGTATTCTTATATTATTTAGTTATGATTAGTATCTTCAATTTATTGGCGGTATATTTATATTTTAAACAAATTATATATCTTAATATTTATTACAATTATGTATTTCTTATATTTATTATGTATTTTAAGATATGTTACTGCCTATAATTTCCGAAGTAATTAGAGCGCTTAATCCAATTGTCACAATTATTATTGGATTCTTTATTAAGCCTAAATCGCGAAATTGCACATTTCTTACGATGTACACTCAATGTATTAGTTATTGCTACTGAAAATTACAATTTATAGTATGATATAATTGATAAGGGCATTTGTTACATTTTTTTAATTTACTAGGGGTTTGTTTGGGTTCATTATCCGTAATGGACCAATGTAAATTAGTATGACCGGTTGATCTTGTTCTGTTATTTATGAAGCAAGTTGTTATCATACCTTACTAATAACAGATGAATTATACTCTTCCAATCACCCTAAATGATAGGAGCACGTTCGCTTCAGTCATTGAAGCAAAACAACATATACGCATATATTTTTATAAGGACCGGATAACTTCTTCTTTCGAACTGCTTGCATGTCTAACTACACTTTCAGGCTGTAGTGGAAAATGAAAACAACAATGTTAATTCATTAACTCTCTGTTGTTAGCAGAGTTGTCCCCCTTTGCAAATTGGCTGTTTGGTCTTATGTGAAAGCTAGATGACTCTAGTTGACAGTCAATTTGCATAGGTGGGGCAAAAAGCAGCATAAAATCTGTACTCTTTTGTGAAGAGGTCGAATGCTCAGTGAGCTGAGTGAAGTGGAGAGCTAAAGAGGGGCAGAAGGCAATTGGCAGTTCGCAGTTTGGAGAATTCACAGATTTTCATCTTTTCAAGAAACTTTCCTTTCACGGATAGACAACACAGGCTTTGTGACATATTGGCCTGCGATGAGAAGGAAGTGAATGGCTGAAACTACACAAGTATATACTCGTAATAAAAACCGATACAAAGCCTTGTTTGTTTTCTGTTGTATTATATTTGTATAATATACTTGTTTTCTCTAAACTAATATTAATTACCCTTATTTTCTGCCCCATTTACAATGTTCAACAACTGGCAAAGAGGAACCTAAAGAAAGGATCTCACAATAACTGACGACGTGGTGCAATCCGATATTCTTCTGATCCTTAAAATGGAAGCAACCACTGGTGACAAATAATATAAAACTTTGTTGTTTTAACCTAACACAAGGTCAAATTCACCTGACAATGTTCTAGTTCTATGAACAATGGATTTAACGGCGGACGAAGTAGAAAAGTAACACGCGTATAAGACCAACTTATTTTACCTCAATGGCGAAAGGTAATTGTTATGTTTCGTTTTTACTATTCTGGCATGTTAATTTTTTAACATGAAGGGAATACATGCTACTTTTTTCTGTCCAAAACAAGAAAAGTACTTCCGCCGCTGAAAAATATACCTTGAATTTCTCTGTTGATTAAAATAATATCCGTAAATTGTACAGCAACGTGAAAAGCGTGAATTAAACTGAGTTTTTTGTTAGTCGTTTTATTGTTAGTTTTGTTAGTTGTTTTATACCCTTTCTCTTTTTTAAATAAAGATTACATTTTGCACTTTAGAGAACCTCTAAACAGCCGTATTCTATGAAGACACATTTTAAACCTAGAATATACCATAACAGCGATAACAGAATATATAAAAGTACACCAACTGTAAGAAAAACGAAGCTGCAAAATGACTAATAGTTCATAAACCCGAAAACTACTATAAAACACCGACGAACATCTAATTAAAAAAAACAGAACGATTACTACAAGCAATGTCTTACATGGGTCAAAGTATCGAAAACGAAAATGCTTATTTACAGAATGCCGGTTAGAGTGCAATTGACAATTTTTCTTAATAACCGCTTCAACATAATTTCCCTCTACAATATTATATGTTCAAGCATTAGTAAACTTATTAAGTTATAGAAGTAAATATTGCATCTGCACTACACGCTTTTTCCTAGTGAGGCTAAGCAGTGTGAGTGTTTCAAGTTCTTATTCGAAACCTAGCCGTTATACAATAGTTGTCAATTTTATCTACATTTAAGACATCTACGAAAAGCATATTACAATGCATTTTAAAATATTTATGCGTTGGCAGTTACCACAACAACGTTATTTGTCTCTTAATAAAGGGTTCAACTAACCAGTTAACTTATATAGGGTCGAGTGGATTTTGAAATATTTAAATACTATTAAGATTAAAATAACATAACTATCCACAACAGATAACTTATGATTGCAAAAAGATATCATATAATTACCTAGAATAGTTATTGGTTCCTACAAGATACGTTTACCTATAATATCATTTAATAACTCAGATATGTATATTTAACTTGTTCACGTATTGTGTGTATGGAGATTCGAACAACATTGTCATACCTCTTCAATATATGTTTGATATGTTGATACTGTGAATACGATTGATAGAATAACATCGATGGATGGATGGACTCAACAACCTGATTATTTATTTTAACGTTTCTTTCAAAGTGTGAAACCAGTTTGCTTGTTTATTTTCTAATCACAAATATTCACTTGAAAACGAGTGTGGACATTTATATTTCCTTTTGTGTATGAAATGATATTGCAATAGAAGCAACACAAATAAACCTCTCAAAAGCCGAAAATTGATTAGAATGGCAAGCATTTCTTCGAATTATAGAACAAATATTGCCATTTCTTTGAGCACACAGTGCATTCATTTCAGGACAATGCCACATATAATAACGCGAATCGATTTTCTTCTACTAAGCGTCTGATCTCAAGTTCTAAACGAGTGATTCTGATATCAGGGGCGTTCAGTCTGAATATAAAGACTAATGTGTATGCAAGTGACGAAAATTAATAATAGAATTATTTTATTGAATAAAATGTCAGTATTTACCTCTCACTGATACTGTAATATGGTTTGCGCAATTGCCAGTGAAATGCGGTGGAATTTATGTTTCAGATTACAAAAGATGTGTACACGTAACAAACAAACAAGCGAAACTCTGGTTGATTATATTCTAAGGCATGACATTATATTGCTATGAATCATATATTAATTGGACTGTCTAAGTCTAGCACCAACTGTGTACTTGCTATTCTTACACACAGAGGAGTATACATAAAGATATATGCACGCAAAAATAGTTATATATGTATAGTTTAAATTACAGACTAGACGCGATCCCTAAGTTTCTTCTGTCTCCATATAAAGGTGGTGGGCAGGACAACATTGCATGAGGATATTTCTCCCTACAAGTAACCGTAGACAACATATTAAAAATAACATAGTATCTTCAGCACGAACAACGTTTCCTCAGCACGGCATTATACATGCTCATACGAAGGAAGATGGTATACGTGATGCAACCTCAAGTAACAACACTTAGCTAGATACTCCCCCAGACTAAATAAATATGTGTATTGTTAGATCATTTTAACAGAAAAATGTAATAATATAACATAGTTAACTGATTAATATGAAAGAACAAATAATGGGTATTACTTCTTTAATAACTCAACGTTTGAGAAATGGAGGATAATTTAAATTCAATATACGAATATCTGTATACATCATATAGCGATCAATTGTTAGGCCAATGTAGGGCCCCCGTGAATTCTGATCACCTGGGTTGAAGTAAAATGAAACCAAATTGTGTATCAAGATGTGTGTATGCATAAGTATGTGTACATATATATATCGATTATTTTGTGAACATTTAAAAAAATAAATTGAAATCTTAAACTGTTTAAATAAACGTATTGAATTATTAATTTAATTTATTAAAATAAATTTGTGAACACGTTTTCAAAATGTGTTGTTTTTCTTTACTACAGTATATTAATATGGTTACTTAGCTTTATTAAAGGTAGTAGTTAGAGTAATCAAGGAGAAGAGTCAATCTACTTACAGTACTAACGTATTATTAATACAATTTAAATAGCCACGACATACGTATGAGAAATATGTCAGTGTACTATATTTACTGTCTTTACAATATATAATATTTATAATATCAACAAAAAATATTTGTCCTTTACAGATTTTACACACACACATGCTACTGTAGCTTACGTATAATGACGAAATGATATAACTAATATACAAAGCACCTGAACGGTAACTTATATCCAAGAAATTATTTGTAAACTTTGTGTTTATATTGTGTTCTCTATTTATCTACATACAGTATACAAACGTAATGACACACAAACACACATACCCACACACGCACATAATATATATATATATATATGTATATATATATATATATATATATATATATATATATCATTAGCTACAAATTCAAACATAAATGATATACTTTTAAATGCTCATCTATCGTAATAATAGATGTTGCATAGCCCCTTAATAATTCATACCTTCGTTTCTTCTCGGTTTGCTCTGTCGTCTAGTAGTTGAGTACATTATTCGCCTCTGCACTGTAGTGGCAATCTCTGTGAGTAGTCTGTAATAAAATAGCTTTCTCACCAGCTTCATAAGGCAACACATTTTACTTTAAATTACTTTTTATTCGGGGTCAGTTTCTATTGCCCGTGGAGATGTTTTGCTATCGTTGAGAGATAGAAAGTAAGGTATTTACGGATATCGTGGTTAATTATAAACTAGCTTATTGTTTAATCAGTATTTTTTTTTATTTGAGGAGCCAGGGGGGAGGGCATCGTTTACGCCAGTATTTATTCTTAGGGAATAACATTTCCCGTTTTGACTTGGATACATCATAATTTCTTCGTCCGACTTCAGTGCCTCCTAACTCCAAACTAGTTTTAAAAACTCCAATTTACTTACATATAAAAACTGTGACGCAATATCACGTAATAACCACACAGGTGCAGGATGAATTTTTTAACTAGGGTCATCCATAGTCTCGTTACTTGTCTCGTTTCGATTCACGGAAACAGCATCGCACTCTATGCACTCGGCGTCACGCACTAAATCCCACAAGCCAAACAAACGACCCTACACCCGTTTTCCACCACATACGCCCATTATCATATAACATTCTCATGAAGGTTTTTATTACCCCACAAGTTACGTCCATCATTATATAACATTCTCATGAATGTTTTTAAGAATCCCACCAGTTACGTCCATCATAATATAGCATAGAAAGCTACATATAGTGAATAGATTACAAAACTTGTTAAAAACCAATTTTTAGAAAAAAAATCATTTGAAACCCCTTTATTTGTAAAACATTAAATGAATTACTCTTCATTAAAGCAAGAACCTTTGCAATTCGTATATTATAATAACTCGAATGTTGACTTATATCATTCATTTTGGATCCTCTGGATTAGATACACCACCTACACTGAATTTAACACGGATGTCTATGTATACAGTAAACAGTAACTTATCGGATATCTTTTAAGAAAAATATTTAAATCTTGAGTACCTTGGTGATTCATTTTTCAAAATGTATTTACCTTAACATTGTTTTTGTTGCGGGGATTGCCCTTATTTTAGGATAATGTTAGCCTAGTATATACGTCTATTTATATATATATATATATATATATATATATATATATATATACAAATATGTACATATGTATATATACATATATATATATGTATATATATATGTATGTATATATATGTATGTATATATATGTGTGTATACATGTATGAGTATTAATGTATGTATATATATGTTAATTCCTACTCGCTCTGTAATGGGTGTTCAGATTGGCTGCGACCACCACTCTCTCTGGTTGTATTTGAATTGTCGAGGGTGAATTCAGTTTTCTGTCAGTCTCAAAAATGTAATTGTCAAATTTGATGCTTAGATAAAACCGCAAGGTTGAAATAAATTATTGCATCGATAATTTCGTGTTATTATATTTTACGTTATATATATATATATATATATATATATATATATATATATATATTTCATGTCGTGGAACAATTAATGTTCAAAGAAAACATATTTAAAAAGTATGGCTCTATTTTAAGGCTGACATTTATTTTTATAATTCGCAAGTGTAGTAATGTTTTATAACAAGAATCATTCACAAATATTATTGAATTACACGGATATTTTAAGCAGATATTTAAATAACATCAGTCGGATTGGCTACATCCAAATTGATTCAAATCGTGACGACAACATGTGTTAAATGCATTGTAATGCTTATTACATCGTCGAACCATTTGGGTTTAAAAAACTAAAAAAACAGTCATGTTTACAAAGTGCAACGCCTTTGTTATAACAGTTTTTTTATAATTTATAATTTCAGTATCCTTATGAACATGATAAATGAAACAATACTTATCCCGCTATATATCTCTCTATCCCCCTCTCTCTCTATTTCTCTTACTGTATGCCCCTTCCTATTTTCTTTCATTTTACTTCAGTCGAAGTTCTCAGAAACTAAGGGTTGTTTTTACCGAGCCCTTACAATTGATCTCTATAAGAGATACAGAGATACACCAATGTTCAAATACTTTTCTTCTTTACATGCAAGTAAAGAAGTTAAAAATATTAATGTTTCACTCTAATTGACTCGGGAACTATTTTATAGCATATCTTGGTTGTTATCTCTTGGTCTTACCGGATTCCAAGACAATAATTCATCTAGTCTGGTGGATTATCAAGCTTATTGATGTGACTTGGAAAAAGGTGGATATCTAGCACTATTCTATATTTAAACACACACACATATATATATATATATATATATATATATATATATATATATATATATATATATATACATATACATATATATATATATATATATATATATATATATATATATATATCCAACTATGGGTAAGTGTATATATACATACATATCTATATATATGTATATATATATATATATATATATATATGTATATATATATATATATATATATATCAACATATATGTATGTTTTCTGTGTGTGACTTGACTTTCATAAATATACCTCGTGACACGCGTAATAAATATCGAGTTATGTGTTCATACATTTTATCTTATTTTGATGAAGTTTGTTGGAAATAGTGATTTTAGCTTGGAATGCAAATATATCTTTTTTTACGATGCCTG
>OY744526.1:129409531-129427031 GCA_963556195.1 Sepiola atlantica | reverse complement strand
CGACAGGTTAAAATGTAGGACAAAAGTTCGATTTAATATATGCTAAAATATAAATTATAATTATTGTCATGACAAAATGTACCATATATATATATATATATATATATATATATATATATATATATATATATATATATATATATATATATATATATATGTATATATATATATGCATATATGGTACATGTATATATGCATATATTGTACCATATATACACATATACATATGTAAATACACATATATATATATATATGTATATATATATGTGTATATATGTATATACATATGTATATATATAAATGTATATATATATGTATATATTTATATACATATGTATATATATGTATATATATATGTGTGTATATATATATATATATATTTATATACACATGTATATATATATGTGTGTATATATATGTATATATTTATATACACATGTATATATATATATGTGTATATATAGATTTTTATACATATGTATATATATATGTGTATATATATACATATGTATATATATATATATATATTTATATACATATGTATATATATACATATATATATATATATATTTATATACATATGTATATATATATATACATATATATATATATATATATTTATATACATATGTATATATATATACATATATATATTTATATACATATGTATATATATATATATACATATATATATATATATATATATATATATATATATATATATATATATATATATATATATATATATATATATGCGATTTTATGAAGGCTTACCAAAGCATTCCTTTCAGGACAACAATGATCACCATTAAATATATTGTTTCTTACACATATTATGTATTCAAATTAAATGTTTTTTCATACACCTGTTTTACTACTAAACAGGTACTGGCTTGGCTAATTATCAGGGAAATTAACTGTCTGGAATAAGGGTTTCAACTGCCGACAATACACAATGTGGCGTGGCAATAGTTGAGGCCACTTAAGAAGAGAAGAGGAAACAAATAAAAATAAAAGTTTAAATTAAAAAACAAGAAAGAACAACGATACAAAAAAGAAAGTCCTAGAAAATCTCTTAGAAAAGTAGAAAAGGGAGAGAACCGGTTGATAATAATATTCGAGGAGTTTGAAGTAACGAATTGAACAGACATGCTACCCAAATCGGGGAGACGGTAAGAAGAAAAATAGGAGAAGGACCACTACATGGTCACCCCCTTATTGCCAGCATATTAAGACTTATATCCCAAAGAGTGTTTATAGTCGCAAAAAAACTGTCCAAGGGATAGCAGCTTGGGGGGGATCATTAACAAAATACTGTAATACTTTCTTATTCAACCTGTAGAAATATAGCCACATCCATCATAGGATATAATAATTCTAAGATAACTAAACATAGGGATGCCATGTTTTCTTCTGGAGTTATTCCTAGTAACACCAGTTCAGTGAGAACCACCGTGGTAAATATGCGTAGTAGTAGAACATCCAGCAACGGCTCAGCACACAACTGTAACTGCAGATCTTCTAACATCTGTCCACTGGAGGGGAACTGTAGAGTGTCAAACATTGTCTACAAATGCGATGAGATAACAGCAAGTAGAAGGAGATCATATATCGGATCAACTGGGGGTGAGTTCAAAGATAGGTTCAGAAATCACATGAGTTCATTCAGGGGAGGCCAAACGGAAAACATAGATAGGCTAAACACTTCTATTGGCCGTTTTGTGAGAACCCTCATTGCCAGGCAAGACCCTTTCGAACTGAAATGCTCTATTTTTGGGAAAGCTAGAAAATATAAACCGAACAAAAGGAAGAGATGCAATCTATGTACATTAGAGTCGTACCACCTCATGACATCTAGAGATAATTTACGGAACGCTAGGCAGGAAATACTACAATGCTGTCTACATAGAAACCGATAACTGTTATAAAGACTAAAACCTAGATAGGAAGGGAATTGGGGGAAGTATACACTTACAGCATAGATAGGTAGGATAGACCCTTCTTGGGGCAATCAGGGGCAATCATTAGGGTATAATATAGAGACAAAGAGTTAGTAACACGTACTTATGCTAAGATATGACTTGATTCGATTATTAGCGTAAGCTCGGGACTTCGTTTGGGGTGATAAGGTAGGAATATTCTATCATAATAAGGCTCATTGATAGTCAACTATAGTTAATACTTCTTCAGCAGAATAGAGGGGGGGATTTTTTTAACATATAAAAAGATTATAGAAGAATACATAATATATCATAATTATTCTCAGAAATAGATATATTATACGAAATGCATTGGGAATTTCAAGTAATTTTAAGTGAAATATAAGAAATAACAACATGGATGATATCACTATTAAATTAAATTAGGTTAAATTAAATTAAATAAGTTTTTAATTAGATTAAATTAAATAAAACAATGGGTGGCAGGAATGGAGGAAAAATAATTACGGAAAAATAATTAAAATAACATGCATGCCGACACGGACTTAATTTCTAAAAATAGAAACAATTGCATGTTTATAAAAAGTATGTTGTACAGGGTTTTTTATATTAGTAATAACGAAGTCTTCCGTCATTTAACGAGTTAGAGTGATATTTTCCCGTGGCAATAAATTACCCCGTCCATTAAAAAAATGTTTTTTTAAATAGAAAATAGATTTCTGATAACAATATTTCGTAGTAATATTTATTTATGGAATATAGAATAATATTCTCCCCAGAGAGTTGCAAACAGACAGAGCCGTTAAGGAAATATTTTAAATATTTAAAATAATAACTAGATTTTTGTAGAACACTTTTTTATGATAACATTTTATTTTTGATATATGAATAATTTTTTAAAGATAATTTCTGCGGCATAGTTTTTTTCGCTTCGTTAAGCAACAACACGATGATAATAGGCAGTTAATTAAATGAAGGGTATTTTCCCAAAATGTAAAATGGCGTCCCAGACACTAGATAATTCATTTCTATGAAGAATCATTTGAATAATAGAATTTTGTAGAAACATTATTTTGAATAAATTGTTTCTATCTACTAATTAAGATTTTTTTCTTAAAATAAGGGGAGATTATGCGAGATTAGCGTTCAACTCGTCGTCTGTTAATTTCGAAGAGGAACTAGTCAGCCCTTGAAATAAGGCTCGTCTGCTGATCGCTGGCATCCCGGACGAAGATTAATGTTGCTTTTCTTGTGATGAATTAGATTTAAAATTCCCATACTATCATTCGATGGGAATAGTAACTTGTGAGTGGTAACTTGAATGGTTTAGTTATTTTTTTTGGGGGGGGGATTTGTTCATCATTGTGCCACTAAACCTGAAAGTGTATTATCGCACATTGTTCCGTGTTTTTATAGTTTTTTTTCATGCATTTGGGATCGATTATTTGCTTGTTCGCTTGGTGGCAGAAATAATGCACGAGCTACTTTTCTAAGACATTTTCTAAGACTGGCTTTTTTATCGTTGTTCTGTCTTGTTTTTTTAATTTTAACTTTTATTTTTATTTGTTTCCTCTTCTCTTCTTAAGTGACCTAAACTATTTAAACGCCACATTGTGTATTGTAAGTAGTTGAAACCCTTATTCAACACATTTAATTTCCCTGATGATATGCCAAGCAAGTACCTGCTTAGTAGTGAAACACGTGTATGAAAAACATTTAATTTGAATAAATAATATTTGTAAGACAAAATATATTTAATGGTGATCATTGTTGTCCTGAAAGGAATGCTTTGGTAAGCCTTCATAAAATCGCATATAAATGCTCTATACCTTGTTATCGAGTATCATCGAGCTTGTTTTCATTAGAAAAACCCCGGTTTCACTGAATGATCTATTTTATAGGTTTAAAATGTATATATATATATATATATAGAACAGTTGGGTGAATACCGAGCGAAATGAGCGAGAAAATCAAATGGCCCTATAGTATTATTAAACCTTAAATTATGTATTTAAAAATACGAAATAGAAATCAATGGCTTATTCATTCAATTAGCAGTACACATCTTTGTAATAGATACCCAAAAAGTTTAAATCTGTAAAAAAAAAATTCAAATACATCTATAGACACACTGACGCATTCGAAGACATTTGTTGCCGAATTGTCTCACGCCTTAAGAAACCTGTCTCATCAATAATGGCACGTTTCGATGTAGAAATATTCTGTTTTCAAGCATTACTAACTCATTCTTTCTTCTTCTCTCTTCCTTCTTAGCCTCTCTCTCTCTAATATAAATTTACGAGAGATAAAATATTGTAAACGCTGAATAACTATTTAATTTTTGTATTGCTGAATAAAGATTGAACAAACAGAGAAACAATTAATGTTAAAGCAAAGTACGAATATCGATAAACCAACGCTCTTTACTCCAAAATGGAGTTGCTCCCGTCCCACACCAGATGCATATGAAATGATCCCTCCTCTCCTTCGCCCAGAAAAAAGAAGCGTGCTCGTAGACAGTGGTGTCTTTCAGAAAGGGTTCGTAAAACCCTATATATACGTGCATGCATGTATATATATATATATATATATATATATGTATCAACATATATATATAACTATATATATACACATATATATATATATATACACATATATATATACATATATATGTATATATATATATATGCATATATATACATATATATGTATATACGTGTATATATACATACATATGTATATATACATACACCTGTATATATATATATACATATGTGTATATATATATACAATTATGTATATATATATATATATATATATATATAAATATATGTATATATAAATACATATAAATATATATATATATATATATATATATATATGCATATATGTATATATATATATATATATATATATATGTATATATACACACATCATGCACATGTATATACATACACATATGTACGTGCAAATGTATATATATATATATATATATATTCATATATATGCATGTATATATATAGACGTATACATATATATATATATACATATATATGTGTATATACGTATACATATATGTATATACACATATATATATATATAAGTACTAATATATATATATATATATATTTATCAATATATATATATATATATATTTATATATGTGTGGGTGTATATCTGTATATATATATATATATGTATGTATAGGTATATTTGTCTATAAATATATGCATGTATATATATATATTTATATATTAGTCTATCTATGAATTTATATATATGTGTGTATACGTATATATGTGGGTGTACATATTTATCTATATATGTGTATATATATATATATCTATACTTCTTTATATGCATACGTGTGTATATATATATGTATATATATGTATATGTATATCTATGTATATTTATATATATATATATATATATATGTATATACATATATATATATCTATTTCTATATATGTATATATAAATGTATATATATATATAGTTATCTTTCTCTATATATATGTATATATATATATGTGTGTACATATATATATATATATATATATATATATATTTATATATATCTTCCTCTATCTATATATATATTAACTATATTCATATATAAGTATATGTGTATACATGTATACATGTACATATATATATATATATATGTATATATATATATATATGTGTGTGTATGCATACATATACATATATATATAAATATATATATATATATATTTATATATATATGTGTATGGGTGCGTATATATATATATATATATATATATATATATATATATATATATATATATATATGTATATATATATATATATGTATATATATATATATATATATATATGTATATATATATATATATATATACATATATATATATATATATATATATATATATATATATATACTAACGGGGCTACCCGGCGTAGCTCGGGGTAATAATAACATATAATTGAAGAAAAATCCCGTGTGTAACATATTTATATTCAAACTTCTACTTCTCCCCTTTTCTTTATAGCCGTCTTTTTATCTTTCTACCTTGCTCTTCTCTGGTCGCCCCATTTTAACCGCTACTTTCTAATGTTGCCTTTTGCGAAAGCTGTTTCTTCCACACCATTTCTCCTACGTGGCCCAGGGCAATAGTATGACATATCTCTCTATAAAGTTACACCTCTATCTGCGCATTCTATATAGGTACTTATCTCCGCCACGGTGTTCATACTATCTACGTATCTATCCCCACCCTGGTGCGCATACTATATACGTACTTATTCCGCCCCAGTTCAAATACTATATAAGTACCTATCGCCGCCCCGGTGGAAATGCTAAATAGTACCTATCGCCGCCCCACTGTGAATGCATAATACGTACTTATCGCCGCCCCGGTGTGCATGCTACATAAGTACCTATCGCTTAGTGTGAATAATTAATACGTACATAATGCCGCTTTGGTGTGAATGCTAAATACGTACCTATCACCGCCCCAGTGTGAATGCAAAATACGTACTTTTCGCCGTTCCGGTGTACGTGCTATATACGTACCTATCGCCGCCCCGTGCGCGTGCTGTATATGTACCTATCGCCGCACCGGTGCGCATGCTATATATGTACCAATCGCTTCCCTGGAGATCATGCTATGTACGTACTTATTGCCGCCCATGTGCACATGTTATATACGTAGTTATCGCCACCCCTGAATTCTAAATACGTACCTATCGCGTCCCTGGTGCGGAAGCTAAATACGTACATATCGCCGCCCCGGTTGGAATGCTGAATACATACTTTATTTCACTCTCCCACATCCGTGAGAGATATTTCAAGTTAAAAAAAAAAAATTGGGCCCGACACCTAAAAAATTGTGCCTAACCACTAAAATTTTCCCCGACCCCCTAATCCTTCCAGCCCCTCCCCACCGAACTTTTTTTCACTCTCCCACAACCGTGTGAAATATGTAAGTTCGAAAATAAAAAAAAATTTGACCCCATCCCTTCAAAATTTGGCCTGACCCCTAAAATTTTCTCCGACCCCCTAATCTCTCCAACCCCACCCTACATTTTTTTCACTGTCCCACAACCCTGAGAAATATTTTGAGTTAAAGAAAAAAAAAAAATTTGACCCGACCCCTTCAAAATTTGGATTGACCTCTATATAGCTTAGTTGAGGGCACCCATAGAAGCATCAAACGATCCAAATTGATTGCTTTTAGTCCATTGTTCATGTTTAACGATTAGTACTGTGTTTCTGAATTTTCTAATTATATTGATTTAATCTACGGAAATATCAGATAGAAGTGTTGCATATATACTATATGTATACATATACATGCATATCTGATTACTGATGTCGGTAAAACCACTATTATTACTATTTGTATATGTTCAGAATCATTGCAACCATTAACCGATATCACAATATCGGCAAACATTATTTTATTATTAAATATTATTATAATTATCACTACCTAATAGTATTTCTAAATTTCTTAATTATTCTATTTATTTCCTAAACAATTATTTTTTTATAAATTCTTAAATATTATTGACCACCATTATCGGTGTTGTCGTCGCTGTTATTATTATTACTTTTTTTGATTACTATTATTATTATCAGTATTATTATTATTGTTAATAACGCCGGCATTTTCTAGTTATTCTTTAGTTATATTTTTTAGTACTTTTATATTAAATTAAACTATTATTATTATTTTTATTATCATTCATTATTAATTTCATGATTTCATCTCAATTATTATGGGTGTTTATTAGTATTATTACTATTATTATTACTACTAATAATCCTGTTATACTTAACGAATATATTTATTCGATTTATTAATGGTATGCAAATACACTCTAGACACAATATACAGATTATATAAATTCAGAATAAGCGACACATTTGATTACCACCCCACCACCACATGAATTTCACGCGTCTGATCGGTTTGTCCGCACGCACGCATACACACTTATATACGCAATAGTATAGTTCACTTGAAAAATACATTTATCCGCTCGACTTGAAAATAACTGGTGTTTTTGACACTTGAATCGTGCATGTCAACCTCCCCCTCCTATTTTCTATTTCCTATCTCTTCTCTCTAGGTCTGAATCAACAGACGTTTTCTTTTCCTTTTAATTCTCCTTTTTTTTCCTTTATGCGTCTACCTTCCTATCACTTTTCCCTTCATTATATGCCTCACTTTCAACCTGATTTTTTTATTTATGTATTTATTGTTTTTTATTTGTCCTGTTTGTTTCGGATTTAAGATTTTAGATTTTTTAGATTTTTTTTTTTGTTTTTTTTTTTTGTTTTTTGATTTTTTAAATATTTAATTTTAACAGCCCTAATTTTTGAAAGGTTAAATTGTCTTCTTCTCCTTCTCCCCTTTACCTCTCATTTCATTCTCTCCAAATATGATCTGAGGTAAAGATCTAATTAGTTCATATTAACTTTTGATCGATAACATAGACATGCCAGTGTCGGTATTTTGTACATGTATGTGGGAATGAAAATTATCATATATAAAGCTCTATTTTGATATTGAGCACTTTTTATAAACCCGGTTAAAATGATCTGGAGTACAACCCTGTGGATATTTTTTACCTGGATTATTACCATTATATATATATATATATCATTTGAAATTAGATTACAATCTTGCATTCATCAATTTCGGTAAGGCAGAGGCACGGAACATTTGCTTACTATAATAATAACTATTTAAATATCAGTATATCCTGTACTAGAAGGGGCGTTCCATCGCCTGATGTGCCAACACTTTATACATCTCATTATATACTAGTTTTCTCAAATTATATATTCCGGATTTATTCAGAATTCAGTGCACCTAAATCCACAATAGCTATCCCGATGCATCTTAACATACACATTTTTCCATACTCCTATTGAACTAAAGGTTCCTATGTTTATTGGTTCTCTTATGAAGCTATAGTATTTATTCACATAGTCATGCATGACACAACCCACTTGTAATGTTTTTCTATTTGACGCATCCAAATACTTTATAAGTAGTGTTTTTGTCTTGTTTATGAGCGATTAGTTTGTCAGGGTTATGCATACTTTGAATGGTTCTTACTGAATACTAAGTTTAAAGAAATACATCTCTAGTATGAAACGTTTCATTCACAATATGTGTACATACTTTCTCCGTAAGTAGTATCGGTCGTTAAGTGTTTTGAAGAGATAATGTGTAGTGATAAAGTGAATGTTTAATACAAGTTTGTAGATATGGATTCACTTTAAATAGTTTATTTTCCTCACAAACATTACAGTGCAGCTGTGTATAACAATATATTAAGTTAATGTACAGTATGAAATCTGGTGTAATGCGATGTTAAATCTGGATTTCCTAGGCATTATCACGACATTTTTTACAGGCTGCTCTACAAAGCAGACACGTTATTAGAACAGGCTGCATTTCATCTGCTGAGACAACAACGACGATTGCACATTTGCTACGGGTTATCCCGGAGACCCCGATTCAGTGGTGGAGTGTGTAATCACTTCTCATGATATATTTGTATCCACATTTGTGATGACGTATACCAGCATTAGGTCTCATGGCTACTCTTACTTCTCACCTAAGAATGTATTTAGTACTTTTAACCGTTATTTCCCGGTAAGCGTAGATAATCTTCTCAATGTCCGGCTAGTTGATCGTTAAACACGTTCTAGGTGTACGATATTTTTTAAGATAAAGGTTTTATATGGGCCGTATACATATAATATAAACACTGAGCACAGTGTATGCATTTATACTTAGAAAGAATATCGTTGAATTATCTGTGTCTTACTCGCTATGTCTTGATATATTTTTCACAACTGTAACGAATTTTTGCATTTACGATGATGTAAAATAGACAAATTAGAGTTGAGTAGATGATTGCATTTTGTAGAGTTGAGGAATAAAGAATTGCTTAGAAACCACGACCACCATATGTTGAGCTTATTTAGAAGGTGAATAACCTGTATTTCTAGGTGATACCAGCTTTACATCGTCCACAAAAAGTAGTACATTGACAGCTAATTTATATAGAATATACTGTATATACAAGACAAACAGAACTGAACCCACGACATATCATGTACGCCCTCCAGTGCATGCACTCAAATTGTAGACAGACAATCGTTCGCCTGCACGTAAAAAAAATGAAACAATGAATTTTACTATTGAAATGTAACAGCAAGCAAACTGGAGGAAAAACTTCGGACACGATTTATACTGATGAATATGTATTTATTTGGCGCACGTTTCCAACGCTGCACTATAACATCTTTTCATCGTAAAACTGGAAATACATGAAAATAAACAAGTCTTACAAACATGTTCTAAGACGAAGCAAAGCAAATTATAAAAGAGTAAAAACTCAAATAGGTTTAGAGAACAATGCGTTGCCTACCTCTATTTTTGCCAAGCTATTTGCTCCAGAGCCAACGCTTATCACAAGAAGAACACAGTCCGACTCCCGTGTTGACTGATTCGAAAAGACCGCCTCTAGGCAAGCAGGCGGTGTAGAAGCACGACAGTTACCCCTTGCGCATGTCTGATGGAAAGGGGATGTTGCGGAATACAAACACTCCCCTTCCTGAATAATGACCTGCCAACATCGGAAACGCCTACGTTTACAGGAAAGATTAACTTCGTAGTGATAACACATCAATTATAGTTGGAGATTAAAATATTCAAATCCTTTGGAGAATCCGTGACAAATACGCACGGTCGACTCGTAAATAATATTAGTGACCCACTCATTTATGGGCAGTAGATTAGTTCAAAACGATGTTGAATAAAAATATAGAGGGTGATAAAAATAGCATTGGACACTAGAAGGTAAATTGCACTTTTCATCAGTCCCTGTACTGTTTTCTGAGAGGTTATGTTTATATTATAGTACAAGGTTCAGGCTCACTTTTTACTCAGAGCTTATATGTACATAACATTTAACAAATCTTATAATATTATGTTAATGTAATTGATTTTAACAAATAAAATGCATTTCTTGATATTTTCGAAATCTGTTTACACAGCAAAATAGTATAACAGAGATTCACAAAACTTGAGAAAACAAGGTATCGCTCGCGCATCAAGTATGTATCGCCATGCCCAGAAAAAATCAACAAAAAGTTGTATTGAAAAAATACTATTATAAATTAGCGACTAAAAAGTAAAAAAGAAATGCTAAACATACTTTCAATTAAGCACCACTACATCGAGTATATTTTTAATTTTACTCGTATTTGTAATTAAAAACGGACGGAATATAACCACTTTTTATAATAAACACGGAAATATATTTTTTTTAATAGAGAAGTAAAGGGCGTTCCAAATACTTTGATATCACTGAGCTAAAAACCTATCAACAAATGTTGAGATATGTCACACATATCATGGTACCATCAAAATAATTGTGTTCCAAGACACCTCCTCGATCGGAGGCAATCACAAAACAGAATGACTTATATGGTTTTTCTTTCACTGTATTACGTATTCCTCTTTCGCTCTTGTGTATTTATGTTGTTTACTCTTCAAAAGAATGACACTCTGACGTCTCTATCGTATGCAGATTAGATAACGTAAATATATTACTATCGAATAACCTAATAGTCTACTTACTACATGTTTTCATTGACACAAACACACATTTCATTGTATATATTTAGGTTTATATAGGATTAGACCAAATAGAACGCCCAGTAAATCAAATGTAGTCGGCCTCCAATGAACAATGTACAGGCCTACAATATAGAACGCCACAAATACAGTTCATTCACCAGATAATGCTGTCTTCTTTTATAGGAACTTGACTTCGTTTTCGATTCAGCTCATAAAAATTCCGAAGCGTGAATAATCGATATGACTAAATAAAAGAGATCGCTATAGATAAGAAATGATTAGAATGCGAAATGGGATGATAAACTTAACGAATGAATAAAACATAATACTTTTCAAAAAGTGTTTTCATGATGATAGCGGCAGCAACTAAATTCCATTTTTATTGACAACACTTCATATTAAACTTATTTTGTTTTCTTACAACCGCCCCTAATGTTGTTGCCAAAATTCGTTGTCGGTCAACATATCGTGTTTTGCTATGTTAAATAAACTATTCAATTGCCGAGACTTTCTTTCACGAACCCCGTGTTCGTGAACAATATAATAAGCACTCTTATTTTTGTCTAATAATAATAATAATAATAATAATAATGAATTACTACTACTCATAATAGTAATAATTATAATAATGGTAATAATGATAATAATAAGAAGAAAGTATAAATGTAGGATCTGAACATAATACTAAGTGCTTAATGTATTTAAGGTGATGTGTGAGCGCATTATCATTACACATATTGAATTCTACAAGCGTGCACCATCAAGATAATATAGATACATACAGGTATTCCCAAAAATAAGTTAAAGTTGATTTGAAGTAAATTATTAGGCATACATATATTGAAAATAATTAATAGTTAGACTTGTAACGATCCTTTGGCTCTTCATAAATTCAACAATTGAATTGTGTCAGTGTTTAGTTAAAATGAATTACACTGTAACGAATGACCATGCAACACTCCATAGAATATGATATCTACGGACTATATTTGGAAAAGGGAATTCGTTTTGAAGAGAACGAGTAAACATTTCAAACCCCTTTTTCGCGATTTTGGGAGACTTAACTTTCATGTAATCTGTCTGATTCACGTTGTTTATTTCCGCTAATTGCAACTATTATATACTGTAAACTGTTATTTTTAGTTACTAACGAAATGTATACCTGTGTTGGATTTCTTTTGTCAGACTCATACACCACTACTGCCAACAATGGCGCTTGCGTAAGCGGTGTTAATAATTGTATGAATTTAATAAGTGTTTTCTTTTATTCTTAGCTAATTTTTAATAATGAATATTATTTTCTAATATGACGCCCATAACTTGAATGTAACAAATGTCACTTGTATGTTTAAGTAGATAGGAATTTAAAACATTGCAAAAAAATAATACGAATGATAGCTGACACAACGTGTAATTGCCCCCAGAAACTGAGGACTTACAATACGTATCAGTATCTACTAAGTATCAGCCTTTTCCAAACACATTCTCTTGAGTAATTTGGAATGTTGAACGTGGAACCATCTCATTAAATAATGATCAATCAGCACAGCAGTAAACATAGTTCTGAGTACATAAAGACTAAAGTTGAATTGGTATTTATCCAAAATTGATCAGACATGAGAACGGAATGTTAACTAAGAGATACATTAGAACGTATTAACTAGTTATTTTGCTGTATCGTCGTTTATGATAGCTATTTTTTATGGGCGTGTCATAGTGCTTATTATTCCTTATAGTGCAGACAATATAGCTCAGTGTTTGGTTTGACCTCAAACAAATTGCTAACAAATATGTTTAACTTCGATATTAGGCATGCATAGTCTATCTTTCAGATAAAAATACGTTTATCAAAATTAACTCGAGGGTTAACGGGCAATATTTTTAAAGATTTCCGCCGATTCTAGCCTCCCCTCATTCAATTACATTTCTGTAAATTCATCTTCAAAACTACCAATGTTGCAATGTGAAATTGGATAAAACCAAAAGTTTTAATAAACTTAAATGTAATTATAACTCTGTATGCCTTATTTTTGTCTCTTTTGTTTAATACTGCAGGAGCTTAATATTCCTCTAGGTAAATGTTGATGAACTTTCTTGTCTTACATATAGGTTATTCTTCCCCGTTTAGAATGTTTGTAATTTGTCTGATGTTCAGCCACAGTTTAACAGCACTAGTATGAAAATGAGTGATACACACTACCTTCGTTGAGACGATCGCAGGTAAAGTATACATGGTTCTGTTGTTACAACACACCAAACAATTTAACTGTTTAAAAAACAGTATACATGTTGTGTGACTAAGAAAGAAAGATATGAGTGTCATGATGAGCAGGACATCTATCGTTGTGACGTAAGCCCATCTCTAGATTCAGATTACAACAATGGCACTTACCAAACACAACAGAATCAGGAATTAAGAAAACAACAAACAAAAAAGAGAAAAGACCGGAAATTGAATTTTTTTTACCGAATCAACTCTGAAAGAAGTGGTTTTGCCCTCGAGTGTAAAATATATGGTGCATCTCAACTAAAACGATGCCACTGAACAAAGGGCATCATATCAACGAAGATGTATACGTAATATAATGTGGTTTACTGAGCTGGAAACAATGGAATTCAAGCGAATAATAAATTATGTAAAATAGAGAAAACAATTTCTTATTGAATACTCAACGGTGGAACACTAGTAAAACATAAACACTGCAATTGGGGGGACTGATATTTTCAAAATCAAATAACGCAATGAGCAAGAAGAATTAGAAGTTGAAAAACCAAATGAGTTATGTACGAGAACAAAAAAAAAATCCCAGGCCAAAGGAACAAAAAATAAACAAGATAACATAATAAACAATAAAAGAGAAAACGAATCTTCAAAATTTCTCAACCGATAATATTGCAGATATAAATAACTTAATTCATGAGGGAGACGAATTAGTAAGTATAACACTTAAAGTAAGAATGCAATACGACGAAAACGTATAGATAAACTACGCGTGAGCCTTAAACAAGTGTTGACACGCAGACCATTTATTTAAACAAAAGTAGCTGAAGCCGCGAATTACATGAATGATGATAGAACGCCATTGTCGAAAAGAAAAAAAACGCTTACAATTAAAAGCTGAATAAGAAACATGAGAAACTGAAATTTAAAAAGAAAATTAGCAGCCAAATAATGAAAGCAATAAAAACAATAATCGGAAAAGTACAAAAAAAGTATACTGTTCAAAACCAGTTTAGCAAAATATATGATACGTAAATTAAGGAACAACTAGAACAAAACTAATGAAACGGACAGAAACCAACACTCTGAAAAGTTACAAGACCGCGACAGAAATGTCGAATGGCTAAGTTGACATAAATGATGAGCTATATTAAATACAAATACAAAGGAAAATTACAAATTCGAAAGAAACAGATGACGATTGATACATGCATATTAATTAAAACAATGTTCGGCATACATAAGAGGCTGACGAAAAACATGAAGAAGAATATCAAAGAAACAGGCTTATTGAATGTAAGAAATAATAAATAAATGCACGCACACAGAAACACCGGGAAATTATTCAAAGTATGTACAGACAAACACCATTTTTGAACACAATGAAAAAACAACCGAACGACACAACTGAGTTGACGTATCTACAACTATTGTAGTAATCGTAGACTATCAGGCGAATAAGAGAAAGACTGGCGGGAAGCAAAAACAAAGACGCATGACTTCTTATATTTTCATTAAAACATATCCTGAATGAAATAAAAAGCACTCCGTGATCTCAGTGATCAAGTACCAGAAATCCTACGACGTAATTCAATGCTTAAGTATGTAACAAGTATCCACCATGCTTATCAACTTTATTATGAAGGACACAGGCAGCTGGAGGGCAACACCTGTCTAAAGTAAGAATACAGATAGTAATATTACAATTATACCCTTTTTAACCACTGCTGCTAAAACTATGCCACTCAACAACAAACTTATGAAATATAGGCCAAATAAATGTTTACAGAAACAGAAAAAAAACTAAAGAACCCCATTTATATGGATGACCTGATGCTATTGTCTAATAGAGATATATGAATAGAAACACTGAGCAGAAACAAAGAACAGCTGATGACACTTGTCGAATATGATACCTATCAATGTCGTGTTGGTCTGGAAACAGACACCATCAATTCAACAGCAATTAATTGTAAAATAATATGCGATTATATACAGAAACACATCTTAGAAAAAAGCTATATAATAGTAATCAACTGAAAAGAAATACCCGCATTGGCAGTGTCTATAGTAATATACCCTGTTCCATTGATAGGCTTAACAAAAGTACATTTGAATACGAAGACAAGGAAACCAATCATTCTGCACCATGATCAACACTCAAATGGCTGACTGTACGTAAAAAAAGAAAAAAATGAAAAATATTTAATAGTGTTTAGAATAGGCAAAAAAGAATCGAAAGTAAAAACATAACCTAAAACAAAAAAAATACACTACAAAAATAAACAACACGGGTTATACTGATATCTGAAGTAGAAATGTAATCATTTATGTTTCCTAAATTAGTAGTTGTCTCTTTTTATTTACCTTTAATGATTGGCTGTAATCCCTTCCGATAAATTGACAATACGAACGTGTTTCTTTTCATTATCCTTTCTTGGGCAGAAAAAAAGAATATCTCCTCTTGTTATAGTCGCCTAGATTGACGTACGCTAATGAATTAGTATTCGGTTATACTATAAATGATGCCCTGCTTAAACGCCAGGTCTATGGATCCTAGTTATTCAGACCCCCGATATATCCATTTGTTTGCAATTTCTACTCCCGCGCTAACCTAATGTTGCAGTCGGTGTGTGATCACCGATCACGAGAAATTCATACTATTGTAATTTAATAGAGACGGAGGCTAAGAAGGGTTCACGCGGATCTGTACACACCCACCGTATGTTCAGTAAATTCTATTTTGACGTTAATACATGAAAAGAATACACTGTGAAGAAGGTAACATCTTTAAATTTACTGGGTTAATAGTCCCTCGCTCTACTTTAGACATTACTAGCTGAACTAAGTTGTGATATTGTTTTTATTCTAGCAGATTTAGTTAGAGTGGTTGGGGTCGTATTACAATTCGTGTTAGCACCCTTAGAAGAATATACATGATTTTCTCAGTGTATGCCCTAAGTATATTCCTTTCGATGATATTGCACTGAGGCTTTACCTGGGGTCTACTATTCCGGGAGTGTACGTCGTTTTCTTCCATTATTACTTATTATCTTGTGTATGTTAGAAGTATTAGAGCCTGATATGAATGGTGCTAAATGAGGTCAGGTGTAATACGCCAGTTCAATTATTACAACTATTTATACATTTTTTTAAAATTTTATATAAGAAACTATATGTCAGTAAATGTGTAAACTAGTACATATATGTGTGTAAGTACGTGCATATAATAACGCATTGTGAACCAGATCGAGCTCAACTTATGTTTTTTTTTAATAACACTGATGTAATTTATTGTGAGGAGAAATGTTTTAATATATATATATATATATATATATATATATATATATATATATGAATATATATATATATATATATATATATATATATATATATATATTGTGCATATATATACATATATATATACACGTATATATATATATACATATATATATATTGTATATATATATATATACATATATATATACATATATATATTGTATATATATATATATATATATACATATATATATATATATGTATATATATATATATATATATATATATACACATATATACAACTCACAAAAATAAACGTTATTCCTGACAAAAAAACACTTCATTAAAGTGATCCCCATTCCTCCACTTCTTTACTCACTGCCATCCATATTATTCCCGCTCATCCC
>OY744526.1:129392031-129404531 GCA_963556195.1 Sepiola atlantica | reverse complement strand
TGGTTTAGAAAACACGCTGGTTATGATGAAAATGGCTTTAATTAATTGTATGAATAATGTATATTAATATAACCTTATCGGAAAATATTGTAAATACATATGTAAATTTGATAATAGCAGTTATAAGTGTATATTTGTAAATATGAATTTAATTGAAGGTTATAAGGAATGACTTATGTAAATGACAAAACCCATCTGGTGTCTAAGCGACTTTTAGTGACAGTATATAAAGAATTTCAAAAAGATTAATTTCAGTACAATAGTCATACTGGAGTTTCGGCTTCAGACAGACAGACAGACCGATACATAAACTCCATTATGAATAGATATACATATATATATATTATATATATATATATTATATATATATTATATATATAGTGTATATATATATATATTATATATATTATATATATATTATATATATATATTGTATATATATATTATATATATGTATATATATATATATTATGTATATATATATATATTTTATATATATATATGTATATATATATATATAGTATATATATGTATATATATATATATATATATATATATATATGTATCAATATATAAATGCAAAAGCGTATTTCAAAATATTTTTTTTAAAATGTTCTTTTAAGTATCTAATTAGACACTTTGCTGGAAATGTACAATTTCAATGTATGGCATACATAGATAGGTAGTATATATAACTGTGACATTAAAAAAAATAAGAAGAAACACAGAAAAAAAACGGAGAAAAAAACCGACCAAGAGTTTAAATATAAACGTTGAGAAGATTATACAAAAATGAATATTGTGCTAAACCTATGTATATTGTGAAGTGCCGGGAAATAAACTCACGTGAAAACACTTTTTTGCCGTGTTATTATTTGTTTTTGTTTGGTTATTATATTTTTCTTGTGTTTTCAATATTTTTGTTGTTTTTGTGTTTTTATTTCTTGTTTTTATTATTTGTTTTTTGTTATTTTTTTTTGTTATTATTTGTTTGTTTTAATTTGTATTTCTTGTTTTTTTCTACCACTTAGATTTTGTTTCCTTTTTTAAGTTCATAAATATGTTACAATATGGAGATAAAGTGCATATTGTTTTAGGGGGTAGAATACATTTTTATAAGTTTTTTCGTATGATTATATTTAAATATAAAATAGTGCGATTAGATATTCTGACCACCAATATTAATAATTACTAATTATTGTGTTTTGCTAATAATTTTAATATGAGTATTGTGTACTTTATTTGGTGTACTTTTCTATTTAGAACGTTAAGCAATATGCATAGTTCGGTGTCTGGTGCCCTGTAGTATTAATGTTGTGGACCTGGGTAAGGCCGAATGAATGACACAGGAACACATGGTTTAAATGAACGAAGGTATATATTATATAATAGAAATAAAGAGATTACAAGGAGATGTGCTCTCAACCGCTATTGCCGGTTTGCCTGGGAAGAAGAGAACAAGTGTCACGTGCTTCCCGTGTTTATAAGGTGGATGAGTCCATTAGTTCTCAGTAGGTAGGTACGGCACCATAACACCCCCCTTCCAAGCCTTACCTCCTCAGGAGTCTTAATAACGTTTCCTTTTCGGATCTATCTCTAGGTAGTCCGGAGCCATTCGTTTTCTTTTTGGTTGTCGTTTACGTGTGACTACCTGGGGTGCTGGTAAGTTGAAGGTGTCATATATCACGTCCATCACGTCTTCTCCTTGTGGGGCGCTGTCAGTGTCATCTGACAGTCTTTTTCTGATCTGATTTAGATGTCTCTTATGCGAGAACCGTGGCCCTTTTATGATATAGACCATCGATCCGATCCTCTTTTCAATTGTACCGGGTTCCCAGAACGATGCATTGTTTTTGAACATCTTAAAATATACCCTATCTCCTGGGTTGTATTTTTTCTTCGGTACCGTAGAGATTCGGTCATACTTATTATGTTTAGGTAATAATTTATCAAACACGGACTTTCCATTTCACATTCCGCGCAAACATCATCTCTGCGGGGGATAATGATGATGCTATGTTCATGTTTTTTGTAATTCTATATACTTGTAAGAATTGTTGTAAAGCCTTTTCCTTAGGAGTATCACCGGCCTTTTTTAATGCTCTTTTTAATGTGTCTTCGAAGCGTTCCGCCTGGTTGTTTGACCTAGGATTATACGGGGGCGTCGTTATATGTCTGATTTGAAACGTCGCGCAGAACTACTCAAAATCTGATGACGTGAACTGCGTCCCATTATCACTAACCAAACAATCCACTACCCCAAAACTGGCAAATAGTTCATGTAGGAATCTTATCGTAACCTCTGACGTGGGACTCTTGCAACGTAGTACCTCGGGCCACTTTGAAAAACTGTCGACTACGATTAAGTAGTAAAATCCTTCCAATGGTCCCGCGAAATCCACGTGAATTCTTTCCCACGGACGGGCGGTCTTTGGCCATGGGCTATGCTTTATATGCGGTGCTTTTTCCGCTAAGGTACAGCCTTTACACAACTTTACTGCTTTTTCAATGTCGTTGTCCATACCTGGGCAGTACACAAAACTCCTCATTAACCCATTCATCCTGGTTATCCCTGGATGGCCAACATTAAAATCTTTCAGAATTTGCTTTCGTAGTTTTTCTGGGATGACCACCCTTTCGTTATGCATGAGTACGTCATCACAAAGTAAGAAACTCTTTGCCGCATGTAAATCCTTATCTATCAATTTCATTTTTGTTCTGGTGAGAAATTCATCCTCTTGAGCTTTTTTTTTATCTCGTATAGTGTCAATGGGAGCTCTCTCACTGCTTTGCACAAAATCTCTTTAAAATTTCCTTCTGTTTGAAGAGACGCAATCACTGTGTCTTCTAGAGTCTCTCTCTGTGTTGGCACTAATCTCGACAATCCATCTGCATGATAGATTTTATTTGAATGCAAATGTTGCATTTTATAGTTGTAGTTTAATAAGATAGTTCCCCATCTTTGTAGTCTATTAGCTGTATATACAGGTAGCCAATTTTTAGATCCATAAATTGTAATTAGCGGCTTATGGTCTGTCCGTAAGGTAAATTGTCTACCATGTATGTATCGGTGAAACTTGGTTACTGCAAATATTATTGCTAGGGCTTCTTTCTCGATTTGAGAATACTGTGTTTCCGCTGGGAGCAAGGTCCTTGATGCATGTGCAATTGGTTTATGGGTTCCATCAGCCATTTTGTGTAGGATACATGCTCCTAAACCATATGAACTAGCGTCGCTAGCTACGATTATGTCCAATTCTGGGTTGTAATGTGTAAGAAATAACTCTTACGTAAGTATTCCTATGATTTTATTAAATGCATCCTGACATTCAGGTGTCCATACCTAGGCTTTATCTTTTTTTTAATAGCTCATTTAATGGAGCACGCAAATTATGAATTTCTGGGATAAAAGCCTGGTAGTGATTTGCCAGGCCCAGAAAACTCTGTAATGTCATGACGTTTTCTGGCGCCGGCATGTTTTTTATTGCGGTAGCTCTTTCTGGGTCTGGTCTTCTGTCGTCCTTGTCGATCACATGACCCAGATATTTGATTTCCTCCAGGAAAAAATCAAATTTTCCTTCTTTTACTTTGAACCCATACTCCTGGATTCTCACAAACACTTGATTTACATGTTTTTGGTGTTGTTCGATGTCTTTGCTGTTAATCAATATGTCATCGAGATACGCTATTGCGAAATCCAGTCCGCCCAGAATTGAGTCTATTACTTGCTGGAAAATTGCTGGCGCGACCTTAACTCCGAACGCTAATCTTTCGAATTTATATAAACCACGATGTGTGTTTATACATAACAGCTTAGAACAATCTTTATCCACCGGTATTTGTAGGTATGCCTCACTTAGGTCTATTTTTGAAAAAAATCTTCCTCCATTTAAGCTTGTAAGCACTTCTTCCGGGGTATGGAGTAGCTAGTGATAGTCCGCGAGGGCAGTATTCAGTCCTGTTGAAAATCTGCACACACACGAATCTCATTTGATTTTTTCTTTACATAAACCGTGGGTGCTGCCCACTGGCTGTGTTGTACTTTTGATAAAATACCCATCCTTACCAGTCGGTCTAATTCAGCGTTTATTTTTTCAATCGAGGCGAAGGGTACTTTCCTTTCTTTTCTAAATACCGGCAGTACATTTTCTTTTAGACAGAAATTTTGCAGTCGTTTTAGTGCAGCATCCAAGACCACCAGGAAAAACCTCTGGGAACGATTTCTTTAATTCTCGTTGTAGTTTTTCCGATTCTGTTGCGCGACTATTTATTTTTTTACAAAATGTCTATATCGGCAACTTCAATAAATTAAATGCCTGCATAAAATCTGAACCAAAAAGAGTATTCGAATCCTTCAGTACCAGTAGCTAGAGTTTTTTAGTATTTCCCATTAGGGACACATTTGTGATTAATTCTCCTTCAAATGTAATTCTTTAACCAGTAACTGTGCTTGCCAGCCTGTTTGCTCTTGATAGAGTAGGTTTATTTAATCTCCTCCATGTATGTAAATTTATAATGGAAACATCTGAACCAGAATCCAATTGCAATTTTATATTTTTATCCAGGATTTTCACCTGTACATATTTTCTTATGTTCATGCATTTTTCCTTCTTTGTCCTAGTGGCTTGAATCCGCATTTCATTTCCTCTGCCCGTTCTGCAGTGCAGACTTTTATGTCCAACTTTTTTGCATTTCATACAGGTTTTAAAACGGAATGGGCACTCATTGTATCAATGTGGATTACTACAGCGTGAACAAGGGATTGGTGGCAATTTATTTATCTTTTTACTGGTTTGGTTTGTCTTTGTTACATCAAAATTATTATTTCTTATTTTTCTATAAGGTTGAGCTTTTGTTTTTTGATGAACTTTTTTATATGCGCAATGCCGGACAATTCCATGTCTTTTGAGTCCTGTTTTACATTTACAACTCTTTGACAGTCCTCAGCCAACTTTTGCAGCGTAAGGCTTGGTTCATTCTCTAATTTATTTAGAACTCTACGCCTTATCTCCGTGTCATTTCCTGAGATTAAACCTTGTACAAAAATTAGACACTTGAAATTATCTGCACTTAGTTTAAAATCGTCACAATGCTTGTTCACTATCGATGCAAAAAGTAGCGTAGTCTTCCTTGTTTTCTTTACCAGGTTCATGCACTTCTATCGGTTGTGGAATAGTGTAGTTCTTGGACTAAACAGTTCTGTCAATAAACCAACCGCTTCTATTAAAGTTAGCTCGCTAGTTTTCCGAGGCAAAATGAAATCCACGAATTTCGTATGTTCTGTGGTATTTAGTTTTCTAAGAAGGAGGCGTAGCTTCTTCGCATCACTCCAACTACTGCAGTCAATTTTATATAGGTCTTCATATCTTCAGAAATATTCTTCAAATGTATTATTTTCCGTGTATGAGTAATTATCAATACTGTTCCAAATTGTGTTCTGCCTAAACGTGTCGTCTTTTTCATTTTTTTGGTCACTGCGCGATATTGTTTGTATCAGAAATTCCAATCTTTCATCATACTACTTTTTGTGTAATAAAAGATTTTGGTTCTTTTCTAATAAAATTTTTTAAAACAGTTCCTCAGTTTGTTGTTGCTGGGAGATTTGGAATTTCGCTAGTTCGGCGATAATAGACTTAATATATTCCATATTCAACCATTTAGTTTCTGATTTTATTTAGAAAAATTAATATTTTCTCATTATCTTATGATTGTATAAGAGTTCTTTTCTTTAAATTAGCGTTTGCTAGGCGCCGTGTTACTTATGAAACGATTACGAAACTTTTCCTTTTCTCTATATACGCGTATACTCACTTATTTTTTTTTATTTTTTTGAAAATTAATATTTTCTCGTTATTTAATGAATTTACAAGAAGTTATTTTCTTTAAATTAGCGCTGGCAAGACGTTGAGTTTTAGTTATGAAAAAGTTTATGTAATGTTCTTTTCTTATACACGTTTTCAATTTTAACGAAGAGAAAAAAAATCTGTTTCACAATTAATTATTTCTGCATTTTAAAATATTTCAGTACAAGTCGGAAAAGAGAGAGAGAAAATAAAACTGACCTTTTTTTATCGTTCGTTGTTCTTTTATCGAGTAACGCACGTGTGATCCATTTCATGTTTTTGTTTCTTATCTGTTCTTAAAATGAAGCACGTGGTGTCGGTTTCATTTTTTTTTTATGTGTGCTCGTCAAAAAAAAACTCGCTGTGACGTTCGTCTAAATAAAACACAATGCTCGCTTCCTTCGTGTTCGTTTTTTTTTTGTTAGTGTTCCAACCCAGAGAAAAAAAACGCGCATTCAATTTCAGTTGTTTTTTTTGTTGTTTTTTTTTAACTAGTTTTCCCAAACTAGAGGAAATGCGCACCCAATTTCAAGCAGTTTTTTTTTTCGATAAGCAGTTTTCAAACTTAGAGCACAACATGCCAATTTCAGTTTTATTTTTCTTAAAAGAAAACAATTTTCGCGCACTTAAGAATTCAACGTGTTTTTTTGTTTTCAGTTGAGTTCCCTTTTCTTTTCTCGACCGTTCGGCAAAAACCTTTGTTTTTTTTTTGTTTTTTTTTTTTTGCGTGCGGCTTCCTGTATTAACCGTGTGAGTGCATTTTCACGTGGTATTTTCAGTTTTTTTACCCGACACTTCGAATTCCCTCGTCGCCATTTGTTGTGGACCTGGGTAAGGCCGGATGAATGACACAGGAACACATGGTTTAAATGAACGAAAGTATATATTATATAATAGAAAGAAAGAGATTACAAGGAGATGTGCTCTCAACCGCCATTGCCGGTTTGCCTGGGAAGAAGAGAACAAGTGTCACGTCCTTCCCGTATGTATAAGGTGACGAGTCCATTAGTTCTCAGTAGGTAGGTACGGCACCATAACAGTTAATTAAAATGTATTCTAAATGTGTGTGTGGCTTTGTTGGCTTACATTTGCTTGTGAAGCCTTTTCTCCACGTGAGAGGCGTTTCTATGCACTCAAAAATTCACATACAGGTCTCGGACCATTCAATTATAAAGACTGTTCAACGTTTTTTTTAATCTCTTCATTAAAATAATATTGTAAGCAGGATACATTTCCAGAAACTTATGTGTTTTTATAAACATATCAACATTGAAAGTTTAAATAAAATGCAATTTTTATGGAAATAAATGCACCGTTCAAACTTTTTGCCAATGTTGTTTACCTGTAAACAAAGCTATGGAGATATATTATTGCAAGTAATTGTAGTAACATAAACAAGAATGTGTGTATCTAAGATGTTAAAATGTAAATTATTAAACAAACTAGCATCATTATGACTTGGTCTGAAAATGTCAAAGGACCCAAATGAGGAGGGATATTTAATCAAATAGCTCCCTGAAAGAAACTCAGTTTAATGACTGATTATTTTTTTAGAGTTACATGGATACAATATAGTTATTGTATTTCACCACAGGGGTTATTTAAATAATATCAGCTTACTCTGTTTTTAGACATTATCAACCGCCGGTGTAGATGTTATTGTAAACTTTCGTGAGAAAATAGGAATTGAGTTAATATCCGACAATATTTTGGAAAAAGGAGGGATATATAACCTGTCATTAGGAACTATATTTAAACCCGAAAGAACACCGTTTTTCTTTTAATTATCATACTTACTATATTTGTTACCAAACTGTTTCAAACTATATTTCACTCAGTATTGCTCATTTACAGTTTATCTTTTGCTCGACGTATTTATGTTAGTATATACACACACACACACATATATATATATATATATATATATATATATATATATATATAGATTACTATTTTATATATCAACATAAGAATTTATAAGGAGATATCATTTTGTATGTATCAATTTTGATTATTTTCTTTAACAGTGCTCGATACGTACGTAGAGCTAGGAAGTAAGTCATGACAATATATGTATGTCAATTAAGCTACATATAGGCGCACACGATTCATACTCGGAGGAGAATCTTCAGGCTAAAATGATCAGATTGCAGACTGAATATTCCACACGGGGATTACACGCGTGAGAATCTCTGTAGCTTGAGTTCTATCAATATATGTTCATGACTTATATATATATATATATATATATATATATATATATATATATATTTATATCGTGAATATGTATACATCTTCACAGAGAATCTTCAATTTTGCTCGAACAGTTGTATGTGGCGCTAAAATAATACATTTTCTGAACGAACAATGATTGCAATCATCAATGCAAAACCCGCCCATCCCTTTCAGATTGCTTTTTGTTACACTCACCTGTGTTGATGTTACATATATATATATATATATATATATATATATATATATATATATATATATATATATATATATATATTTCCTGGTTAGCCGTTCGAATCTTCGAGCGATTTTACGATTGTGTGGTCGTAGCTGGTGCAGTATAGCACCCATCGTTATTGTTTGGGGCAAATCTCGAGCGCTTTCGAACGTCCCGTCATCTTGAGGAGGTTTTTTTAGCTTATATTTATTTGTAAAAGTTTAGAATAACACAAAATGCGGCACAAAGCTAAAGAAAGGGGAAGGGGAAAGCGATCGCTCTGATTCTAACTTTTTAACGTAGCTAGTTCCATGCAGGACCACCATTCACCAACCCACCACATTTATACTGTACACCATTCTCAATTACCAAAAGAAAACACTCCATGAATAACATTGTTAAAACCCATATTTACAAATAAGCAACGGGGGGGGGGTATGATAAAACACCATGTACACAATCAATAAATGAGAATATATACAATGAGAGAAAAAAAAGTTAGTAAAAGACCCCCCGTTACTAAACTGTGCCAGATGTACAGATTTGCCAGTCAAAACGAAACACTCGAAAAAAAGTTTGATGCAGGCCCCAACGCTTTATTTATCAACACCTCCTTCGAAAATTCCGAAAGGGTGACCTGCATCCTGACAAATCTACTGCTCTGTCACCTAGGTAGGGACGGGATAAAAAAAATAAAAAAATTAAATTAAAGGAGGTGCCATAATTAAATCATTAACACACTAGCTAAGTTATTTAACGTATAGTAACTAAAAAACTGTCTCAGTCTTAACTTAGAATGTCAATGTTAGGTTTTGCAACCCAAAATCCTCTACCTAAGTTACGTCTAAATTCCACTCTATTCTAACACCAATCACTCTACACAGTCGTGCACCTCGCACCCACCTTTCACCAAAATCTACCGAAGAGAGGCTCACTCTCTCGGCCCTAATGCGTGTTTTCAGATAATATTTGAAAATTGCAATAAGGTCGAGAGGAGCGTAGGTCTCAGCTCCGTAGACTGTCGACATTTGAGTCTTCCATAGACTGCTAGTAAGCTTAAAAATAAACATCGTTTTATCCTATCAGTTGTCGGAGCCCAATTGCTACATACATTGATAGGTTCCAGTTTGAAAGATACGCTAAGAATGCGAACCATGAATCAAGAAACAAGCCTAATCAGCGGCACGACTATACGGCAAGTAACGAAGGCGTAAGCCAAGTTCTCGTCCTCGTCACTACACCTAAGACAAGTCGGCGAATTTGCAAAACGAGCTGAATGAAGCCTCTTCTGGACCCAGAGGGCATTTCTTATCATCACCCAGATCAATGACGTCTCGTCATTAACGAAGCACCTACACCCAGGCGTCCAAGGCAAGAGTGAGCGTAGGTTCCCCCCGACAAACCGAACCTTTCAATCGTAACATCTCGAAAGGTTCCCCTCACCATGACCCGATATATTACCTTCCGGGACATCAGCAGGGTGTCGGAGAAGCTTTTTTCACCCTTGAGAAACACTTCAAAGCGCGTCTACATTCGCGCAAAAATGAACACTCACCTCGGGGCAACCTGTGTGCCTCCCCCTCGTCCAAGTGCACACTTTTAAAAGCAGGGAATGCTTTATTGGTGTCTTCCATCCAGAAGATCCCGCTTCCGTCAGTTTGTTACCTCATTCGATCTAGGTAAAATAGTCTCAAGGTGTGCTGACGGATTTCTATACATGGCATACCTAGACCGCCTTCAAACGGATGGAGATAACAAATGTTACGACGGACCATAGGGGTCTTACCAAGCTATAAGAACTTGAAAAGACCCCGCTGCATTTCCAGCAGCGTATCCGACGGGAGTGGGAGTATCGATAGACGATGTAGGATAATTGGGTAGATGTGTGAGCAACACACTTCCGATCTCCCCTTTAATGAAAGAGTTCTACGGGTCTACAGACTAGCTGCGCCCCGAATCGCTTTCAATAATTCCGACCAATTTGTTTTCCAGCTGAAGATCGGGACCGAACCAGACGCCGACTAGCTTGCAAGATCCGTCTGTCCAGCTGAAGGGCCCCTGCAAGGGAACACCCTGCCAGTCGCCGATACGCAAGCCAATAGACTTGTCACAGTTTATTTTGGCTCCTGTTATCGTTTCATACAGTCTGATTTCTCTGTCGACGGCGCTTATCTCGGCCCTGCTCGTTACAAGCACATTCAAATCGTCGGCAAAGGCGGAGTACTTCAACCTGGTACAACCACCAGGCAAAGTAATGACATTATGGTCCGGAGTAACCCTTAGCCTGTGAAGGAAGGGATCCAACACAAGCACATAGGGCATCGGTGATAATGGACATCCCCGACGAAGAGATCTGGATAAAATGAAGAGCCTAGACGTCATACCATTCACCTCTACCAGTACCACGGGGTTCGCATACAAGAGGCGAATCCACGAGCGAAATTGCGGGCCAAAACCAACCGCAGACAAAAAAGTCTCCAAATAACGATGCTCAACCCTATCGAATGCTTTGGACTGATCGAAATTGATCAGCGCGGCTTCAGTGTCAACTTTATCTAAGATCAAGCGTATCAGGTGCAAATTGTCTTGAATTGTCCTTCCCTTTACAGCACAAGTCTGTTCCGGGCTTATAAGACGAGCCAAGACAAGCTGCAGTCGATTGGCTAAGATCTTGGCCAAAATCTTTAACTCTGCATTTAGCATCGTTAAGGGCCGTAAATTATCTAACCCATCCCCACCAGTTTTGTTTTTACGTAACAACTTCACAATACCTATGGTTATGTGTTGGGGGATGACCCTATTGCTTAACCACGAGTTAAATAAAGCAGTCAGTAAGGGAACAAAAAATGGCGACAGCCTCAAATACCCCTCGTAGGGCGAACCATCGATCCCGGGGGACATGTTAAGGCCGACCACCCCCCAAGGCTTCCCGAACTTCATCCTCTTCGGATTCAGTCGCCTCGAGACGAGGAAAGTCAGCTAAATAGGGGTCGAATTGTGCTAATGACAAACTGGGCTCCCTGGTAAAGAGATCCTGGAAATGAGAACGAAACGCCTCCAGAATACCTTCGTTTGTAGTCACGAGACGCCAATCCGGCAATGAGACACGGGCGATATGTCGATCGGTAGTTGAGCGGCCATATTTGATGTTTCCATGGGCAATCTTTTTAACCTAGCCCTAATTACTAATGCTTGGTGTTTTTGAGTAGTCAAGTACGCCAGCTTTGCCTTAATTATGGTAACTTTAACGCTATCACAAAATGTGAACTGTAAACTTGGTATATTTCATTTCTCTGAAATATTCGTTTTATCTGAACTAAAAACAGCCCCCTAAGGCTCTAATATGATACATATGCGCAATAGAATGGCACTTTATTTCGGTTCTTAATCTGTAACCTTGCATAAGGGTTTAACACGTAGCTTACAGTAACAGTCTAAGTTCTTACTTGATAACCTAGGCCCAGTCAATATTAGGTAGCTTCCATAAGTACATCAGATCGATCAGAACACAAATTTACTCACAATTAAGCCACCTTATTCCAACTCGCCGCCAACCAAGACTGAGCACAGAATTGGAAAAAAAAGCAACCTGGTGAAATGTAATTAATTCTTTTCGAATACTACATATCAACACAACCATTTCATTATCACATCACTACAGTATTAATGATATGCATGCGTGGATGAAGTGTGTGAGGTGCGCTGAAGAAAAAATCCTACCAGTAAAATACATAGCCGTGTTGTGCTCGCATACCCTAAAGGACAATAAAAGTGTAAACATTTGAAGATTTCGTGGCTTTTGGTAAGGTACTGTATATGAATGTTCATCTTAACCCTATTCAGAACATATGATTTCAGTATAGTGACATGTTTCATGGAATGGCACTACTTTTGTAAAAGCCATGCCTCAATACAATGTCTTCTCATAATTAATATAGTTGGTAGTTCGACAAATAAATGTTTCTTCCAATATTAACAGGTAAATATTTGTTTTAAATGATGAAGAGTGTATATTTACTCATGATACAATTCAAACTAGAACAATTTTTGAAACTTTACCATGCATTCATTTCAAACAATAAATGGTGATTCAATTATTTTACAATCAGTGTGTTTGAAAATTGACAAAGACACAATGCAAACCTATTTAATTTGAATAAAATAAATAAATCAATCAACCATTACAATAGTAAACAATACTGTAAATA
>OY744526.1:129354531-129384531 GCA_963556195.1 Sepiola atlantica | reverse complement strand
TTCACGTGTATTTTTCAGTAATATATAGTGATAAATAATGAGTGGGAACACTATTGAATCGTCATTTTTAAAGCATTACTTTTGTTAACATAGCAACCGCCACTGTAGACGTAAGGGACTACTAAGAAATAAGAGTGAAGGTTTAGGGAGGGTCAACCTAAATTAGCATCTACGCAGTGAGATGTCTGTTTACAGTAATTTGAAATTTCTGCACGTCAGGAAAGTATGGAAAGCAGGGAGCAGCGTGTGAGTTCAAGACTGCAGCAGCACGAACACAAAAAAGCTTCTGAAGTAGAAAGCTGTTCGGCATCTGTAAACCCCCACAGTGTATAAATGGGATTTGGCTTATGATCAGGTTGGTCTAGTGATTTTACATCGTGGTGGAACCAAATGCAGCAAGCTCATCAAAGCACAACCCATGAAAGTAATTGTAAAACAGACACAGGAAAGCTACATTGCGGCGATGGGACATGGGCCGGAGCTGGGTGGATAGTTAAAAACCTATCAAGTTGGCGCCTCTTTTTTGGACCTTGTCTAAGAGGGAGAGACTATCGTATGATGCATCAGCCTAGAGGTTGCTACACTACTAAATACATGGACAGATGGTAGCTTTGTAGAGACATAGGATAGTATCAGGTTTGAGAAGTTTACTGGCACGGTAGAGGGAGCCCACCTTCTTTGTAGCAGCATTAACACTTTATTTATGAATTTATTCCAATTCATGTTATCTGTGAAAGTTAGGCCATGGAGTTGAATGATGAACTCTCAAGCAGAATACTATTAGCCATGACAATTGATGGTCGAAAAGTTATTTTATAGTTATTGAAGGAAAGTAGATTTGTCTTTGTGGCATTACATATTACCACGTCTCAGATAATTGAGCGTCGGATTTGCCCACATGACGTGAACTCAGGATTTCAGCAATATGGCATACATGCTGCTGTACTTTACGGATCTATTCTTTGAATCGATCCGTGAAGTACATCAGCATTTATGCTATGTTGCTTACAATAACGGTCATCGCTTACCACCTGAATCTTTCGTTTTGTTCGGAAGGATTTAATTATATTTAATATGTGTAGTAATACAATATGAGTGCAGTTTTAAGAGAAGTCATTAATGCCCGACCTTGTCAAATGCCTTGGACATATCGAGCGCTACCGATATAGCTTCACCCGCCTTGTCCAGTATATGTTATATTCGTTAAGAGATGACCGTTATGATATCTGCAGTAGATCGTGCTTGTCTGAATCCGTATTGATACTCAGAAAGATGTTTCGCACCAACTAGGTGTCTGACTATCGCTTGATTGATTAATGATACATATATTTTAGCAAAAATCGGGAGTAGACTGATTGGATGGTAGTTTCGAGGATCAGTTTTATCTCCGGGATTATGTAATACTGTTACCACAGTGATAATGTCCCGACTATCAGAGAAACAAGATTCAGTATGGCATTTGGTGCATAGTTTGGCGACGGCACTGGGTAGCTAAGCAAAAGATTTCCCCATTACTAGTACTGGTATTTTATAAGGCTAACAGGCTTTGGAGGGGTCATGGAATTTTATAATGTGTCTCACTATAGACGGGGTGATGACTAGGTTCTCAAGTTTGACTTCAGTCCGCAATAGGGAATTTAGGGATAGGGGTCTGTTTTCTGAGTCAAGAGTGGAGTTTAAGGCGAAACGCTTCGCAAGTTGTTCAGCTTTATCAGTTGCCGATTTATAGCGGGGAAATTATCAATTGTCACTTGTGCATTACACTATTATACATTTTTCTAGAAAGCACGAGTTCCTAGTTTCTGTGACTGAATGCGTTTTTGTTATCTCTGTATTCCTACACTCTGCTTCAGCTATAACAACTTTCCAATCATTTCTTGCCTCTAGAAATGTTTGTCTTTTCGCAGTTGACTCATGGCGGCCGGCTTTTCTGAATGCCTTCTGCTTATCAGTAATAATAGCTGTACATTCTGGGGTAAACCATTGAATAGTGTGTGATTTGTTGAATAAGTTTTACATGGGGACATAAACATCAATGCCTGCTTTGACTCATTCAGTTAACTCATTTGCACACTGATCAGACGGGAGTGAGAAGGTTACGCCCCATTGAGGGTGGCTAATGTGATCTCTGATGGGATTTTAAATCGGCCTGCTCATTGTGTTTAACCGTTTTTAGCAAGTGCTTTTAAGCTTTTGGACGAGTTTTTAAGGTAATAAGTATTATTACCACAACGTGATAAGAGTTTTCGAGCGGGCTATTTGTATCTGCCACACAAGTTTCAGGTAGTGAGGTCAAGTACAGGTCGAAAAGTGAGGCTTGCTGGTTCGCGCAATCAGGAAGACGGGTTGGAAAAGTGACAGCTTCTGAGAGGTCGTGAGCTGGTGAGAAATTAACAGTAGAGTTCCCAGCTGCATCAATAACACTGCAAAATCCCAACCAGTCACGGTGGTGCGCATTAAAACCCCCAAATACATGTATTTGGGCATTCGAGTAGTCGATTGAGAGTGATCTATCTAAACGTTCGGAGGCAGAGGCAAGCCATCGACAGTCCTTGGTCGAAAGAGCACGATATGAAAAATATAAGTATGTCACACTGTGAGGTAAGGTCAATCGAAAGCACCTACAGGCTTTGTCATCTGATTCTAACCTATGTTTTCTAATCAAGGTGAGGGTGTTCCGAACGTAAACTCCTAGCCCATGCATATGTTTGTCAGAGTTCTTACGGTAGGGTGGAAGGTAATCAGTCATATACAAGTGGTGAGAAGAGATTCAGAATTGAATGTTTTGTTTCACTTGGTCCTAATATATCTGAGGAGTTTGTCAGGAGAACACTTTCTACGGCGCTACGATGGTTCTAAATCCTCAGATATTTGTAAATGCAAGCTTCAAACGCGGATGAGAACATGTGTTTGTTTGGTGTCTGATTTACGTTTGTTTGTTTTTTATTTTGTATATTTGTGTTTGTTTTCAGATAGAGAGGGGAAGGCAAAGTGGGTGCTTGTTTGGCGCCAATAAGCTCACACAACCAGTCTATTGGTTGTGAGTTGGTCCATGGGGGTTGTGCCCTCGGGAAAGCCCACTGGGGAAAACTGTAGGCCCCTATTCAATGTTGGACATGGGACGTACAGTTACCCACAATATTATGCAACTGTCGACGGAGCAGCCGTTCTAAGCAATATCTAAAGCCGCAAACTACACGTCGGAAACAGAAGCCAGACAAGCTGTCTAAGCTGTACCTTCAACCGCACGAGCGACCCAGACTAGTCATGTTAGCCATAGTGCCAAAATGGTGTTCCTAAGTTGCCCGGATATAGAGAAAAGAAGAGTGTTCATTGCCCTAGTCAGGAAAAAAGGACCAAGTATCATGTGTTTTAGAGGCGTTCCAGTACTTGTACCTCTACGCCTGGCTAATAGACAAAGAAGGAGTGCGAAGGCCGGACGACAGGTATTTTAAAGTTGTTACACAGGATTATATTTTACTATATTATTGAGAGAGATATTCAGGTGTACAAATACGAAGAGCTCTCAGATAAAAGCTTATAATTATACTGTTTGTTATGTAGTTATTATGATGTAAGTAATACTGCAAGTAATCATTTGTGTTGGTTAGTTTACGATGGACTTGAAATGAAAGACTATTATTGTTTTTGAGGATAAAATGTCGAGGAAAGCTAAAAAATAGTTGTTTTAACTCTCAAAAGTAAATTTGATGGAAGGTTGAAGTTTGTCGAGTGCTTGTGCTAATGTTTCTTTTTAATAGCTTACGGGTAGAACAATTAAATTATCGTCAATTTATCTAAAATAAATAGCAGTTTTAAAGATACGGTATGAAAAAAGAACCGATGTCGAGGACTTCTAAAAACAAACAAGCTAATACGGGACAAAGGGGTTACCCATAAGTAGGACAAATTTCTGTAAATAATAGTTATTGGTATATTTAACGAAAGTAAGACCAATTATGTTCTTAATGATATCTATAATGATTTTGATTGGGAGAGAACAATACAAATGTATGTTGCTTAAGTGTTTGGAGAGTAAGTTAATGCGTTTTTACGGGCATATTTGTGTATAGGTAGGGGATATCAATGCTGTTCATAGTATGGGTATGTACATTGATATTTTGCATTTTTTGGAGGAGATGACCTGAATTCGTTATGTCTGCGTTGCTGATATAATTATTGCTAATGATTTAGCGATATTGTGGGAGGCACTTCCTGTGATGGACGTAGGGGTATATTAGGTTTGTGGGTTTTAGAAAAACCGTAAATTGTTGGTATGCTGGAGTGGTATAGAATGAGAGAACTCCATTCTTTGGATTGTTTAGGAGAGACTTTGAAAAATGTTATAATGTTTTTATTGTTTTTGCTGATAGTATTAAAATCGGTTGATTTATATGTAAAACCGTCATTAAGTATATCCATGATTTTTTTTGGTAATAACTTTTGTTGAAGATAACGCCATATGTCTTATCAGCAGAAGATATGACGATGTTTGGTATGGGTGCTAAATTAAGTAAGGCTGCAACGTGTCGTTTGGGAAGGGTTCATTCCAGAGGTGTGGTATAAGGTATTTGTGGAAATGTTTTGGTTAGGTCATTATCGGAATTGCTATAGTTGTTGAGATTTTTTTTATTATTTCATCATTATTGTTTCTATTTTTTATTTTTTTTATTTTATTCGGCTTTATTTTTTATTTTTTATTTTTTTTATTATTTATTCTCTTATGTTATTTTTCTCTTTTCGTATTTTTATATTTTTTCATATTGTATACATATATTGTTTCTTATTTTTTATTTTCATAATGTTTTATTATTATTGGCATTGTATCTTTCACTTTTTATTTCATATTTGTAACTTATTCCTTTTTCTTATATTTGTCTCTGTCGCTGTTTCTGGCAATAGTTGTTACTCTACGAGAGGCTTGTTATTTTTTCTTTGAATTTCTGTAAGACTTGGTGCTATAAAGTAACATTTTGTTAATTTGTAAAATAAAATAAAGTATTTCCAGAATGTGTGGGAAACGACAGTACGCAATACTAGACTTGTTGTTCTAATTCCTGAAACCATTGTCATGTTCTAATTCATTCAATCCTTAAAAAAATATATATATATATATATATATATATATATATATATATATATATATATATATATATATATATATATGTGTGTGTGTTGATCTCCGGCCATGAAACGTGGACACTTCTGTTTAACCTTATTGCCATAAATATATTTTCATAACTTACTACCATGATATACTTCCGTATCGAGCACTGTTTAAGTACATACTGAAAATTGATACACAAAAAGTGATATCTCCTAATAAAATGTCATGTGGATACATGAAAAAGTAATTAAATATATATATATATATATATATATATATATATATATATATATAGAGAGAGAGAGAGAGAGAGAGAGAGAGAGAGAGAGAGATACATATACACACATACACATAACAGTTAATTGTAAATCTCCAATATATATTTTTAAATGATTAGAAGAATTTTCCACACTTATTTGAAACTGTTTGATTCTTTAACTTAATTTTAATATGTCTTCTTCTAATGAGGTGTTAGTCAATTATAATTAGAATCCAATATCTAGTAAGTTTCTTTCTTTGTTTTTATTGTTTAGTGTTTGTATCTAACCCTTTCCCAATAACACTGAATGTTATTGAGCACTCCGAAGTATCTCAGAAACTGATGGTACAGAAAGACCGACCGCGCTCGTGTAGACAAAACAAGTGAAAGCAAAGACTCACAGTATCTATATTGAATGGGATTGTTCAAGTAGTCCGTATAGGTAAGGTACAATACTCTCCATATCCTTAGCCTTACTTACCCAACAGTTATGTATTATTTACTTTTCACAAACGCTGTTTTTTGGCGGCGTAGTGCATCCGTTTGTCAAAATTGTCGTATCAGGTTACCTTAAACGTCTTACTGGTCAGTGCTGTCGGTGTCTTCACGTAGTCGTTTCATACTTTTAAGTGTGTGCCCCTTATACGAGGAGTGTAGGTAAGACCGATATCCTCCATTTTTTCAACATTTTAGACTTCGGATTTGTGAGCAAATATTTTACTATGGAAAAATGTTTGACTATGAGTTTACATTTTTGAACTCAATCAGTTTTAGTTGTGTGTTTTCTAATTTAAGCGTGGATTTAGTGTCCGCATGTGCTTCAATTCTGCCGACTATTTATATGGCGTCTATTCCATACGTTTATTGTTGTGTTGGTAAAAATTACCGTTTTTCTGAATCGGTCGTCAGATCTTGTTATTATCTGACCAAAAGTGTAGGTAGGTAACCCCCATTGTCTATACACTTGAATCAAGTCTGGGCCAAAAAATGTTTGTATTTTTTATCATGTACAATACTACTTTGTTTGTAGGTCTTTTTCAGGTAATGCCGGTATAATTCAACCTTCGAATTACATTCCTAATCCAGTCATTGTTCTAGCTATTTTTATGACTTTTAGCATTACCTGATTTCCCAACATTCTTTATGTATGTATGTTGATAATCTGAGCCAGATTTCAATGGTAATTATACATTCTACTCAAGATTTTGGATCGTAAATATATTTTTTATTAATTGTGCAGTCCTTCTCGTTGCGTAGATTAAACCCGAGTTTAATGTCATCTGTTGTTTTTTTATGTGAACCTATGTATCTGAATTTATCACAAATAAAACAGGGTTTACAACGGTGTGGGCACATTGCTTATCCGACTAGTTTGCATTTATAGGAGTTCTATATAATTATCTTTTTTTATTTTCAGTTGGTTTTGAAAGAACGCGGAAATGTGATTTCTGATGTACTTTTCTCACGTGCGCAATGCCTTATTATGTTATGTCTTTAGACACTTGTTAACCCTTAGACGTTTTTCTTAGTCTTCGGCTAATTCATGTAATGTTTATTTAAGTTTACTTGTTTAAATGTTTTAAAGCCTACGTCTTATTTCTGCGTCTTTTTCTGGAACAAGTCTTTCAACGAAAATTAAACATGTCAAGTTATTCGGTCAACGTTCTGCTGATGTGAAACAGTTACAGTGTTTATTCACCAAAAAGTTTCATAGTTTTGCCACGTTTTTTTTTTACTAAATTAATTTTCTTTTAATAATTAAACACACTTACAATCTGTTGAACAAATACATCTAAGAGTTGATTTATTCTGTACAACTTTAATCGATTCAGAAAAAAAGTTAATCGCTATTAGATTCAAATGTTCGGGTGTGCTTACTTTCCGCAGAAGTAGGCGAACTTTTTTTTAGTCTTCCTCATATTTACAATAAATGTTGCATAGATTATCATGGAACATGAAGCGAAGGATTTTAATTTTAATTGTTAATAAGTGTAAATGTCAATTGCACTCGAAACGGAATTCTGAGGAAAATCATTGTTGTACTCAGTATTTTGAGCCCTATACAATATTATTCACATTAATATTTGTGATGAGTTTCTATCATCTGTTACAATAGTTTTTTTAGTCGAATTTTGTTTTAGTCGTAGGATCTTTGAAATCTTTCTTTATTTTTCTGTAGCTTTCCGTAGCCTTTTTTTCGTTCCGGAAATGTTTCTGGCTTTTCTGACTGTTGCATTTGGTATTTTACGATTTTCTTTTCTAAGTAGCTTAGCTGCTTTTTGATGTGTTCATGTGTCTTTATACTCGTAAGATGCAGATTTGATGAGTTATTTATTTTATATTACGTCTAACATATTTTTTTTTGTAAAATGTGAAAGATAATACAAACCCCTTTTTTTATTCTACCAAAGAGTAACTTTTTTTCAGTACGCTTTTCACGTAACCGTAGAATTTACTGTCAACACAGCAAAACATGTTTTACATTTTTATTTTTTTCGGTGGTCGTACTTTCTCTTTTAGAGAGAAACACAAAAATATGGTGTATTCCCTTGTCAAAAACAAACACTGTTCCGGAATAGCGAAACATACAACATTGCCCTTTTTTTCTTTCAGAGAAAATAAACTGGTTACTTCGTAATAAGAAAACAAAAGAATCTACTTTAGTTAAAAAAAACAAAAACTTACGGGATTTTTTCCGGTCCGTCGGTAAAAATTTTTTTAGAAGTAGGATGTCGTCGTGTGAATCTGCTGTTGATTTATCAACGTTTGTTCTTTTTTTAAGTTTCTCCAAACAGCTTTATATAATTCTCACGCGGTTGTAGCGTTTAATTAAAGGTGCTAAATAATCATTTCTGTAACTCGACGTGTGGTCCAGTTCCCGGTTGAGTAAGATCGATACAGGTGTGGAATTCATTCAGACTGCAGTAACATGTGGTCCAAAGTCGGAAAGTGGAGGAGAGTTACACCATCGCCCACAAAGAAAGAGTACTATGTCCTCGCAAAAATACTCTGATCAGCAAAACTGGCGTTCCCTTTTCAGCGCGCCTAAGGCAGTAAGCAATAACAATACTCCACCTCACAGCGGGGAGACACAGTCTTAGAAGTTGCATCTCCTTGGACTATCCAGGATCTAATACCTCACCAAGACAAATAAAAGGCGATTACAGTGGCCTAGTTCCTGCCGGATTGATTCTCGACTGGTATTTCCCCATACCGAAATCCTAAATCAAACGAAGTTATTGAAGATACTGAACGAGCCGGGGATCGCTGCATCTATGTAAGTACTTCCCATCGCAGGAATATGTGACACAAAATCGGAAGGTAAGAGAGATGCAAGAATGCGCGCCTAAAAAAGGAGGAATATGGCATATTAAAAATAGCCTGGGCAGTCCCGTCGGCATTCCACGGGCAGTGAGCCTCTGGTAGTAATCAAGGAACTTACTCAAACATAAAGAAAGGAAGCAAAGCCTGGGAGGAGTGACCTCCTTGACAAACTCAGGACCGAATACCTCAGCCCGACAGATAAAATGCCATAAAAATAGCCCAGTTCTTATCGGACTAATTGTAAAGAACGAATCATCGACTGCTATTATCCCGTCACGACGTCGTAAATCAACTGGCTGATGTCCCCGCAGCACCGAATAGAATATCCTTCTAGTATTTATTGAGAATGGAAGAGTCAAAATATTCGTTATAAGTACCTCTACGCTACAATATATATATATATATATATATATATATATATATATATTGTATACATATGTAAATATATATATATATATATATATATATATATTGTATACATATGTAAATATATATATATATACATATATATATATATTGTATACATATGTAAATATATATATATATATATTGTATACATATGTAAATATATATATATATATATATGTATACATATGTAAATATATATATACATATATATATAATGTATACATATGTAAATATATATATATATATATATGTATACATATGTAAATATATATATACATATATATATAATGTATACATATGTCAATACATATATATGTGTATATACATAATGTATACATATATAAATATATATATATATGTATATGTATATGTAAACATACATATATATATGTAAATATGTGTATATATATGTATATAAATGTATATAAGCATGTGTATGTATATATCTATATATATGTATATATGTGTATATGTGCCTATGAATATGCATATGCATATATGTATATGCATATATGTATATATATATATATATATATATATATATATATATGTATATATATATATATACACATATATATCTATATACATGTGAATATTTATATATATATACATATATATATATATATATATATATATATATATATATATATATATATATATATATTAGTAAGTTTTTGAAAGGCTGTGGGTAATGCAAGTTTCGGGTAAGATGCAAGTTGTAAGGAACAAAAACAATAACAATAAATCGAATACGAAATATGACTTACTATTTATCTTCCTTTTTTTCTAAAATCTTACATAACAGCAAGAGTGCGTTTAGCTGTTCGTGTGATGTCCGGGTGATGAAACATCACTATTTGATATTTCGGGAAAATACATCCTTTTGTCCAAAATAATAAAACCAGAAGAACATTTTTTTCTTCTTCTCCGACTGTGTAGAGAATACTACAAAACAAAATGGCTACAAGATGTAGACCGCAGCGAAAACTATAGCTTCTCGCAGGGAATGTAAATTAAATTACATTGTATTTTAAGGTTATGTTAAATATATGATTTGGTGTTCAAAAATGTTTGTGTAATGTTGGTTAAGTGTATGGTGTTCGATAAACTGTTAGTTTTAATAATATATATATATATATATATATATATATATATATATATATATATATATATATATATATATATATATTTGTGCTCTTTTTTCTTTCGCGCTTTAGTATTATAGGCCTGTCCGTCCTTGGTAATTATGTCATCCTCGCCATTATTATTAAAATCTATTTTAAAATGTTATCCCTATAAACACCTATTCCAATATACAGGGTGTTTCAAAAGTCTTGGGAACATAACGTTGTATAACGCATTTGTAATGTTCCCAAGACTTTTGAAACACCCTGTACACATATATATATATATATATATATATATATATATATATATATATGAGGAAAAAGAAAAAATGTTTCAGACAAAATATGAAATTAAAAATGGAATAAAAGATAAGCCAATCAACAACTAGCAAAAATAAACCCAAAAAAACATATTGAACAGTTCTACCAAAATATTTCGATCGTTTATAATACGAACTTCTTCAGTAGGTAGAAGAACTTTAATTAACACAGAAAAGTTTTAAAATTAATACAAAGAACGCGATCGGAAAAATAGTCAAGTGTAATAAACAATAGAAATGTTAATGGGAACAAGAAGAAGAAAAAGAAGAAGAAGAAGAAGAAAAAGAAGTAGAGGAAGAAGAAGAAAGAGAGTAAACAAATAAGCAGTTAGCTTTTGAACGCTAGAAGTTGGTAAGCGTAGATTAGTATTAATTTGAAATTACTGACCAAGGAGTTAAACAACAAAGAGGCAGTAGGAGGTGAAGGAAGGAGGAGGAGGAGGAGGAAAAAGGAGTAAAATGTATCCGTGGTCGTATTTATTTAAGTTCATTTCAATTAGAATCGATCTAGCAGAAAAGGTAGCAATGTTATAAAATCCTTGCCTTTGGATGATTGTCTGGTTATGACGTAGAATTAAACATGATTCTATGAGACGTCGAAGTTTAGTGTCGTGTATATGTTTGATTAAAATTGCACTCTCTGTATGGAAATGATGACCACAAGAAATCGTGTGTGTGCATAACGCATTTTAGGCGTCACAATTTTTTATAGCACGATATGTAAATTCGTTTCTTTAACGGACGTTGTGTCTCGCTAAAATATATTTTTCCACAATAGGCGCATGGTATAGTATAAATTCCAGCCGCAGTGGGAGATTTAAGGACTTTATTTTTGTTTGTATGTGTTTGTAAAATGTTTTTAATAGTGAGTGAGGTAGCTTGGATAATTCTGAAATCATGTCGTGAAAGAGAAGAGAAAATATTTTTGTTGCGAGAATTAGTAGTGAGGACAACATTCCTTAGTATGGGGGGGGGTGTAGTATTAGGAGTTGTTAAAGTATTTTTGATATTTTCTAGATATATTAGATTAGCTTTCTTTTTAGCGGAAAGAATGACAAAGAATTTTAAAGTTGTGAGAGAGGATTCTATTTTACTATATTCCTGAGAGAGATGTTCAGGGGTTCAAATACACAAAGCTCTAAGATAAAACCCAATTATCATACTATTTTTTATGTAATTATGATGATGTGATTAATAGTGCAAGTAATCATTTTTGTTTGTTGGTTTGCGATGAACTTGAAATGAGAGGCTGTTATTGTTTTATATATATGCATGTATACATTTATGTATATGTTTATATGCATTTATATATATGTGTATATATTTGTATATATACATGTATATATAGGTGTATATATGTATATATATGTATATATATGTATATATATATATGTATATATATGTATATATATATATACATATATTTATATATATATATATGTGTGTGTGTATGTATACATACCTTTATATGTATATATATATATATATTTATATATCTATATGTATATATACATGTTATATGTATGTATATATGCGATGTATATGTTATTTATATATATATATATATGTTATATATAAATATATTGGTCATATATATATATATATATTATATATATATGTATATATATATATATATACATATACATATGTGTGTGTTTCTCTGTTCGATTAAATAACACAATGTTGGCAGTATGTAACTTAGGGAAGCGCGAACTTATCGACCAGATAAACTTGTTGGCATTTGCAGCTTCATGGCTTCTCGCTTTTAAAAATCAACAGGGCGTCCAGTTTTTGACATTCTCTCTATATATTTTATCCGGGTTTCACATGCACTGGCCGGACCAATCCCATTTTCTTCTTTTGATTTCCTTGGTGTCTGTGGCCGATACTCAATTTCTTAATCATAAGAAGTAGCAAACGCGGAGGTCCTTGTCAAACGTTATTCATGTGATTGGTTTATGCTATTTCATAACCTCAAGATTGATTGAAGTTTACTCATATTCTTTACTTTCTTTCTGCGTCCACAACCAAAAGAAACATCCAGCGTATGTTTTTAACAGCGGTGTTCTGCTAAATAATATATCCAATAGCTTTATTTGTAAACAGTAATTCATATAGCACTAGCGTGTTACTCGTCTTAGGAGTCATTATAATGCAAGACTTTCGACGTTTTTATTCAACTTTATTTAGAAGACATACACTAATTTCAAACTAATCAAAGTCGAGTTTGTATTATTTACCTTATTCGGACAACTGTTCTTGTTGTGAGTGTCATTCTCGCAGCGTTTAAGCCGCTGTTATTTTAGCTGGAAACAATAGTCTAATTAATCTAAATTATACAAATCTTTATCTCAAAATGCCATAAACATGAACATGTTGTTATGTTGAAAAATCTTTTTGCGGTTGGTGGTTTAAAAACTCAAATGATGCTACCAGTATTTACTATGAGTTAGTGAAGATACTATTAGCAGAACATAACCAACTAAAAAGAGTATTAAACTGTTTCAGATACACATAATATGTTTACGTTTATCCTTCTATTTAATAGTGGTTTATCACTCAGATATAATCATGGATTCTAAAGGATACTTTTATGAAGTAGGTGTATCATATGTTCAAATATTATAAACAAACAAGAAGCATATAATAATAGTAAGTTGTTCGAACGCAGATAATGTGTACTTTTGTCATGAAGGAATTATTACTGTTGCCTGATGTACACCCTTGAATATATGATGTCATCATGATCATATCTGTTGGAATTCGTCTAATTTAGTTTCGATGATGTACGAATCAAATTTTATGAAAGTTAGACACGAAATAAATATAATAGGCGAGGAGTGTGCGTCTTTAGAATGGGCATATGAAATGCAAACATTGCAGCGAAAAATATAAATCTTAACAAAGGGTTGCGTGATAGTAATACTTGTACTTAACTATAACACAAATAATTAAATACATGGTTTCAGAATAGCATTTATTTTTTGTAATGATATATCATCTAGAATGACAAACATAGCCACAGTTTGTGATTTAAAAAAAAATGAATATCTTACATACACTACTTATGGTGTTACCATGATTTAAAAATGACTTGAAATTCCATCATATAACCGCTGAGATATATATGCATAGATAGACCATTATATAAATACGCATATAATAGTGGTTGGCTCTAGGTAAAAACGTCTATAATAATTTATTTACCGCAGGATCAAACTGAAGTATCTTATATAGACACTTAATTAATTCGAATATAAGGTTATTAAAAAGAGCATCTTAAACGACGACGACGACCCAACTTTTCCCAACCAACAATTTACGGGAAATAGGGTAGTGTTACACCTATTGTATTTAATGTCATCAATTTCTGCGTTCGAAAACAAAATCTAATCACAACTAATTAAGAAGTCCAAGTATTAAGAATAGGATGTAATTTGTAATAATGTGGTTCTTGTTTATTGGCGGTCAACGTAGAAATATCGGGCATTTTTGTATATATCATAAGTTATAGAACGTCTGTATTATATTACTTCTATTAGTTATATATTATATACAACAATGAGCGATATCATACTGCGGTAATTGGAAAACTTTACTTAATCTTTTTACTGCATCACGAAGTAAGAAGGCTTACAACGATCTATTGTATATTGCCTATGTTTATTTAAAGTATTCTGTAGTTTTAATTAGGAAGAAACTTCATTTCAACCAAATAAAAGTAACACTATGAATGTCAATTGTTTTATTATTAATGTATGTTTTATTTCTACTAGCATGTTGCTTTACTTATCTACTATGTTACGTAACAAGTATCATCTTGTCTAGCATTTATATCATACTAGCAGGGCTACCCGGCTTTGCTCGAGGTCATAGAAACATATAATTGAAAAAAAATCGCGTGTGTAACATCTTTATATTCAAACTACTACCCCCCCCCCATCTCTCTATAGCCGTCTCTTTATCTTTCTACCCTTATCTTCACTGGCCGCCCCATTTCACCGTGACTTTCTAATGTTGCCTTTTGCGAAAGCTGTTTCCTCCCCACAATTTCTTCTACGTTGCCCAGGGCAATAGTATGACATATTTCTATAAAAAGTACCACTTGAATCTGCGCCTTCTATATAGGTACTTATCTCCGTCCCGGTGTTCATGCTATATACGTATCTATCGCCACCCCGGTGCGAATACTATATACGTACCTATCCCCACCTCAATGCACATACTATGTGCGTATCTATCGGCGTCCCCGTGCATATACTACATAAGTACCTGTCCACACCCCCGTGCGAATGCACAACACGTACCTATCGGCGCCACGGTGCGAATGCTAAGTAGTGCATATCGCCGCCCCGGTGCGAATGCTAAATACATACTTATCGCCGCCCATGTGTGCATACTATATAAGTACATATCGCTGCCCCAGTGCGAATACTTAATATGTACATATTGCCGGCTTGGTGCGAATGCTAAATACATACATATCGCCGCCCCGGTGCGAATGCTAAATACCTACTTTTCGCCGCATCGGTGCGCGTGCTAAATACGTACCTATCGCCGCCCTAATGTGCGTGCTATATATCTACCGATCGCCGCCCAGGAGCGCATGCTAAATACATACATATCACCACCCCAGTGCTCATGCTATATACGTACTTATTGCCGCCCATGTGCACGTGCTATATTCGTACCTATCGCCGCTATGGTGCGCATACTATTTACTTACCAATCTCTGCAAGGGTGCACATACTATATATGTACCTATCTCCAGCCCAGTTCGCATACCTAAGAACTGATATTAATGCGCCCCTATCATGTCAGAAAAACAAAATAGTGTTTATTCATGTATTATCACTATCATCAAAATAAATATTTTTAGTTAAAAAAAGAAAGTAAGTATTTTTGCACCCCCCAAGACATTTTTTTCATCCTCCCCATACTTAGAAATATTTTTAATATAAAAGAAAACAAAACAAGAAACTTTTTTGATCCCCCTCCCCCCAATGTTTCCCCTATACTTATAAATATTTTAAGTTTAAAATAGAAAGAAATGTTTCCCCGCCCCCATATTTGTTCATCCTCCCCCATAAACATTAATATTTTTAATGGAAAAGGAAAAAAAGAAAGAAAATTTGACCCCCAAATGTATTTTTACTCTCTCCATACATAGAAATATATTTAGTTTAAAAAAGAAGAAAAAAATCATCCCCCAAACAAGTATATTTCATTTAAAAAATTAAAAACCTTTAACGATGACGTCATATATCTATTCCTATGACGTCATGTGCACAATAATAAGTAAGTCGAAAAAAAATTAAAAACCTATAACGATTACGCCATGTACTTATTACTATGGCGTTAGAGAATCCTAGATGGCGTTAAAATACTATACAACCGCATAAATAAAGTAGCTCTATCAAGGATATTGAGCACTTTTCTCCGGGACAGCGCCGAGTATTTAGAAAGTCGAGAAGGCCTCCAGAGCACTACTGAAATCACTCTTACTGATCCCCCTCCTTTTCATCTGCACAATAGTCCGAAAAGAAACGTAACTGGTGTTAAAATATTATACAAATCTATCACTGCAGCAGCTCTATCAAGAATATTGAGCACTTTCATCCAGGACGACGCCGATTACTTTGAAAATCCTATTCTGTGGAAGCGCCTCTGGTGCTTTTACTGCAGAAGTAGCTCTTGTCCCTATACTACAGAAGACTATGGGTCCTATATTGTAGAAGCACCACTGGTTCCTATACTGCAGAATCACCCATGGTCTCTATTCTGCAGAATCCTCCGGGGCCTATATTGTAGAAGCACCCCCGGTGCTGGGACGTATAATGTAGAAGCACCCCTAGTCCCTATACTGAAGAAGCACCCGTGGTCCTTATACTGCATTAGCCCTTGGGTCCTATACTGTGGAAGCGCCCCCCCCCACTGGTACCTACACTGTAGAAGAACCCCCGCCACCGAATGTTATAGAGCAACTCTTGTTTCACTGTTATTGATACATCCGTACAGAAGTAATGGGATGGCTTGATAACACCGAACGTAATTTAGGGCAAGACCGGGTACATCCGGCAAGGGATTACGGGGGATATTCAGTGAGTTATCATTTTTTTATCAAGTTGTTACATACATACATTGGCTGATTTCCGAATTAATACTAAATAACATTGAATAAGCTTGAAAAAGACAGACCCGCTGCCGAACACTGGCCCCGTTGACCCTCAACACAAATGTGTTTTTTTGTAATTATTAGATATTATGAATCAAGGTGGTGTCCGGTCTTAAATATATAAGATTGTTGACAGTTTGCCGAGTAGTTATTGAGTAGTAGCTGGACATACAGACACACCGACATACAGACAGCTGCCCTTTATATAAGAGAGAAGATATTTACCCCCGGCATATATATATATATATATATATATATATATATATATATATATATATTTATTTATTCTGGTACAGAAAAATTAGTACAACATTCGTACCGTCGGTTTCAAGCACGGAAGGTCTTACCCATCCGGCTCTCTTCAGCTTCTGTTGTCATCTGTTTTGGAAATGTGAGGTCACATGACACTCTTGTTGGGACGCGTTATTTGCTCAGTGTGTTGTGTGTGTTTGTTTAAATTTGAATTTAGTGTCATAAGACCGTTGAGATTTAAAACACGGGAGAAGAAAGAGAATTCAAGATTAAAGGGAATAAAAAGGGGAATAAAATCGGGGGGTAAAAAATAAAAAAATATATATATGAACAAATATATATATATATATATAAATAAATATAAAAAAACATATATATATATAAAAACATTTTAATACTAAGAATAAAGGAATATATATATATATATATATATGATATCTTTTTTTATTTACACAGGCATGCACAAAAACTGCGACACTGGTATGTCGATGTTATTGATCAAGAGTTACTATAACCTGAGATATCATCAGGCAGAGTTAGAATCCGATCTTTACCTCAGATCATATTTGTAGCGAATGAAATAGTAAAAAATGGAAAAAGAATAAGAAGAAAAGAAATGTAAGCTTTCAAAATGTTGGGGTCACGAGGTTATGGGCCGTAAAAAATCAAAAATCCAAAAAGTTAAAATCTTAAATCTTAAATCTAAAACAAACAAAACAAATAAATAAAAAAATAAAATAGAATAAAGTGGAAAGATAGACATATAATGAAAGGAGTAGGGTTAAAAAGATAGGTAGGTAGACAGGTAGAGAAATGGAAAACGTCTGTTGATTCAGACCGGCAGAGGAGAGATAGGAGAGGGGGAGGTAGACATGCACGATTCAAGTCTCAAAACACGACAGTTATTTTAAAGTCGAGCGGACAAATGTATTTTCGATACAACTATAATATTGTGTGTATGTCTGTATGCGTGCGTACCCCCAGATCAGCTGTAATCGGCGTTATCGGCGAGAAGACGCGTGAAATTGGCTGTAGTTGGGGGTGGTAATCAAATGTGTCGCTAATTTATATTATCTTTATATTTTGTCTAGAGTTTATTAGCTCACCATTAATAAATTAATAAATTGAATAAATATATTGGTGAATTAGTAAAGTACAACATATCTATTAGTAATCATAATAATAATAATAATAATAATAATAATAATAATAATAATAATAATAATAATAATAATAATAAAAATGAAAATTAATATTAATAATTACCGCATAATTGTAATGAAATAATGAAAATAATAATGAATGTTAATAACAATAAAAATTTAATTTAATTTAAAAGTACTAAAAAACCTAAAATATAATTAAAGAATAAGTAGAAAATGTCTACCTCCCCCTCTCCTATCTCTCCTCTGTCGTTCTGAATCCACAGACGTTTTTCAGTTCTCTACATATCTTTTTAACCCTACTCCCTTCATTATGTGTCTCTCTTTCCACTTTATTCTATTTTATTTTATTTATTTATTTATTTATTTTGTTTGTTTAAAATTTCAGATATTAGATTTTAACTTTTTTGATTTTTGATTTATCACGGCACATAACCTCGTGGCCCCTGAATTTTAAAAGGTTACATTTCTTTTGTTCTTCTTTTTCCTTTTCTCTTCATTTCATTCTCTACAAATATATTCTGAGGTTAAGATCGGATTCTATCTCTTCCTGATGAGATCTCAGTTTATAGTTACTGTTGATAAATAACATCGACATGCCAGTGTCGCAGAGTGTGTACATGCTTGTGTAAATTAAAAATATCATATATAAAGCTCTATTTTCATATTGAGCACTTTTTATAAACCCAGTTGAAATTCTTTGGATTACCAACCTGCGGATATTTTTACCTGGATTATTACCATTATTATATATATATATGTATATATATATATATATATGTATATATATATATATATATATATATATATATATATATATATATATATATATATATATATACACATATGTATATATATATAAATATGTATATATATATACATATATATATGTATATATGTAGATATATGTCTATGTGTATATGTAGATATATGTAGGTATATGTGTATGTATATATATATGTACATATATGTATGTATAGTTATATGCATATATATATATATGTATATATATATATATAGAGAGAGATATATGTGTATATATCTATGCACATACAGGTATATGCATAGCTATATATAGGTATATATATCTGCATATATATATATGTGTATATATATCTTCATTTAGATATATATGTATATATATGTATATATATATATATATGCATATATATATTTATATATATAAATATATGCATATATATATATACATTTATATGTATGCTCACATATTTTAGTAAGTAGGTACCTATATATATACATATACAAATATATATATATATATATATATATATATATATATATATATATATATATATTATAAATATCATTCATATAAATAAAGAACATAAAATAAATTATAACACAATCCAGAAAAAATATTTCACTATTATAACAAAATACAATTATGAAAACAATAATTATACATATAGGATTCAAGATATAATCAAAAATAAAAATAATGAAAATAATAATAGTTATAATGATAATAATCATAATAATAAGAAGAAGAAGAAGAAAAAGTATAATAATAATAATAATAATAATAATAATAATAATAATAATAATAATAATAATAAATTCTAACGGCACAAGTAAGAGAGCAAATTCACTATTTTCTGAACAGTCGTGGAATACTTCCTGATGTACCAACAGGATCCAAAAAAGTGAAAAGAGGGGCGCATGATCCGTTATACACAGATCAAAAGATCCAGAAAAAAGAACAGAAGGGAAAAGAGCATATCTATTACATGGGTTGACTACAAGAAAGCGTACGACAGAATCCCTCAAGCATAGATAATTGAATGCTTAACATATACAAGATACCCTACATGAGTATTAATATTATAAAAAAAGCAATGGACACATGGAGATTAGAACTGGCATCTGGAGGGCAATACTTGACAGAGCTAAAAATACAAAGAGGTATTTTCCAAGGAGATTCCCTATCACCACTACTGCTTATCATAGTCATGATGCCACTAAACTACATACTCAGGAAATGTTATGCCGAATACAATTAACAGGCATAAAACAAAGAATAAACAATCTAATGTACATGGACGACCTGAAGCTATTTGCATGAAGTAAACAGAAACTGGAAACACTTGTAAATACGACCAGAATCTTCAGTCATGCCATTCAAATAAAATTCGGAATGGAAAAGTGTGCATTGCTAGAGATTAAAAAAGGAAACTTGGAGACGACTGATGGCATGGAACTACCTAACCAAGAGCATATCAGGGCGCTAGGTGAACAAGAAAGCTATTAATATTTGCGAGTTTTGGAAGCAGACACAATCAAATCAACAGAAATGAAAAAGAAGATTGGAAGAGAATACCTGAGAAAAACGAGAAAGTTCTTAGAAACAACATTATATAGCAGAAACCTAATCAAAGGAATAACTTCCTGGCAGTGTTACTAATAAGATATTCTTGACCATTCCGAAGAAGAACTCAGGCATCTTGACGAAATAACTAGGAAATAAATGACTATGCACAACACCATACATCCAAAAGACGATACAGACATACTCTACGTGAAGAGTAACGAAGGTGCATAAGAACTGGTAAGTATAGAAGACTGTGTGAACGACACTAGAAAAGATCTGGAGAAATACATAAACTAAAACACTAAAAGGCTGCAAGAGAAACCGTCCCAATGAACAACGCAGGAAGTATCGAAACTGGGCACAAACAGACAGGAAAAGAAAAATGAGAGGAAAACCACCTACATAGCCGCTTCATAAGACTCACTAGAGAATACACCAACGAAATGACACTTGAACTAATGGCTGCACAGAACAATGCGCTAGGGCAAACTACATTAAGGCTAACATAGATACAACCCATGAAAACAAAAAAAAAATTCAGACTGTGTAGACTAAGAAACGAAACAGTAAATTATATTATAAGTCAATATAGCAAACTTGCTCATAAACAATACAAGAACAGACATGACGGTGTTCGGAAAGTAATACACTGCTAACTGTGCAAACAATTGAATTTCGAATAGACAGTCAAATTGTTCAAACATGAAACAAAAACAGTACTGAAAAATGAAAAACACAAAGTGCTCAAGGATATGGATATTCAAACAGATACATTCATACAAACAATGAGACCTGATATTAGTATAATCAAACAGAAGGTAAAGTCTTGGAAAATCGTAGACTTCCCCGTTTCAGCAAACAATAGAGTGAAGATAAAATACACGTCAAAAGCGAAGTAATTACACGGAACTAGCCCGAGAACTGAAAGGAATATAGAGCATGAAGACAGTTAGTATAATAGCAATAATTGTAGCCACAGTAGGACAATAAAAAAACTAGAGAAAAGACTAGGAGAATGTTAATTATAGGGACCATAGAAACCATACAAAGAACGGCAATGATCAAAACAGCTGCTATCTTCAGGAAAATACACGAATGCGGAAACCAACACGCATGAGCTACAACGGGTAACCCATCACAAGAAATTTAGAACAGGGAGAAAACAAAACAACACAAAGAACCCCACAACACGAACCAAGGACCAGAAACTGCAAAAAAACATCACTTCATAACTTCACCCACCATAAATTACAGCGGCCTCAGCTATCACTACACAAAACTGAACTGAAATTAAAATAAAACACAACAACCCTCTCTCTCACCCAAACAAAATTTAAATTTATAGATTTAAAAAATTAAAATATTTCAACTTAAAAAGGACAAAAAATGTGTTGTTTTGTTTTTATTATAATATTTTAAATGGTGTCGGCCTAGGCTGACACCAGGCACATTATTTGTCGAGCGTCGAGGAAGATGAGAAGATCGAGAGGGGACAGCACGCACAAGACCTCCACTTGAAAAGTGCAGATAATGCTGGGGCCTTGGGTAGACTTATTGCCACCCAAATCAAGAGAAGACTAATTGTCCTTACCAGCGAGAATATATAGTAAAAAGCTGTTGCGATACCGCATAGTTATCGAAAAGATGCGAGGAATACTGGACATCCGGGGTAGCTAGTTCTCACTCATACTCCAGGAAATACTACTGGTTGTTGTCGGTGAGCACTCACTGACGATGATCTTTGTGAGAACTCCTAGTGAGTATAAATAATAATAATCATTGAATTCGGAAGCCAACCCGCATAAGCTAGTATAGTACAAGAAGAAAACAACACAACAGAAAGAACACATCACAAACAAATGGAAACAATATGAGCCCCCATCCCCCAATTAATTACGCCGGTCTTAACTGACACCGAAACAAAAAATGAACCAATGAAACAAAAATAGCAGAAACACCATAATGTCCCTGTCGCCCACCCCCAAAACTGTTATTTCCACCCAACTCCTAGAGGAAACCAATGTTCTTACCAGCGAAGAATCAATGGTAAACGCTTGTTGTGATACTGCATATTCATTTGCGGTGACTATCGAGAAAGAAATGGAGAATACCGAAAATCATGGGATACTGTTTGCCACGAAGACTCCAGGGAATACCACCGGTTGTCAGTTAGCAATCACTGCTGACCTCTGGGAGAACTCCTAGTGAGTACATAATAATACCAATATTTATACACTAAAACAATCGTGGCTACATTAAATAAATAAAATGATAAACACTATATCAAATATTAATTCCGCTGCAAAGCTCCTCATTAAGTGTTCACCCAAAACGGACCCCTTAATGATTGTGTCTACATTTGCAGCGTGTCTTGTTTTAAGTTAACTAAGTTAAATAATAACATTAATAATAATAATAATAATAATAATAATAATAAGAATAAGAATAAGAATAAGAATAAGAATAAGAATAAGAATAACAACAATGTATATAAAAAGTAAACGTACGCCTATCCGGTTCGCGTCTAATAATTTCGTACGCTTATTAGATTATGACGTGCCCTGCGTTTCTAGAAGGTGTGTAGATCAAATGGTATTGGTCGTGCACCGTGTGAAAGAAATGTCATTAAGTAAAAAATAGGTGAATTGTCATTTTTGGACACACAACCATGATTCATGGTGACTAATTTTATAAGCTAAAACAAATTTGAGGTATGTTTGACCGATAGGAAAGGCCAGGGTCAAAGGAGGTAAGAAAAGACATGAGCGACGGAAATATTTCGCACGTTAGGTCCACGTAAACAGATGACGTGACAGATCCTTTGGGTGAACATTAAGTTTGTCAGTCAGTTCCCGATTTTGGCGGAGAGAGGTCGCCACTCTTAGCCGGTTGGCTTTGTGTGAAAACTTAGTTTTTCTTCGAGTCGGGACTCTGGAAGTGAGTGTCAAGACGCTTTAGCCATGTAGCTATGTAATGTGTAGTCGGGTAGAAATTGGCCAGACATGAGCAAAATGTGCAAGAAAATAGCTAGCTGCATCCAACGTCCCACAGTGTGCATGAAAGAAAAAGAGTGGAATGAAGAACCGACGATGGAACCCTCTCCAACCGAAGTGTGAGAATAAATGATTGAATTCTCTGAAGAAAAAGCGTCTCTGCGTTTCTCTTCTGCCTGTTGATAAGATTTTTCCACAGGAAGAATAGCGTCAAGATCGGCCACAGCCAAGGAGCCACTACGAAACCGGCGGTATCAATCAGCGATCGCGGCGAGACGACGAACGAACCTGTAAGGTAACTTCTTCTGGTAATGAACTGTGTTTAAAATGTTTAACTAATTTAAGAGATTATGCTTACAATTCGCCCTGAGGAAATGTGTAATGGGCCGACAGTTTAAACACTTAAAAGTCGTCTGTTTAAAAATGTTAAAATGACTCTTAAAAACATGTGTTTAAAATTGACTACAGAATGTGTTTCACAAAAGTATTTAAAAAAGAGTGTAACCACTATTAATCGTATCATTAACTTTTCGTATTGTTTTCGGCCCGGAGAGGATGTAGTTCGAACGGTTTGAGTGGTGGCGGAGATCGGCATCAGTCGGACAGGAGCAGTTCATTAATAATAATTAAGTTCCCCCCTCTTTAAGGGGTTATGAAACACGCTAATTTATATTATAAGGAAAGTCAGAAAGACGTAAGAATTATCTTAAGAATAAGTGATAATAATATATATATAATTGAAACCACGTATATAAATACAAAATAGAGATCAAACGGGGAGGAGACTTAATACGTATACAAGTTGTGTGACTACACACTAATTAATCTATGGGAATGCATATACTTTAATCACAAATGTAGGAGACAGGAAGCGGATACGTTTTGTTTTATGAAGTAAAATGCAGATATGGAATTAACATCATGTGTATTTATAATAAATTATTCCATACTCTGATGACGTAGACAACTTAAGTAAAGTGTTTAAAAGCCATCATTCTGCATAATGCACAACTGAAGGTCACGCCTATACAGTGGTCTCGACTGCTTGCTTGATAGCCGGAGTATTTGCTGTGTATATGTGTATTTACTTCCAATTTCTAGACATTTCGTAATGGAGCAGTGGTACGTACACGGGCTATTTTGTTAAACATTACTTTCGTATCGGGGTGCGTACCGTGTGACAGACAGGGATTGTCTCCTCTCATACTGACGTTGTTAATTTTCCAACATGTGTATATAAGTTTATTTCAAGAAAATGTACATGTATATATATATATATATATATATATATATATATATATATATTGTTACACTGGCCGTTCTTTACACAGGAGAAACTGCACTGGTTGTCACGATAAATAGTGCGAGTCACCAGATAGATATGGAACAGTCTTGTAACTGTCTAGCCAAGTGCTAGTCAGTTTCTTACTTTTTTAATACACTTGTTAAACCAACCCTCGACTTGACTTCCTATATTTTTTATTTACTGTTGGACAACTTCACAACAGATTGGCGACGAGAAATTGAAACGATATCACTGCAGAAAAACCACCCTGCGTGATTGATATACAAGGATTCGCACGATCTTCACGAAAAAAAAAACACTCTTCGTCAGATATTTGGATTCGCAAAGATTCACAGTAAATTAACTACGATAAGAGTAGTTTAGCGACGAAAAAAAACCTTAGAACTTGCTACCAAAAATTGAAAACTAGAAAACACGAAATACATTTTCTATTATTGAAATAATTGTTACTTTTTTTTCTCTTCAAGTTTCACTGACTCGTTTAGATAAATGTTATCCGCGTCAACTATTACATATATTGAGTAAGTTTGTCGTTATTATTAGGACAACATCTGATATTTGAGCAAGATTCGGATTGACTATTTATTAAAACAGTCTACCACAAAATTGTCGAGAGCTAAGGACGGACAGTGAAAAAAAATATATGCGCGTAAGTCATTTGTGCTTGTAACAAAGCATTGTTAAATAAGCAAGTCACTTTTTTGCAAAATGAAAAGGGGTTAAAAAGATTTACCATAAAACTAGTCTTATTAGGCTAATAGCGACAGACTTGGTTTTGTAAAACTACGTACACATATATAACATTTTTTCTTAGTTTTGTTTTTCAAACAAAAGAACTGGGATTGAATTTTTTTTTTACTAAGAAATAATATGTTTCTTGCTTTGTGTATTGGTTGAGCAAACTAATTATATTAAGCACGTTGTGGGAAAAACTGATTTAATTTTACAAGTGTAAATTGTGTAGTGCATAATTTGAATTCGTGAATGATGGATACTGAATTCAAATATTCTCTTTTTCAATTAGTTAAATTCCAAGCGGAACAAAAGGTGACGTTACAAAGACAGCAAGTTGAACAACAAATGGAACTTATAAGAAAACAATTGAAATTGAGGAGAAATTTAAAAGAGTCGTTGGAACAGCAAAAAGTCCAAAGAAAAATGCATGCTGAACGAGAAGAAAGATTCGAAGAAAAACAGCTACAACAGCAGAAACACTTCGAAGAACTCTTGATAAAAACACAGGAGGAACAGGAAATTTCTTGAGGCAACACTGTTAACGAAAGCTAACGAGAATCATAATGCATTCTCCCAGACGGCTGTGTGGAGCGCTATAGAAATTTCTAATTATAATCCAGAAGACGATGTAACTTTTGCTCACTTCTATAGAAGATATAAGGATATGTTTGTATCGGGTTGCAGTACATGGACATACTCTAAACACCTTACATTTTTGCTAAGAAAATTAGGAGCTGTCGAACATACACCGTTCGTGAATGTTATTGTTCCAAAAAAAAACCAGTGAGTGTAACTTCCAGGAGGCAGAACCATTTTCTACAAAAACTTATCTTTTCCGCAGGAGATATGTGTATGAATGTCACTAGAAGAGAGGAAGACGACTACACTACGTATGCAAGTATAGTAAATAAACTTTGCGACGATTTTAAATTAGATGAATTATCATCGGTAAATTGAAAATGTTTAATATTCTTGCAAGGTCTGCTCTTAAATAAAGACTCCAAAATCAGGCGTTGTGTTTTAAATAATGAAAAAATGAGCCATTTCTAACAATACAAAACAGCGAAAAACTGTGAACGTTTTGTTGCGTTGAAACAGGACAGTCGTGACATAAAAGAAAACGGAGTGTCGAACATTAAAAAGAGCCATCAGAAGAAAAAAAATTGACTTCAATGAATAACCAGAGAAGAAAACATGGAAATGATCGTCTGGACCGTGTTAGAGGTGTTGAGATAACCATTGGTACAATGAGTGCCCCTACATATTCAAACAATGTGACAACTGCCACCAGAAATGACATAACGCATCACGTTGTAGGAAAACATCTGGTAGAAAGACAACCATCAAAGTGACAACAATTGAACCTGACCAACTAAATATCCGGAAATATGTACAGGTTTAAATGCTTAAAAAAGGAAGACTACAGCTTGATAGTGGGTCTTACATTTCCATCATTAATGTACAGACATGGAAGAAGCTTCGAAGACCCACTATGATCAAATCACAAAAAACGGCGAGAAGCGTCAGTGGTGAAAAAATAACCTCCGAAGGGGAATTATTGACGAATATATCTTTCCAGAATAAGACCGTAAAAGCCAACATTTTTGTTATGCGAAAAACGAATAACCTTTTTGGAACTGATCTGATTGTAAAGATTAGCCTATGGGATCTGCCTTTAAGCTTATTTTACCAAAATGTTGTGGATTCCAATGTGGAGGCAGAACACTCAAGAGGGAATTAAAAGAGAATTTTCCAGGCGTATTTTCAGGCGGTCTTGGAAGGTGTGCGAAAGCGGTAGCAAAGTTTGAAGTCAAACCAAATGTACTACCTGTGTTCAGAAAGAAAAAAACATGTTCTTTACGCCGCTATATAGCAACTAGACGGGGAATTAGAAATACTCGAGAACATGGCTGTCATTTCAAAAATGTATCACAGTTAGTGGCTTCACCTACAGTTTATGTTAAGAAAAAGAACAAAAAGATTCGTGCCGACTTTTCCACAGGCTTGAAAAAGGCATTAAAAGATCACCATTACCCTCTTCCGAGCCCTGAAGAAATATTTGCGAAACTGAGTAGAGGAACTTATTTTTCTAAAATCGACCCCAGCGACGCTTATCTTCAAATACCTGTCATAGAGAGTGTTCAACACTGCTATGTATCAATACCCATAAGGGATCATACAAATTTAACCGACTTCCTTGTGGGGTAAATGTCGCCCCTGCAATTTATCAACAAATTATGGATGTGATGTAAAGTGGGATGGATTTCGCAGTAGGGTACCTTGACGAGTTGTTAATAAACAGCGTTAGCAAATAACAACACAAGACTCATGTAAGCCCAGTATTAAAAAAAGACCAGGATTATGAATTAAAAATAAAAGATGAGAAATGTACTTTTTTAATGGTAAAAATAAAATACTTAGGGCAAATCATCGATGAGCAAGGAAGAAGGCCAGACCCAGATAGGGCTATGGCGATACGGAACATGCCTGCTCCAGTAAATATTGCGTCTCTACAAAGCTTTTTAGGGTTGGCGAATTACTACAATATTTTCGTACCAAACATGAATAAACTAAGATCACCCTTGAATACACTGTTAAAGAAGGACCAAAAATGGGTCTGGACGCAAGAGTGTGAAGAAGCATTTCAGAAAATTAAAGATATCCTTACGTCTGACTTGTTTCTGGCACTTTATAATCCCAAGCATGATATTGTAGTTGCAAGTGATGCCAGCAACTATGGACTAGGAGCATGCATATTGCACAAAATTGATAATGGAAAATTAAACCCCATAGCCCATGCATCCCGAACACTGCTACCAGCCGAGAAAAATACTCTCAAATTGTGACAGATGCTCTAAGCATTATATTCGCGGTAAAGAAATGTCATCGTTTCCTGCACGGTAGAGAATTTCTGTTACAAACAGACCACAAATCCTTATTAACGATGTTCGGATCGAAAAAGGGACTACCACAACACACTGCGAATATACTCCAAAGATGGGGTACCATTCTTCTGCACTACAATTTTCCAATGGAGTATGTACCATCTAAGATATTTGGTCACGCAGACGGGTTATCAAGGTTTATACCTAACCAGACAGAACCATTGGATGGTATGGTGATAGCAGCCGTTCAAGCGGAATCTGAAGTAAAAAATACGTCATGTGACACAATAAGAGTACTTCCAGTAACGCTTGATGAGATTAAGAGTAAGGCAGAGGTGGACTATTTTATCAAAAGCACGAAATACACAATCAACAATAGCCTTATTCAATTTGCGACAACGTCCTGTTATATTGCGACAGAGTTGTAATTCCTATGACATTACCGAAAAGAATGCTCAAGGAATTCCATGTAGGACATCCAGGCATATGGATAATTAAAAGCATCATGCCCTCTTTCGTTTACTGGCCAAACATGAATAAGCATATCGAAGAAAATGTCAGGGAGTGTAGAGGATGCGCCTTAGCTATGAAAGCTCCTCCGACTCAATTCAGATCGTGGACTAAACCGGACCGACCTTGGTCTAGAATTTACTTAGATTGTGCGGGATCACTGGATGGGTTCTACTAATTCATTGTTGTAGACAGCCTAGCTAAGTTGCCGGAAGTACTAACATGCAAGAACCCCACACCCGAGGCAGCTATTAACTTCCTATACGAACTATTCGCTCGGTTTGGAGTAGTAGACTGCGTTGTCACCGAAAATGGTACTCAATTACCGTCTACTGAATTTTAACACCTTTACGAGGATCATCTAATCGAGCATATAACACTCGCTCCATACCATCCAAGAAGCAATGGACAGGCGGAGAGATTCGTTGACACATTCAAGAGAGCTCTGAAAAAGCTAGTGGATAACCGACGGATAATTCTATCGAACAGTTTATGCAGGTGTACAGAGTCACTCCGAATGCAAACATCGAAATGTCGAATACATGTGCTGAGTTCATGTTCGGACGCAAAGTTAGATCGATTTTCCACAAGTTGTTACCAAACCAGGATAATGCAAATATAAAAAGAACGATAACAAAAAAACGGTATAAAGTTGGCGAAAAAGTGTTTTATAAGATCTACACAAACAATCAGACTTTCTGAGAGTCCGGCACGTTGGATAAACAAATAAGCAACATGGTCTATATGATTTAGGGACCAGATTTCGTGCACAAACGTCACACTAACAAACTCCGGAAAAGATACTCGAACAGTGAGGTGATCATATCGCCCGAGTTGAACATCAGTGATGTAGTGTTTGATACTTTTCTAGGTGCCCATACCAGAGACTGCTCCTGAGATGAGGAGATCAAAAAGAAAACGGAAATCGATTGAGTTGCTAGTGGTGATTCCCAAACAAAAACGTTATGAATCCCCAGAGGGGATATTTTAAAAGGGGGGGTGTTACACCGGCCGTTCTTACACGGGAGAAACTGCACCAGTTGTCTCGATGAATAGTGCGAGTCACTAGAGAGACAGAACAGTCTTGTAACTGTCTAGCCAATTGCT
>OY744526.1:129292031-129349531 GCA_963556195.1 Sepiola atlantica | reverse complement strand
TACACTTAGAAAATATGGCTACACTTATAACACCTTTATAATTACTATTTTATAATAGTGAATATTTCTTTACATGTTTTTAATATATGTTTTCAGACACACATATTACTGTTTTCTATGAAATTAAATATAAGGACATAAGTATAATAATCTTTACTGTGAACATATTTAATTGGAGCTGTCGTTGAACTCGAATACTTACAAAGTGTAACGTTATGCAGTAGCTATGTTCAACTAAGGTGTGTAAGCTGTAAGCTACTTAATTAGCACACACATGTTGTGCATCATGATTTGCTCCATATGTATTGCTTCGGTATGCGTTTCATGTGTATTTCTATTTGTATAGATGTGTTATACTTTGCGGTATGAGAAATCGAGGTATGAAACATGGGAACTTATTAATTTTTTACCAATGGGTTAAATATTAAACAACAGTGTGTATAGTTTTACTGACCAAAAAGGGTGACTCTGCACTTAAACCAACAAAAGTGAATCAGTGTACAATGAGTTTCGTTCGCTGTTTGAGGAGTGAAATTATTAAATGTTGTATCAGTCATATACAACACGTTGCTCCAAGATGTAATTCAGACTTTTACTCTGGAAATCAAACACACAACGAATCACAAACAATATTTTTTATTTATTTCCCAAGCGCATCAAGCTATTCTTATCATCGATACAAGTAGTGTAGGGTTTCCCAGTATATACACCGACTCTTAACAATGAAAGATTTAGTTGTATCGCGCCAAACGCCGTCAATATTGAAATTGATGGCAAGTTTAAAACCAATTTGTTGTATTTTATTTTAATAAACGATATTAATATTGCATGTGTATGAACATTACTCCGAAACCCTAACTACTAGTTTATGGTATCTTATATGTTACTATTATTTAGCTTTGTGTGTATATGACATTATTTATGGATAGTGTGGACCCATGGAGCACCTCTAATCTGAATATGTACCAGGTAGTATTGCCCGTTGTCGAAGCAATATCAGCTACTTAAATGAAACTTAAGTGATAAATGACTACGTCCTAGGTGATATAATTGCTTGCCTGCTTATTCTAAAGGAAATGCCGATTCATACGTGGTTCAATTAAGGCATATTACTCAACATTGTTAGGAGAGTAAATTGGTATAACGCGTACATAGCGTCTGGCTAAGAAAACATGAAAGACGAATAGACATACTTTGTGTATGCGACAAGAAGCTGTGATGTCAAAGGACAGTAAATCAAAGCAAGGAAGGTGTGAAATAATTATCTGTGTACTTCAACGCCGCCGACCAGTGTAATAGGATGGAATGGTTCGATTCTTTGAATGAAGCGGAAAATGACTCTTTTGTTCTGTTTATCGTTTGCTGCAGCTTGGATATTGGAATCACTCTCGAACGGCTGGCGAAAAGAAGTTTGCGAAAAAAGTGTCCACGCTGATATTTCGATATCTGTCTAATATTAAAGAAATAGAATCGACGTCTTTTCAGAATTGCGTTGTTATTATTATTGGAGTGAAAAGTTATTAAATCTCCCAGTAAGAATCTCTTTTCAACATCTCTATATCTGTCTAATAACTGTATTCATATAAAGTTTAGTATTATATAGGTTTAAATGTGTTAATATACTGTGTTTACTTCTAAATGTTGTGACTGCCCATCATGAATTATGGCATGGAGTTCCTAAGTGTAAAATCACCTAATGATATCTATAATTAATTCAATTTATGAAAAGCAAACGGTGCAAACGAGATGTTGACCCCCTCAGTAAAATCCAAATACTTCTGATATCAATATAATGTAATGGATGTCGATCAAAATTAGACGTAAACTTTAGTTTCCTTATATAATGGTTTAAATGTTAGTTACAACCCATGACAGTGGGGTAAACCTCTTCTGTTCGTAGAATTACATTAAACTGTACAATTGTTTTTTCCTGTTATAAAGAAACACTATTTCAGTTTATTGTGTTTACTTTACAATTAAAAAAGTAAACAAAAATACAATTTGAGTGAGACATTCACTTCATAAACACTCAAGAAATGTAAATCAATTCACTAATAGACACACTATTAATTGTCACATTATACTTTCAACAAAATACCTTTTACCATTACACTCTTCGAAATTCATTACACTTTCCAAGTAAACGATCGATAATCTTTGATTTAATTTGTTCTGATTTATAATAGTGTTATGATAATGTAATAACACGTTCATTATAGTCTCCTACATTTTTCTAGTCTTTCCAAATAAAAAAAATCTCAAAGGACATAAGTATTTAAATCATAGTATCGAATAATTTCCGTTTCACTGTACCATGTATAATAACCAAGGGCTGAGAAAAATACATTAATTACAAAACATAATAATCAGTTTAAATTGTTTAAGCTTGTTTTAAAAATATATATAGTAGAATGATAAGCATATAGTTATATAATTATTGTTATTTTTCGCTTTTTTACGTTTATAAACTCCCAAAAAGGGATATTGATACCGCATTAAGAATTATGCATGTTTGTACGGTCAGGGAAACAGGGGTCAGGGATAGAATTACAATGACAAGCAGTTTGGTGAACAACGCGATTAGAGTAGAACGCCTTCTGAAATCTGAGGATTTCGACAGTAAAGGTGTTTAACTTTTCTTTATTCTGACATTGTTCGATGGTATTTACATCGAGTGAGGATCAATGCCGCAAGTAATTTAGAGCACCTTCTATTGATGTCCTTGTAAAACAAGCGTAGGGCTTTGTGTATAGTGTGGGACCTATTACATTAAAAGCCTTTTTTAGACCCTGTCTAAGAGGGGGAGACTAGTGGTTGAATACCGATCTAAAATGTTAGAACACTTATCCATGCACCGCCAAACCGTGGATTTGTAGAAGTATAGAATACTTGCAGGTGTGATAAGCTATTTTGAACTTTGAGGGGGGCCTGCCCTCTGAGCAGCAGCTTTGGCAATGCCATCCATATATTTTTGCAGAATTTATGTTACTGGTGAATATAAGGCCGGGGCAATGCAATTACATCGAGTGAGTTTCAGTGCCGCAAGTAATTTAGAGCGCATTCTATTGACGTCCTTGTAAAACAATGTCTAAGAGGGGGAGACTGGTGGTTGAATGTCCATCCCAGATGTTACAAAACTCATCAATGCACAACCAAATCGTGGAGTTGTTGTTGTATAGGCAACTAGACGGTGTGATAAGCTTTGTTGAACTTCGAGCGGGACGCTTTCTTAGTAGAAGCTTTGGCAATGCCATCCGTACATTTTTGCAGATTATTATTTTATTATGTTATTTGTGAACATAAGGCCGGGGAAATGGAATCATGGAATCTCACGAAATGTGGTATTAAACATTGAAATTAGTAGTTGAAAATGTGGCTCATAATCGTTTTAGTAATGACACTTTGTGTTAGTAGAATTGAATGTTACCATCAACTTACACCAACATTCCACTACAAACTGGGTGTCATTGGCTAATAATGCAATCATTGTCTTATATATAACTTTATTTATTATAGAGCAGGTTTTTATCAGTGAATATACTCGTGTCGAACCGAGATGCATCAGGGAGTCGTTTATGAATATTAAAAGTAATGTAATAGTGTGTTGTGTACTACCATAGAGTGCCACCCAAGCCTTACTTGTAGCTAAGAAATATCATATTATCCTAATATGTCCAAAATCAATATAAGACCATATAGAAGGTTTTAGATATACCAAGCGCTAACGCCATATCTTTACCCGCTGTGTGCAGGGTGTTGTATGCGTTCAGATAATCAGTAAGACTTCCGATTGCATAAATACATAGTGTTTGCCAGAAAGACGTTTAGCACACACAAGGTGGTTAACTATTGCTCGATTGATTAAGGGAAAAACGAAAAGAGGTGAAAAGTTCTGCAGGTCATGTTTTACAATAATTTGTGAACATTATAACCAGTCAGGGAAGCAAGATTCAACAAAGCCTTTCTTGAAGGGTGTTTAAGGTACAACCTACACCTAAGAAAATATTTTATTTAGCAATGATAAGATCAGGCCCACATGCTAGGAAGGTGTCTAGTTTTTTGTGATATCCCGAACATGGGGATGTGGTGATGATCAGAACACGTGTTTGGCTGATGTCCGCAGTACACAATTTAGGTAGAAATAGTTTGTAGAGTCTGAAGTTTAGTACACAGCTAACCGCTGGGCAAGCAGTTGAGACCGCTCAGCTTCCGTGCAAGCAATATATTAGTGATTGGGTAGCGGAGAACTCTTGATTGTTCACTATTCAGAACACTGATATAATTGTTCCAGAAGCAACGAGTTTCTCATTTCTGCGACCTAATTCGTGTGTTGGTCATCTCAGTATATCTATTTATTGCTGTAGCTATTTAACTCTTACAATGAATTATTTATGCTAAACTTCATATGTGTGTGTTCCTTACCTATAGCCGGTGAACCAGAGGTATGCTTACTAAATCTATTTACGAATGCATCTTTTAAATAAATAATGCATCTGTATTAATAGCGAATTGCCTCTATAGTTGTTAGTTATCTATGACCATGCAGATTACATAATTTCAAGTTATATATGCGACATCATAATATGCTAGATTTCATTATTAAGTATGAAGTGGACATACACTAAAGTTGTCGTCTATTCATGTTTTAGTGTAGACAATATGATATCGTTTTTGAGTTTAAGTACATTTTTTAAAGTCTCAATAACAGAGAAGTCTTCCCTTCAACAGAGATTAAAAAATGTAGATCCAGGTGTGCCTTTCTGATTATATCAATTCGACAGAATATAGAATCCTTATTAATGTTCTAAATATTTTGAAATATAGGGTTAGTTTTTCTGTAATTATTAACTGAATGGATATGTGTTGCTATGTCTGTTTTACTTGTGATAGAGTAGCTCTCATGAAAATCGAGACCAGACGTTTAGAGGACTATCGCAGCTTCTACCGATGGAAGCTGCTGACAGTAAAAGGAACTCTCAATGATAAACCTTGTCAAATATCGGGACCTCTTTTTGTTTACACAAATAACAATGTATTATCAGATAGTCTCAGTTGATGGGTTTCCTTTCGAAAAAGCTAAATCGAACTATAGACATATTTCAGACATCGACATACATAGACATACTGTGTCGCTGTATCATATCTCTTCAGTGTACCTTAAACAAACTTTTGTACTAAGGCGTGTTCGCAATACGACCTTGCAGTTTACAGTCGTCCAATCTTCTCAATTGTCTGATGCTGAGGGTAAGAATATTCTCAATTATAAACATCGTCAAATAAAGGTGTTTACACGAAGAGGAAAGCATTATATTCGTGTATACGTTGCAGGTGATTATATCACAAACTAGAGAGTTCAACCCACTAATAGAAAATATTTACGTCATCCACTGAATACTTTTGCACAGTATAGCGTAGTTTACATGTGGCTAGAAGGTTACTGCCTATAGTACTTTCTTTTAACTACATTATTGGATGACAGGCTATTTCAGCGAGAATAAAAGAGTATACAGTCAAGAATGTTGAGATTAAGCAAAGGTGTAGATAGGGCGATATAGTCGGGTAAATGAAGAAAGAGAAATTGGTGGCTAAGCTACAAACAGTGGATGACGTTGATAGTTTAATTTCTACTTTTTTACCGCACATTTATTCGGTTGCTATCTGCCTTGAGATGAGTAATTAAAATAGAGGAGATGAAGACGTGTCCTTTGAAGCATATGAAAAGCTGACACGATTCAGAAGAACAACTAGATATCGACGCTAATACAATTGAACAATTGAGTAGACTAGGGAAAGTGCTTGATCATACAGCACAAGTTATTTCATGTAGATAAGCAAACTGATACACACTGCGCGGTTTTAAATCACCAACTTATTTCAAGAGACTGGGATAATAGCAAGAATTCGAGCCTCAAAATAAATAATCAAGCATTTAGATATCGATTAGCGTACTGAATTAAATACCATACGGACACACATAGAGCCAGAGTAATGCGCTATGATTGTGGAAATGTAACCACATTGCTTTGAATTGTTTTGAGAGAAACGAGCAAGCGATAGCATCTGCGTCAGTAGCTACACTGGTAATATAATGTAGGAGCATTATTCGTTTCTTCTAATGATAGGAATGGCAGTGAATAATACAGAAATGACACCACTTGTGACTACCGGATGCATGACTACTTTACTAATTCTAAACTAAGGAGTAAGTATGGTAGGAGTGCCCCTGTAAAATCCGTTGATGGAATAGACGTGAATGTAAAGAGAGCCCGGCAAGTGAAAAGAAAAGTACGTGCAATAGAATGAAAGTGGAAGTGATGATAATGTATCACATGATTAACGGATCGGCATACACATTGGGATGTCTGTAATCAATTAAGTCGAATGTGTGATTATGTAAAACAAGCTGAGGTGCAGTTTATATACGTAAACTGTGTCGTAGCTGTCCATCGGTCGAACGCGTCCAAAATCGAGGACAAAGAATATGAAGCAGATTTTGATGAAGATAAATGGCCAGTAAACCTGAAATTGATCAGAACAAAGTAAAGTATTACAATCATTCCCTAAGGAGTTAGACAAACACACAGTTTTAGAATGGGAAAGAAAGATGTACAGCAGACAGTATTCCTTTATCCTGGAAGGGTGAAAAAAAACGTGTGTTACTATTGGTGGCAGTTTTCCAGGCAATAACATGTAAGTTTTGGCAAGTGTAAGACCGTGGCGTAGCATGTCGTGAAGAAAGCGACATAATAAATGTATGTGATGAAAAGGTGAGATAGTGGAGGTGGTTGGTAGAAGGAACTACGATTGTTAACCTTTATTCTGTCTATTCGCAACTAAATGTCTCAAACAAACTTTTATGGTATCAGCTGGTTGTCTATATAGACAGTACTTACTGGCTGACACGGTTAGTATTTGCGTTTTATATTGCACCACATATCATGTCGGCCGTTTGAAAACGTATGTGAATGAAAAGAAATAAAACAAAAGAGGCAATTAATTTGTGCATTCATGGCATAATAGTGGGTGTGGCAAAAGTAAGTTACGGAACATGTTAAGGGATCTGGGCTAGGAGCAAAATAGATAGAATCAACTAGTCGAGGAGCGAGACTGCACCTTAAGCTGAAAAAGGGAAAAATTGATGAATTCATGTTAAGAATGGCACACGAGATACCGTAAATAACAGACGAAATGAGTAGACGGCAGTTGTTATCTATATGCAGCAAATTGTTGATTCACTGTTTAATTGCTGGATGACTGCGACTAGCGTAAATTTAAGCGAAGAGAAAAACAAGTAGAGTAGACTGAAAAGGCAGAGTTCATGGCAACACTGTCAAAGTAAGTCAAGATATTCTAGATGATGTAGAATAAGGATAAACCTCGTGCCGCACCTCTGTACATACCTGAACCAAAAGAAATAGGAGGTGTATGTTTTTTTTATCCACGTAGTATTGTGACAAGGCTGGCTGTGGTCGAATTATATGCTGTTGTAAAAAGTCATGAATTTAGTTATGAGATATGGATTTAAAGAGATCAAAATACGAACTGATTCATCTACGGCACTAAGTTAGATGAACTGTACAATGGTGTAGAGCGGAACAATACTAACAGAAAATGCTGGAGAAATGACTGCTGTGCGGGGGTCGTAATACTAAGAGAGTTATTATCCGACATTTGACTCTGAATGACAGCAGTGTTTGTTTCTGTCGGAAAATTACACAGCAGATGCGCTAATCTGAATAAACAGACGCTAATCTGAATAAACACGTTTAGAAGGTAAAATCTACGTTATGCGTTCTGGAAAGTAGATAAGTCGATTGATAATTATATTTTTACTGGTGGTTGATCAACTTATAAGACTGGTGGAAGTTCAAAATGTGGTCAAGTATCTCGCCTGATGTCAATCAATCGATTCTGCATAAAATATAAACAAACCTCGGTAAATTATGACTTCAAATAATTAAACAATATTAACTGTCAATCAACCAATCGATACTGCATTGAAAAAAATTAAACATTATTAACTTTTAAAATACCACACTATAGTCGGCGGCTACGGTTGTATGTAAATAAGAATAAGCCTTATCTTTAACGAGGTCTGATCATTGGCGTGATCATTGACGATTGTACAGTTCGTCGCTCAGTTTTTCTGTAGTCGATGCTAAAATGAGTATAAGAATATAGTACATGACAACCAATTGCTCCGGAGGAAACAGAATAGTTGAGCGATATTGAACGAAGTCCAGTTATTGACGTGATCATTGACGATGGTACTGTTGGTCGCTCAGTAAACGGTGCTAAAATGAATATAAGAATATAGTACAGGGCAACCAATTGCTCCGGGGGAAATTGAATGCTTGAGCGATATTATTGGGCAGTGAAATCAATAGCTAAGAGCTTTATCACATGTAAAGGGGACATTCTGCTACATCATGTTACACCAAGCTGAAAATGGTGATAGAACAGTGCCGCATAGATCAATTTTCTATTATGAATTGAAGCAGCGAAGAAGTACATCCTTGGAAATATATAAGCAAGGGCTAGCAAGTATCTAAATAAATATAAAACGTTGTGGGTGAAAATAATGAATCTATGTACGACGCAATGGGGATAAGTAGTTATTACAAGGTTCTAATTTCTCATATTTTAGATCTAAAGGGTGGTTGTGTATGGACACGATGCAGAGGTAAGCACCGAACATGTTTCATTTGATCGCTTTATGTTTTCAGTCTATGCTGATGAGACAAATGTTGATGGTGAAATAAAATAATTACAAACATTTTTTTTTAATTAACATTTTTAAAAAAAATAGTTCACCCCAATCAAGGCAGGCTGACCCTGTTTCCTGTAAATACTCCATGAAGAAAAAAATACGGCAAGGTTTCATTATTATTTACGATGTATCCGCCGTAATTCCATCAATTACTTATAGTGTTTTTACTTTAGCTTTATGTCACGGAAATATAAATGAGTAAAGTTATAACTAATGTTAGATCAATCTGTAAGTGTTGGTTGTGCAATATGTGCATTATTAATTATATTTAATATTACGGTAAAATAGAATCGAGTTTTCAAGACGAATATCATATTTTATAATTCTCCCGCGCAGAAATCAATAACATAAATCATATTTATCATTTAGAATTATAGCGTTTTTCAGAAAGTATATGATGCAATATTTTATTTGTTTTATAAATGACGTATATGTGACAGATGTATTCATTACAGTGCTTTATATATATGTACAAAACAGCAATGTACCCTATATTGTATTATGTGTCGACTTTTAATATCAGACTATTCCACGCTTTACTTTAAATACACATATAAGAAGCTTTCCTTATTTCGTTTGAATAGTTACCCTGTTATGTTTGAACCTAATGGATGTTTTGTTACAAGTTGTCGAATGAAATTAATTATGGTTCGTATGGTTAGAATTTGTCATTATATATTTTAATAATGTTGTTACCCTTTTATTGCTGACCGACAAGAAAAGCAGAACATTACTCTAACAAACACATGAATCAATTCGGTCTTTAGTAATCTCCGCGTATTCTCATAGACAATACTACAACAATGGCGAACAATGACTTCGAAGATCGACTTAGCTTCTATTGTACACAATCTTATGATAACCGATCACATCTATACTAGATTTCCTTTCTAACAAGCAAATCTATCAGCTTAGTGCAGACGGGAAAAATATCAAATAGTTCGGATATAAACTAATGACCCTTGAAAAAGAAAAACAAAAATTCGAGTCTAAAAACACAACACTCGGACACTGTTTCAGAAAAAAATGTTCAACATTGAATCGCAAATAGAAACAAAAATGTGTAAAAGAAAACAGAAAACTCGTGGAATAAACGGCGTTACTTTCAGACAACTGCTTATAATAAGACACACGAAATACGTATATCGTGGAACGATGACAACAAAGCACAAAAATAAAGGTACAACGCTGTATAAATTAAGAAATTTTACAAAACAAAATAGAAATAAGCTACATAGTGACTTCGCAAATATCTTTCCCGCATCACCTAGTATCAATCTCGTCAAATCGAGTCGAGACACATACACGTTATCAACAATACAATATCACCGTTTCGAATCTACAGAAAACCTTTCTGATTAAAAAAGGGTCTCGACATAAAAACGATAAAATACACTATGCTGTCAATTTACCAAGAAAAAACACATTTACAAAATAGTTTACGGAATGATCCACAGAAAATGGGAGTCAACACGAAAACAAAAATGTTTACTATGCGAGAATGATTGTATTTTCAAAAAGTAGAAGCTGCATGGATGTATAATTATCCACTCTTTATTCAACAAAATAGACAGGCAGCATATTCTTCCAGTTAATTAAATAATTTCAGTGCGTAATATAAAAGCCCAAACGGTTTTATTTCTAATTTTCTCTTTCGTACTGAAAACAACAGACGTTCATACGGCATGCTCCAGCTGATAAAATAAAGCAAGTGTGTATGTCGCTGGAGATCAAAATGCTTTCTCTAGATTAAAACAATGTGTTTCGGACAATATCTTGCTAAAATAGTAGCCAATTATAGAGTAACATAGTTTACAATATTAATGTTTTCAACAATATACTACCAAAGGTAATTTACTGTTGGAGTATACAATTCGTCAACACCACTGTTTTCAATACTGAACTTTTTCGTACCGTGATCGTTGACTGTTTAATGCCACTGACTTCTTCTATTGAACTCGCATTCTAAATATGGACATACGCGCTGGTTACACCTGATGATACGCACGCATATTCTTCTTCAGGCGACAATTGTGTGTTGCACACACCAGGGTTCTGCACACCAAACAAAGACAAACGTTTATATGGCGATGATTTTGTGACTATGTGTTATTTTTACAGCTTGATATGACTTAATTCTCATGACGTCGCCAACCATCTTACCTGATATACTGATAGACAGTGTGGATGTGGTTATTGTTTTAGCTTCTCCTACAAGGAGTATTTGTTAGTTTTTCTGAAGAAGATTACATTCTATCATTAGATATATCAGAGTGTGCCAGCACACTTTTAATGTCAGTAATTATTGGTGGAATCAACGCCTTCTAAATTTGTACTTATTCACTTCTGAGATACACTATCGAATTTAGTCTGCATATGCTATGTGGGGTCTTAATCTAAAATACTTCTCACTGTTGGTACTTTCGTTATTTTATTTATTGTTCAGATGTGGGCGTTAGACTAATGCCTTTAACCGGATGTGCTACTTATTCTATCACGTTAGTCGACGCCGTGAAAAATAAGTTAGTGTTAGTGGGTGTAGCCTCATCGCAGCTAATCAATCTTAATGCCAAACAATTATTTAAGGCTGCGATCTTTTTTACGTTCTTTTGACGATGTTTTCCAATGCCTATTCCGTCTTTAATTGATTGCAAATAAATGCAGAGTAATTATTGACAAATATTTTAGTAGTGAAGCATCGGCCATAAAAAAAGTGACACCAGCTGAAAACTTACGCTGATGTAACCATGCAATCGCAATATTAAAAGATAGGATAGACCACAATCGATATCTGTCAGAAAATGGGTCGCACCAAAATCGTTGACGTCTGATGGGAACTTTTCCACTTTTATCACGGTCAAATTTATATACTTCCGATAAACCGACGCTCGATTAGTTGATTGGCAGTCTTCACACGCCCCGACAAGAAACGTGATGAGGTATTTAAACACTAGTGTGTCGATAGTTAGTTGTTTTGTTGATTGATGTTTTGCAACTTTACTTATCTTCATTGACTCGTTAAGCGCAACTATCAAGTATCGCTTCAAGTCTATTCTGTTCATATGTTTCGTACTTTTGCAGCACTACTTAAACTTGCAGCGTTGTTCTTAGAGGGTTTCGCAAGTATTACGCCGATCACATGTGCATATTGCTCAGTCGCTTTTGTGTTTTTCCGCGAGATCTCTCTAAAGTTTTCAAAACTTTAACGATGATAACGTTGGATAAGTGATTAAATACAACATTGTTGTCAACCATTAAAGGGAAAATAAACTGCTTCACTTCCTGCATAAAGTTCAACCAGGTTGATGTGCCGGCCATCATTAATCTGACGAAACCAACAGGCGGCTTTCAAAATGATTTGATTGATTTTTAACGCTTATACAATAGTCACGGTATTTGTATTCACCTAAACTATTATACATCAATATTCACGTAGATGTTTCCCCTTAGAGACTCCAATAAGTATACTCTGTATATTCTTTCAGTCAGCATTAGACACTAATATACATCGTGACTTTATCCTCGACACCAATTTGATGGCTCAATTTTGGCGCTTGATAAACGCCGTTTTACCCTAAGCCATCGTTGAAATATTTACTCCCTGTTTTCTTATGTTTTTATCATAGCTATTTACAATTGCAAAAGAAAAGAAAGGGGTTCGATCAAAATAGAAACAACACGAAACTACATCATATTAAAGAAAAACAATAAGCAGGACTGGAAAGAACTATATCACCTGGTCCAGTTCTGCTACCACATGCAACTAGGGAAATGTTCGTCGATGCTGCAATTTTAAATTTAGGTTTAGAAAAAAATATTAAGAAAAAAAAAAGAATGACAAATGTTTGGGGAAAAAGATGTGTACGACATAAGTGCATGCCAAGAGGGAAAAAGCGAGAGAGATAACGTCATATTCTTAAATGACTGCACACTGTAACGATACATAAAAATATTTTTTTTATTATATCCCTGAGAGGTGTAATTATTTTTCGCAAATATTGTGTCACAGGAATATCAATGCAAATTTGTAATTGTGTAGCGTAATTTATGAAGGAAAACAATGTTAATGAATAGGGTAAAAATAGCAATCAGCGCCGGCCGTCAATCAAGAAGCTTAAAACTTTCTCTTTGTTAAATGAGGTCCGATTGAATTAACATATTATATCAGATATGTTAGATAAGGCTTCAATAGTTTATATTGATTACATCACTATTTTTAACATCTTTATTTCACGAAAATATCGATGCTTATTTTATATTTGGAGGTGTAAGGAAAAAGAATATTTTATTAGTATCAAATGATACGAATCAGCGCTTTGCGTCAACGATGCTACTAGTCCATTTTTATAGTACAAAAAGGCACGATCAAATAATGATGGCAAGTGTCATCTCTACACTCACTTTTAAAAAGTGGTTTCTGATTAAATTGCGAACAAATTAATTTTAATTCCATAGTTTTAGATTTTTAAATGGGTTATTATTCTAACCTAATAAACAATGTTTTTCTTGTCACAAAGTTGTTTTGTTGGCAGCATTTTTTTCAAAGGCTTACCCCCTGTTTTCTAATAAACGTTTATAAAATGCAATGTAACAAATAAAAGGTACTTAACATCTGGTTCTCTTTCCTTTTTTCATGTATTCATCTTTTTCTTTTTCACTCACTTTGTCAAACATTCCACTTAAAAGAAGGAACTTTATTTTAAAATTGGTGATTCTTTTACTAAATGCATTCCGTTATGTTTAATAAGCTTAAGAGAATATGTGTCTATCTAAACTTGAAAGTTAATATTATTTAACAGTTCTGTTGACTTATATAATATATGTGTTCTCACAGAGATAACTATATTAAATATGTACAGAAGTTATAACAAATGTAGTATTCACGTAATATGTTATTTTAACAAAGTTAGTGGATTAAACAATATGGCATCAAACCTAGCCACAAGATCACCCATTTCGTTAAGATGAATGCGCATATCTTGACAAATAATTATCGTGTTGATGGTATATTCTGATTTACAACCTGTGTACTGCGCTCCACTATTTTCGACACAACTCAATATTAGGTAGACACATTTTTGGTCCTGGCAGTCAACCTTCCAAGAGCTGGAGAGAAATGCTTAAAAATGGTAGTTATATAACAAACACCTGGCTGTGTACTCTCTTTACTGTTATTCAGGTTCAGAGGTAAGAGCACAGGTACCCTTTAACTACATCCAATGTTTATGTATTGTACTCTTTCAAGGAAAGTTAACGTCTTTCCACCACTTATTTTCTGTACGATCAGAGCCACTACGAGACACTTGCTTGCCATTTTGTTTCTCACAACTAGAATGGGCCGATCTTGTGCTGACAGGTTGAGGATAAAGTTTTCACAGCTGATGTTTTCGATTTGTTGTACAGGAGAACTAATTCTTAGAGAAGGCTATGCACATCGTCTCTATCAACAGTAAATATTTAAAATAAATAACTGTAGTGTCCGGTCGCGCATAGAAAAAGTAGCATGTTTCTATATGTATTATGCTTTACGAGGAAACAACCCTAATATAAAAAAGTAGGCGTATCGTTTACATGTGTACACTTTCTTTTCTGACATTTAGAAACACCCACTTCGTCCAACATGCACTAATTTGAATTATCAACTCTTCTGCTTACTGGATGAAGTTTACTGTTAGATGTATCTCGTTCGTCTAAAGACTATTAACATGCATATTCATTGGTTATTTGTTGTAGGTTTCTTTTTTAATTAACGCATTTATGAAATGTATTCTGGTATTTAATTATGTTCTCTTTTCCGGAAGTACGTGCGTACAGTAAACAACACTGAAAAAATGACAATACCCAAATTAACTTTTATGCGTTTTATAATAGCATATCAACAGAAGTATTTGACATCATTAGTGACACATACGACTATACCTCTGCCATGATAATTCTAGATTCGGCCCACATTAAGCAAACTAATACTGTTTACAACCGACACACACTTATCACAACAAAACATTAACCAGTGGAAACCGTAACTTTGTTCGTGTTACAATTCAAAAACTTGCAAAAACATACAATGTTCAGACCGAGGGTTCCGGAGTAAATATGAACCAATATATGTAGGACGATTTTGTTAGCGGCACTTCGCTCCCTCTCAATTCGACAACGACTTCTCGAAAACTACACACTGAAATCCTGTGAAGTATACGAGATTGCACGATCTATTAAACAAACTGAAAAGCTATATGTGCCTATTACCAGGAACGTATGATGTCCGCCCTAATTATTCGAGAATTACCGTTATAAACGTCGCCTTTGTCTTGTCTTGACTCTAACTTAATAAACGTGTTCTAAAACAGGAAAGTGTGCCAAAGTCTGAAAGTCTTCCGTATCAGCAGTGTTGAATAAATACCCTTAATTTCCTAGTGTATCATGACTAAGAAAGGACCTATAGATTACTTTGACTAAGTGCAAAAAAGATGGGTTCACTGACCATGGCATTGCAGATTCTGCTGGCTGAGGGGCTTTGACTAACAAAAATACTGCAGAAAAAAATATAATGACTACTAAATATCAAACAATATTATTGGCTTACCCTAACATGTGTGCGAACATTGTTGGGGAAATTAAAATCGACATCTCCCTAAATGATAGTAGTAGTAATTATATATTTATTTGCCGATATAAACCGTATGGAAAGACGTGCTATGCAAATACATGAAAGTGAGCTTCAAATGTGATTGACTTAGGACCTAACATAGTATCGGTACAGTCCACACACGTTTCTTGCACCCTAGTATTTTCCATCTCTCTACGAACGCAATTCTAATAAACACAAGGTCATGCTGCAACACAATCGCTGATAGTAAATTCATAAGAATAGAGACTTCAAAATTGTTGGAGAAAAATATAATATAACTTTTAATTGTACATTTGCGAGAACGAAAGAATGTAGATCAATTATAGTGATAGCATCAACAGTTTAACAGAAGTAGACGTTTACCGTTTATCACATATATCAAAAAGAGTCAAGCAAATAGCCAGATATAATAGTGTTAGTACTCTATATGTTAAATCAGCTCATCATAAAATCACTATCAGTAATAAGAATCGTGAATTTACAGACTTTTAAATAGATGGTAAATTATACCATTTTACTCGCCTGCAATTGGGTGTTACTAATTGAATAAGTGTGCCCCCAAAAAGTAATGGAACTATTGTCGACATGGAGAAACAATCAGATACATTTGTCGATCTAGATAACGTTACCATCTGTTAAAATACCCCGAAAATACATGACTACAAGTCCCAAAGATGTTATGATGTTTAATAAGAATTATAGAATCGTTTCAATTTCGACCATGACTTTACTTGTGCATACTACCATAACACAAGCAGATATCTCCTAACTACGATTGCGTTAAACTTCTACTTTAGATGACACCTTATTTCAATCTGAAATCACAAAAAACCGGATCATTGGAATGTTCTTTTACAACAGAGAATTTATCCAAATTAATCTTGGCAAACTAACACATACGTGCATTCTATAAATATTTCGGCAACGTATGATTACCTGGTACGATTGATTTACTGATTTTGGAACGAGATTGTTGTATCACAGGTATCATGAAATGCGATGCCACAGTTAATCTGAAACCCAGTCTCCTAAGGTGAAATTGTTTACGCTTGATGATTACTGTTGTTTAAGGTCAAAGTACTCTGTCGAGATCGATTTCCATTTTTCACATCTATGTAACGATACACATAACCCATGTGTTCGCCCTTTTCTAATAATTTTCACCAACATATTTGCATTAGCAGTAAAAACCTCAATAATGCTGGCAAACATTAAGTTCCGTACCGGTAGAAGTTGTTGTTTATGCGTTTGCATGTAATCAGCCAAGTGAATGAGACATTTGGCAGTGCAAATATCGTCTCATTGTATGGCGATGTCTATCTATTACGCTGCCACATTGCAGACACTTTCTCGTACGCACAGCTTTACTCTGGTACTCATTTTCTTAATAACCGGTTGATTATTTAATCTGATTTTGTAACACAGCTGGCTATTCTTTAATACTCTAATAAGACGTTATATTAAAGTAAGGCTCGTCAATAAAAACGGCAGTACACCTGTTATAACTTTCCTAAACCGGCTTAATTATACTCAATTCGAGGGCCATGCTTGTCTGTAGTCCGATGAGGAAACACCCAGGACCTTAACATTCACGGTGTGAAACTACTTGCTCTGCACTCAATTCGATTTTTAAATGAAACGGATCTTCATAGTCCCCCTAGCGAGGTCAGTAACCCCACCTCTTTCTTCCTCCAGCGGCTGCACAGAACATTCTCACAAGCGAATCTACTTGAGCCGTGCCCTTTTTGCTAAACATTTCTTAGTAGTCTATTTCAGATCCTTTAACTTGCTCGGGAACATGATTGTGATAATTCATTGTCACCTTGAAGTTTCCTTGGCTACCGATGTATTGTTCCGAATTCGTTCGTATCGGAAAATGCATTTTAATCCGGCCGAACATCTCCACCTAGTACACTTGCAGCAAAGGAACGTTAACGAAGCTTAATAAAAGTAATTAATAATTGACAACAGTGATGATTATTATGTAATGCATTTTAAATACAAAACATGAAATATGCAAATAAGATGTTTGTTTTTTTGCTACAAACATCAGCCACTATACTAAACTATGTGTATTTACTAGAAACGTCAACTACTATCACATTTGTCTATTCTTCAAATAATAGGTGTGTTAATTATAAATATATTTAAACTATTTATGTGATTATAGTTGAGATAGAGAACTGTGCAGTTAAGCAACATATACTCATAGCATTATGTAAGTTTCTTCTAATGAACTTCATCTGAATCCTCATCTGGTATGCGTTTCAAAAACTACTTATGATTGAGTTAGATGATATGTTAATCGGAGCACGTGCTTACGAAGAAACAACCTAATCGTTATTGTATCTATATAGTAAAATTACTCCGCTATCTTTTTAAATGAACCTGCATATAGCGGACTTTTTAATTAATATGTTATCGGTGTTGCTCATTTCTACAAGAGAAGCAGACTGCCAACTAAGAGAAAGCAAAGCACGTTGTGATAACAAATATTAATTACATACTACAAGATCATCAGCTGACGTGCTGATTGTTATACTTCATAAGATCCGTTATATAAATGCAGGCTTCAGTACGAAGACCATAACGCTCAACATATGAACGCAACCTATCAATAGTGAATGGCACAAATGTTTGCTTGTAGATTTTGCAAGCCACCGCAAATGAGAAAAGTTAATTTTTATTTTTACATTTGTCTGAGACCTGTTTATATAGTAGCAGTTTATAAAAAAATAGCTGACGCGTATAGTATAAACGCTGGTGTAAATTAAATGTATGTTATAACATTGACTAGCCACTTGATCCTCATCAATTATCTTCTAAAAGATATGCTTAGGCTATTTGTGGACTTTTTTGTAGATGGCGCAAATCTTTATGACATACTGTAAATATCATTGGTTGTTAATATATTGTTTATGTTTGTTTTACTGGCAATAGTACATGTGAAAATGAAAATTTAGTTTGCTAATTATAACAACACTAACACTTAGCCCCTCTTATTTTATTTCTAATATTCCCATATTTGTGTTGATGTAGCTTTAATATACAGGGGGATTCATACGTCACTTAGCTATTTATTTTTTGAAATTCTAAAGTTAGGAAATACGGTAATACAAAACAGAAAGTTTATTCAACACATTAATTTATGGGAGTTTTAAATCACAGCAGATTGTAAAATTCCCACCTTTGTTCTGCATGCATAGCTCCATTCTTTTTTGCAATGAATTTACGACTATTTGTAGCATATTTGGTTGATTATGGTGTTGTGCGAAGGAGGCTTTCTGTTCACATCACGTTTCCATTGCCTAACAAATAGTAGTAATTAGAGAGTAAGATAACAATCATCAAAAGTTCATAGTATGTTTGTTCTTCATATGGTAATCATTTTAAATAGCATGTTAAGTGACTTATGAATCACCGTGTATAACCCCGAGGAAGACATTTGATCTGAAAAGTGTTACAGGCATTTTTTACTCAAGGTATCAGATTGAAAACCTTCATAAAATATGTAGTTACGGTCGCTGCAAGAAAGGGTGTGTGAAGCTACCACAGTAATAGGATTTGACTCCCAATTCACTGATCTAGCTGTATAGCATGTTTCGATTGTGTACTGACTTCACAAATGCTTTACACATCGTTAAAGAATTGTCACTTCTCGCTCATATTTACAAACCCTATCTGTATACAGATAAACGTTGGAATTATTTTAGCGGCTTGTTTCTTTACAGTGGCCTTGAATTAAGGAACTCTCTTTTCCAAAAGATTAAACTAGGTGCAGTTGCTTATTTCAGGCCTAACTGATATTTTAATTGCTTACATCCATCCGTATATGTTAATATGTGACGGTTGTTGTTTTTCTTCTTCTCCATTATTCCCCTTACCATGCCTCATTTTCTTCACCATGTTGTCACTTTGTCTCGACTGTTTCTTATCAATTTTTTGTAATAATTCATGTTCTGTATCTTCCTCTTAATCACCTTTGGCTTTTCTAATTCATTTCCGTTCTTATTTGTGTTTTGTCTTCACAATTCCCCCTCACTTCATCTTGTACTTTTTTAAGGTTTTTGTCGTTTATTTTCTTATCATCATTAAAAGGTAGTTGACTTCCAATACAGTGATCTAACAGTATAGCATACTTCTATAGTTTAGACATCTGTACGAATTGACACTTCTCGCATCTATTTTACACACCTTATCGGTATCACCATAAACGTGGCAATTGTTTCAGCGGGTTGTTTTTTTTTACAGTAGCCTTGAAGTAAGGAACTATCTTTTGACGAAAGATTAACCTAGGTGTAGTTGCTTGTTTGAGGCAAAACCGATATTTTATTTGTGTACAGCCATCCGAATATGTTAATATGAGACGCTTTCGTAACGTGTCCTCTCGAATTCGAGAACCTGTTAAATTAAATTAGTAGCTAATTAACAGATTACACCCAAATGTTATTCAATGCGATACATTTTCTCAGAGCTTTGCTATTATTAATTATTAAAATAACTCAACTCGTTTCGTAATTTAGTCACTACGTCTACCTTTTAAGCGCGATGCACCTTTAAAGATTAGTTTCGTTGTAAACACAGTGAACATATTTATAATAATTCGCTTTCTTATTATATTTTTACTTAAATTTTCAGGCCCTCCGTTCAGTCTAGAGAGACTATGGATACCCCTATAAGGGGCTGGCTGCGCGTGTAATTATGAAGCAAGGGTTGTGCAATCCGTAACAACACCTCTCCTGAGTCGGCACTGCTTGATTGTAATGGCAAGCAGTTCAAGACGACTGGAAACAATGCCAGGATAAACAGAGAGCACATACAGCACCTGGTAGTCCCAAATGGTCACTCATTTAATACTGCGTCGCTTAACTTCGGTGATCTAACGGGAACCGGTGTGTCAACGTGATTGTACCGTATATATATAAATATAAACTTAAATTTACTCTACTTAAAACACATTGCCATGAAACCTGAGGTGTATATAGAATTAGAGCCATATTTTATGGGGTTATAGGAAGAAATAAGTTTTTCAGCAACATAGTTGTTTACATTACCTTTGAATGTCGGCGTGTTTGTACAGTTGGATAAACTAGGAGCAGGTTGGCCAATTGAAAAGCAAGTAATCCAAAGATGAAAGCTATTAAAAAATAAGCCAGAGAACGGGAATTTGTTATCATTGAGTTCGTTTTAGGGGATATAGTGGGGGGATAAGGTCAGCAGTATGTGTACCAAACAAAATGTGGTCGCAATCCCCAATTAATGGAGGCTTACTAGTGTAAGAATACACTGGCAGGTCTGAAACGTATTCAAGCTAAGTACATGTAACCTACATTCTTTATTTCAGAATTGGCAGTATATATGTATATATATATATATGTATATTGGAAAAACATGCACATGGGGCATAGAGACAAAGGCGAAGGCCTGTGCGGGCTGTGCGTCTGCAGCGAAAGCACCACCTATTCAGCACTGTCCATGGCTAAAGGCAGAGCAACCATGGTCCCGCATTCACATTGATTTCGCGGGGCCATTGGAAGGCTTCTACTATTTAATTATAGTCGACAGCTACTCAAAATAGCCAGAAGTTGTTAGATGTAAAACCCAACAACGGATGTCATGATATGCGCGTTGAATGAACTGTTTGCCCGATTCGGAGTGGTGGACATTGTTTTATCGGACAACGGTACACAATTTAATTCACGAGAGTTCAAAGAATTTTGTGAAGACTTTGAAATTAAACATATCACCACTCCAGCTTACCACTCGATGTCAAACGGGCAAGCAGAAAAATTCGTTGGAAGCTTTAAGAGAGCGCTGAAATCATCGACGGGCACGCCGAGAGAAAAGGCACTCCAGCAGTTCCTTCAAGTGTATAGAATTACACCCAACGAGAACTCACCTGCCCAGGTACCTCCGGCGGAAGTAATGTTTGGAAGAAAAATCAAGTCGGTATTCGATAAACAGGTTAAACCGACCAACATTACGGCACCAAAGAAGAGGTACGAGGATGGAGAGTAAGTGTTCTTCCAAGAACACCATGGCAACAAAACCGTGTGGGAAGCGGGAAGGGTAGAAAAAGATTGGGGCAGATGGTGTACATAGTAGAGGGTCTTAGAGGCACCTGTAAAACACACATACACCAAATGCATCGTCGCATGTCGGACGACCCAGGGGAAGGCCAATCGGATCAGAGTAATACCATAATTGAAGATTTATAGGTACTGTTTTAGATATTGACCCTAATTTCCGTGACTGCCCGGCAGCAGCGAGCCGACAGCTAACGGAAGCGTCCGAGACCTGCCGAGTCGGCAGACGACAACAATGTAAGACGATGACTATACGTAAAGAAAAAGAAATGCATATATTTTTTATACAAAAAATGAAATAAATGAACAAACCCATAGCTGAAATGAATAAAAAAAAATTTAATTAATATTTAACCATTTTATGTAAGGAAATTTTTTTACAAACGCTAACATTTTAAACCAATTTTTTTTGTAACTGAAATAAACTGTTCTTTATAAACTTTAGAACGCGAAAATAATAACTTTTTTAAACCATTTTTTATTTTTTTTTGCAATTACGCATTGTTTTTTTTTGTTTTTTCCATTATTTTAGCTGGAGGGGTAAGGGCTTGTTTTTCGTTTTTGGAGGGGGGGGGCTTAGCGAAATACAGGCAGAAGAGGAGGATGGGGTCCACGGCCGACGTTGTTTTTTCTGCGGTTGAACAGACTCTCGTCTATCTCAACCGTCGTATGCCCTGGACCTCCGAGTCGTCTGGGGTTTCGTGCTAGGTGTTCGATGCACACCTCCCGCAGAAAATTTTTCCAGTCCACTTGTGTGGCACTAGACAGTACGCCGCATTCCTTTACTAAATTTTTACCGGTTTCCATATCCTGGGACCACAGGTAGATCATTTTTAAAATTGTTGATATATGGCGAGTTTCGACCGCGAAAAAAACGCCCCCGATCGCAACGAAATCCAAGCCCGGCATTCCTGGGTGGGGCATCTCCAGGCATATTTTTCAGTAACTGTCTTTCACGGTACTGGCCGGCAAAGTCGGCCGCCGCCGCATCGCATATCTTTTGCCAGCAGATCTTTCTGCTGGCAACAGTTAATGCACTGCTCCGGAGAGGCAATCGAACTACACAACACTTCAAAATTCATTGTCAACAAGTGCCAAGCGTCGGACGCCAGCCTCGTTTTCGAATTCGGCAGGTCTCGGACGCTTCCGTTAGCTGTCGGCTTGCTGCTGCCGGGCAGTCACGGAAATTAGGGTCAATATCTAAAACAGTACCGATTTATACGACGCATCTTAGCTGCCAACACCAAAATCGCCTCTGGAACAGAGACGTTTATCAAGAACACGTAAATTAACCGGGAGTTTCGAGGTGAATCCTAGGAAAAAGATATACATTGAGATTCCGGTGGAATGAGTTTCGGAAGGGGGGGGGGTGAACTTACCTACCCTTTAGTAATAACTAAATGGTAGCAATCTGCTACCATAAATACCGGTTTTTGCCGGGAGAACATGTGTAGTACATTAAGGCACACACACTGACTTGTGTATAATTTCTCTGTTAAATACAATTCATCATTATTATTATTATCTATAAACCTGTTGTTCTTTTATTTAAACGCGTCCACAACAGATAACAAGAATATAAACGATAACACACTTTAAAAGAACAAGATGAAAAGAGGGTAAACTGTGAAGAAGACAAGACAGATAAGAACGGAAATAAATTAGATGAGCCAAAGGTGATTTAGAGGAAGATAATGAAGAAGAATTATTACAAAAAGTTAATAAGAAATGGTCGGGACAAAAGGGACGATATGGTGAAGAAAATGAGGCATGATAAGGAGAATAATGAAACAGGAAGAAACAAAAAACAAGAAGTAGATAATAAGGATGAGAAAAAAAGAAAGAAGATGAATGAACAGAGAAAAGGAGAACGTTGTAAAAGAAGTAATCGACGTGAACAAACTAAATATGGTAGAGGAGACGAAAACGGGGTAGAACATGATGAAAATAAAAAAGGGGATGAACACAGATAAATAAATGGAGGAATAATAACAGGATTATGTGGAAACTACTAATAAAAGGAAAATCAGTGAAAGATATTGGGTATTATAACAGGAAAATATTAACACACTTATGACATGAAAGTTAGCAAACATATATAAATAAATAATTCAATTAGTGACAACGACAAATTCATACAGAAGACGGAAACAAGAACATTAGAGTAAGGGAAAGAGTAGATAAACGCACACATAAATAACGAATATTGCTTTGTTTGTAAGTGCGTACGTATTAGTGTATGGGTGTGGGTGTGTGTTTGTGTGCGTGTGTGTTTGTGTGTTATTGGGTGCTTGATTTGAATATAATCCTTATCTGCCGCTTCCTTTATGCGTAAAAATAACGCAGAAAAGAATGACAACCACATGCGGCTTGATTATGTTCATGTTCTTTTCGTTCTTTTCAGGCAGACACGTGAAGTTTCTCTGACAACGAGCGAAATGTTCGCATGATGTAATCCGTTATTTAACGTGCAAGTGAAAAAAAGAATTGGAAATAAATCATTTCATTCGAAGGTCAGAGATTCGACAGCAAATTGCAGCGTTGTTGCCACTCTCGGTTTGAATATTTCACTCTTAACGAATATTCGTGTTTTTATTTCGAAAAGGAATTACTTTATTATTTGAATGACATATTTGAATGTACACGTCAGTCAATATATATATATATATATATATATATATATATATATATATATATATATATATATATATATATATATGAGTGTATGTGTTTCAATTATTGTATGCTTACGGCTGTGCCGGTGGTATGTACACACGCACCCTTTTGAAATTGCTGTCATAAAGATACAACAAAATTTCAAGGTTAAAATGGAGAATTTACAAAAAAACATGAAATAATTCGGTCTTGCTTTCTCGATAACAACAGCTCGCTTATAATCTATTTATTCGTTTATTTTTTTCCAACTTTTATTTTTGTTTTGGTTGTGGTGGATAATTTTTACCTCATCAGTGTTTGTGCCTGGGTAGATCTTATAGTGTGAGGTGTGCAGTGATTACCTACTATATATGTAGTACTAAACAAATGTGATTATTTCCAAATAAATAGAAGTAATTCTGAACGATCACTCAATATTTTTAATGAACCCACACAATTAATGAACTAATAACTTGTTATTTGCTAGGTAAATACAGAGTAAACTCCACGTATGAACAACTACACGTAATTGAAACTAACAAAACAAAAAACACTTGCCTGAATTAATGCAAACCACATTTATGTTTCTTGATGTACCCCCATGTGTTAAGCAAGAGTATCGTAAACTCTGCCAGTTTATATATATTTTTTATCCCCCATTATTAAACGTAAACGTAGAAAACTCCTATGATATTGCACCATTTAAATTAGACCACCCCGTTGTTTGATTTATGCTTATTTTTATCAGTTAAAAAAATTCACACAGTAGTCATCTGAGTTTACTGAGGTATTAAAGCATGAAGTATAAGTATGATATTGACATTAACACGGAACAGCAATATGCTAAACTTCTTTCTGACCGCCAGTATTGATTAAGAGAAGCACGATCTACTGCAGACCTACTGACGGTCATCTCAGAACGCATATATAATGCCCTCGACAAGGCAAGTTATGCTAGGGCAGTAGCGCTTGATATATCCAAGGCCTTTAGCAACGTATGGCATAAAGGGCTTCTCCTGGAAATACGTTCTTACGGTATTACTGGGCAATTACTTAATATAATTAGATCCTTCCTATCCAAAAGAAAACTCCAGGGTTTCCTCGATCGCCGTTCATCTAAGCAACATTACATAAATGCCCCAGGGATCTATCAATGAACCTTTGTTGTTCCTGATCTATATAAACGATCTCCATGATGACATAGAATCTGAGATTGGTTTATTTGCTGACGACACCACATTTTACTCTCGCCATGTTGGCAAAACAGACGCGATTATATCCGAGGCAATGGCGGAATCCTATGATATTAACCTCCAGTTTGTAGCGGAATGGGGTCATAAATTGTTGGCAACTTTTAATGCCGCAAAAACAAAGCTTCTTTCCTTAAAAAAAACTACAAGAAACCTCTCCAACTACCGATAGTCATGGCAACTAGCACCATACCTAAGAGTTCATCATTCAAACTCCTCGACCTAACTTAGACAGGTATCATGAATTGGAAGAAATACATTGAGGGCATTGCCAAGGTTTACGCAAAGAAAGTTCACTCTTTTTACCGTGCTAGTAAACTCCTCAAACCTGACATTATCCTGTATCTCTACAAAACAACCATCCACCCATGCATAGAGTAATGTTGCCACATCTAACCTGGTTCATCATCTACTACCTTCTCCCTCGTTGGTAAAGTCCATAAAAGAGCTGGCAACCTAATAGGCCCCTCACTGTCAGCAAGGATCAAATCCCTGTCCCATCGCCGCAATGTAATATCCTTGTGCTTGTTTTACAAATACTTCAATTTATTATGCTCTAATGAATTGGCTACTCTGGTGCCCCCTCGACGTAAATTCACTAGATCAACTCGACAATAAACTAAATCTCATTCATTCACTGTGGCGGTCCCCAGATGCCGGAGAGCTTTCTACTCAAATAGCTTCTTTTCCTAGTGCTGCTGGCTTCTGGACCTCCCTCCCTGCCCCCTGTTTCCCCGAGATAACTGATATGCTGAAATGTAAGATTGCTGTAAACAAACATCTCGCTGCGCAGATCCCAGTTTAGGTTGACCCCCCAATCTTATCCACTTTTCTTTCTTCTCAGCAGACCCTTACGTCTACAGTGGCAGACTGCCTTGTTAGAGGTGAACTTAATTAAAAAAAAAAAAATACAAGTGACAAGGCGCTAGTCAGAATAAAAATTTAATAAGTCATCTCTAATATTATTTTGGTGTAATTTTATAATTCTATAGGACAGACTTATATAAATATATATATATATATATATATATATATATATATATATATATATATATATATGTATACATATACAGACACCCATACATATATATGTGTGTATACATATGTGCATGCATATATACATACACATATACATACCCATATACATGTATATATATAAATATATATGTATATATATATATATATGTACATGTATACATATACTTGCACATATATATGTGTGTATAAATGTGTGTACATATATATATATACATATGTGTGTATGTGTATGTATGTATATATACATATATATGTATATATATGCATATATATATGCATATATTTGTATATATGTGTATATATGTGTATATATTTATATATATATACAAATATATGCATATATGTATGTATATAAGTGTATATATGTATGTGTATATATGTATGTATATATATATATACGTATGTATATATATGTATGTATATATATATGTATATATATATATATGTATATATATATATAATTAATTATTAAAGACAATATATGTACTTCCATATACCATCGGATCCTTTTACTTTGTAGTCTCCGTTGAGGATTCATCTCAATGTGTGTGAATTATTGAAAACAGAGCAAAATCTAGAACTGTTTTTATAATATTCCTATAACAATGGTTTGTTTTATTACTGTTATTTTTATTTTCTCACTTAAAACTTTATGTGAGGAATTTAACATTTTAGGAAATTTGAAAAAATAAAAATAAAAGTAATAAAACACACCATGGATAATGGAATAGGATAAAAACTGCTCTCTCTCTCTCCCTATATATATATATATATATATATATATATATATATATATATATATATATATATATATATATATATATATATATATATATATTAATATCGCATACACACTATGCATACATATCGACATATACACATATACATACACACACACACAAGCAGTATTTGAGATTAGGGAATTGGTTATCTGCAGGTCTTTCATTATTTATATTAATGTCTGCTTTTTAGCATCGTTATGGCAGAGTTCAAAACCACGAACACTGGGGCTTTTACCGAGGGTGGTTTCCATAAGGTTACGATAGCTTATCTGAAATAACATGGTAAGTAATTTTTATGCATTCATGTCGTTATTTTAGTTAGATATGGATATACATATTAAGTACACACAGCGACATTTTACAACGTAAATTCACTAGACTAACTCGGCAATTAACTAAATCTCATATATTCACTGTAGAGACCCCCAGATGCCAGAGAGCCTTCTACTCAAATAGCTTCTATTCTTCGTACTGCTGGCCTCTGGAACTCCCTTCCGGCCCCCTGTTTCCCCGACAGTACAGACATGCAGAAATTTAAAACTAATGTAAACAAACATCTCGCTTCCCAGATCCTAATTTAGGCTGACCCCCCAACCTTCTCACCTTTTCTTTTTCTCAGTAGCCCCTTACGACTACCGTGGCGGGCTGCCTTATTTGGTGTGAACCATGTTAAAAAAAAACTTTAAAAAAGTTAATTAGATATAAAATTATATAATAAAATTAATATATGTATTAATTACTTGCTGATATAACAGATAAGATTTACTTGTACATTAATTGAATTGAATGTTATTTAATGGTGTGATATACAGTCAAAAGTAGTTGTAAAACAATATTTAATTCAAGAATGACACATAAATAGTATATTTGATATGTATGTCTTCAGCTTTGATATAATTACATGATAATTTATTAGTTGGAATCGAAGGTAAAGTGTATACATTGTATGATTAGTCAATATTTAAAGATATGTTTGATGTGCCGTCCGCTTTTAATAATAAATTCATGCCAGGTCGAAAACTCGTTACAGATATTAAAGTTGTTGTATCACTGACCATTGGCCTCACTTATAAACCCGTATCTTTAGGTGGCTATTATGTATTGTATAAGCTTAATCGTAAATGCATGTTTAGGGTGCACGTCAGCTTGGACACAATTTAGAGAGCTGCAACTAATTCTGGCCAACATACCCCTGCCATCAAGTAACAGAAGGTGTGTATACTCCTACTGTGTGAGACGTGTGCGGGTGTATAGCTCCTAAATCTGGACTGTCTCTGTCATCATTCTAAATACACTGCACCGTAGTTACAGGGCAATGGTCAGATTGATATGTATGGTTAGGCCTGAACAGAGCATGTCTTTTGTGTTACTGCTCGCGCAGGTCAACTTAGAAAACCTCCCGAATGTTATACAGAAGAGCAGACTGTGTCGGTTGGGGTACGTTAAGCGCAACAATGATTTGATAGCAAAATCCAGACAGGTGATCGTGCAAGCAGTAAAGACAACCTTTGAAAGACCCAAGTTGTGTTATGAGGGCGTTATTAAACGTGATGGGACAACCTCGGTTGTGGATACGGCGAGCCTCACAAAATACAGGAATGGAGAGAAAAATTAGATTGAGATTTGAAAATTGACTCTGACCAAAGAGTTAATTGTGGCCTGTTTCTACAAATAAGCCGGTTTATGATGATGATGATGATGATAATGATGATGATTATGAGGGAAACTGAATATTTAGTGTTCATAGTGTTCATACCATAACCATTTGTCATCACCTCTTTCTTGCGCCAGGCAAACCTTATGAACGAATTAACTGGAAACATATATAAAGTTGGTGATTTCTAAATCACCATAATTTGCGATATTAAGCAACTCCATTTTTTCGGTTAACATTTTTCTCGTGTATTTTGATCTATACAAGTTATGTTTAAAAAATTGGAGCCTGTAGTTTACTTAATTCAACAAGGTGTAATCAAATATCACTCGCACTTTCTCTCTCTCTCTCTTTATCTATCTCTCTCTTTCTCTCTCTCTCTATGTATATATATATATATATATATATATATATACATATATATATATATATATATATATATATATATATATATATATATATATATATATATATATATATATATATATATATATTATGCACACCATATCCTGTGATGATAATCTTCTTACCAGTGTGTGACCAATTCTTTAGCTTGTTAACAATTCAGTTTTCATAAAAAACATGGTGCGAGTTATTGTCTTAGAATAGATATGTCGTAAGCCGTATTTAAACGAAAATAAAATAACATTTGGTAACAAAATGTATGTAAAAATGTATAACATAACGCACAACACTAACTCTAAATATTCATGACTATTTTATGTAAAAGAAAGATGTGTTATGCAAAACAAAATTAGCAAACACTACAAAGGCATCTAAAAGTACCTACCTACATACCTATCTATCTATCCTTCTCTCTCTCTCTCTCTCTCTCTCTCTCTCTCTATATATATATATATATATATATATATATATATATATATATGGGTGTGTGTGTGTGTATCGAAATAGATTTGCGAATATAGAAGCGTTGAGCAGCTTTACATTAGAAACATGCCTATTGAATGACACTCCTCATGCCCTTTAACTAGGCATAACTTTTTAAATAATAAATACAATTTTATGATGGAGAAATAGAAATATACAACCCTATACGCTAATTTTAAATGTGTATGTATAAAAACTATCGAGGCCATAGAATCCGTGTGTGACTTTTACTATACACATTTCAAAAAGTGATAATTACGTTTTATGATTTTAAACCACGTATGTTTTGCGCAAATAGCCTATGATCATTTTCATTTAGATACATTAAAAACGATCAGTTCTGAAATTCGAAATAAAAATATGTACTCGAAGTTGAAACACAAATGGGTCTCTAAAATTCGAAATCATAATTAGTACTACACATTCAAAACTACAATTTGTTCCCCAGATTGGTAACGAAAATATCTCTTTCACATTCGATGAAACCATTAATCTCGTAAATTCGAAATAACAATTAGCAACCTTAATTTTAAACCACAATTACAATCCATTTCACTGATGGGTTTCTGTTCCATTTCGATTCCGAATTTTGTAAAAATGCGTTCTCATTCTGAACAATAATAAAGAAAATAGAAATATTCATATAAAAACATAAATAGGATGTACAACATGAAAATAAAATAAACATGGTGAAGCACCTGCACAACATATGCACAACGAATAATACTAGTTAATTTGCAAATAAATATGAGCAATATACACAACTATATCAAAAATATTTATAGAAAAAAAAAATCGAGAATAATGAAACAAATAATTCTAGAAATATATCGATAAATAATTGAAAATACAAATGATGTTTAAAACTGATGTACTGAATACCCAAACAAGTATAAAGATGAGAAAAAAGTGGAAAATCTTAAGTTAAATGATAGTAAATAGCAAGTAAAATATAGGAAAAATGGAATAAGAAATATATAAAAACAGGTACAATTTATCATAATAATAATTATATGAATTGTAAAACAATATTAAAGAAAGGAAATGAAATAAATATACTAAAATAAATGTAATTCAAATTTACAAGATTACATTTTTATGGATGAATATATTGAACAAATATTCTACTTTTTTTTTCAAAAAGCCATTATTAACAACATCTTATTTAGTTTATAAATAAAAGAACATTAGCAGTGAAAATTAAAAGAAACGATGTAACAAAGTTTGTCAAGCATAATATTTTGTCTTCGGGCATGATCAATTTCATGCTGAAACAAATAAAAAGATACTGATTAAACTGTTAATGATTTTGTCAAACATATCGAAAAAGATGGATTGTTGGTAGTTGATTGGGGGCCGAATAACTTATATACAATCACCATTTCATCTGTATTGTTTGATAGGAATACAGTAGATCATATTTCATGGTATAGTTTGAGATGTCATGATTTTGAATCGACTGTAGTAAAACAAATGAATGCGAAAATACTGGCCTACTTTATCAAAATACAGATATGAAAATTAGCCAAGATAAATATGATCAATAAATTAATGATGAAGTTGTTATATATTGATGCGTGTGCTGGCTGCTCGACACTAATAAGGGGGTCATTATTAAAATACTCAACTTTTCGAAACAAGAAACCTACCTAAATCTGTTCAAGAGAGGCTGGTTATTCCACCGTCCCAAAAAAGTTGAAGAATGCAATAGAATTATTTAGTGATTATATGTATTGTTTTTGTCAGTTTGACTGCACCAATTAATTAAACTCATAAAAAATAGGCATTCCACCTCCCATAACTTCGCACATTTGTGAATCATGTCGGCAAATTAAGAGTTGTATCCATTGCTCACATGTCTATTATATTGACAGTTATGAAAGAAAATTGACCCATGTTCCAAGCATGAGTTGAAATAGAAACAATTAATAACACAAGTTCAGAAATTATATCCAATTTGATTTAAAGAAAAAATGAAGTAAATGATTCTGAGATTAATATTGTGAAAAAATTGTACCATCTTATTAAAAGTTTAAATTAAAAAATGGAAAATATAACAATTGATTTTTGTAGCATTTTTATACAGAGGAATGTGAGTGATATTAACAAAATAAACTGAATGGAATGACAACGTTCATGAAATGATTAAAGAAAATTAGACTCCGTCATGTTTTATGTGTATCAAGGTCAAATCTTTTTTGAAAGAAAATAGTAAAATGATTTACATGATTCTGTCAATGGTCTTGATGTTGGAGAAATTCCCGAAGAATATAAACAAATGAATATTTATGAACAAATATTTATATGAAGAGCCAGAGGATGTATTAATATAATAAAGCTTCTGCCTCAAAAATTCAAAGCGCCATTGGCTAATATGTTGTTGGTCATCAAAGGAATTGCAACTCATTTGAAAATTCTTATGGAGAACACGAGCAATTATTGCATACACCCATTGGCATAAAATACAATTATTTAGTAAGTGTTGTTGACTAATTACCCACTAAAATAAAGTTGGAAATATTTGGCAAATGTGCAATATCGTTTAATGTATTGTAATTTCGTAGCGTAAAGATAACAATGACCTTTTAAAATGCATTGGCATTAATAAAAGTAGTTATCTGAATAATATTGTCGTGTGTAATTTACAGGACTGCACCCCCATTTCTAATCATCTGTTGACACATTTGACCAAGAGAGCTGCTTAAACATTCTATTAGCATCACACTGTTCCAATAATGCACTTTATTTTACCAAATTAAAAAAGCTAACATGTTTATCTTCATGATAAAGTATTCTGAATAGTATTTAAGGACACACAACAATCAACATTTGGGGGCCATGTGCTTTCCCATTTTGTGTTGTTGCCGGGTTAAATTGAGTGTTACACGATATAACACATGAACATTTTAGAACTTATGTTTTTCAGAAACGGACATTTTTACTCGTAATTGTAAGGAAACATGTAATATATGTTTACAATGTTTTCAAGACAGATAAACAAGTTCGGAATCAAGAGTTGTTGCAACGATGAAGTCCATGAAAACAGGTACGATAAGTTTGACAAAATACAACCAAATATTACAAAATAATGGCACAACTATGTAAGACAACTGTTCTATGATGAGGATTGTAAAACAATGTTGGAATAGACAGAGATGTGATCACACTGCAATGGATGCAACATTTTTCATTATAGTATCGTGTGTTTGAATATTTTTTGCCTTATTTGAGGGAATATTTGGAAACATTTAATAGTGACATTGGAACGCACTTTGTGTAACTGATGTTGTAAATATTCTGACAATAGGCTGACATCTTTCATTACATTATACAAAATAATTAAATGTTCTGTAAACATTCACATAATTTCTGACGAATTAAGAAGAAACAAAGAGGGGTTCTACACACCCTATGGAATTATTGATTTATCAGCCACCGATTCATGAACAAAATCCTTCAATTTATTGAGCAAAATATCATTTGCAAACTCTTTTTTTCTCCATCTAGTCTCACATAGTAGAATGTGTTTTCTGGATTGAAAATGCTTTCTTGCAGAAAAGCTTGTTAGAAGAATTTTGGCAAACGGCAAAACGTTGCGAAAATGTATAATTTTTAATTTCCAAGATCTGGTGGAGCATCACTTTTTTACTGTAGATGATAGTATACCATAAAAAAATAGTAAAGGGTGCAACTAACCGCACTTTTAACTGCAAGGAAACTCAATTGAAAAATATGTCAATATTTACAATATTTTGATTCTTTGATGTCAAATATATTAGGGGTAAGTATCATGATTTTAGAAAATATATGTGACAAGTTATCAAACATGAGCTGAACAATGAGGGTAAAAGTGTCCTGAAAAATTTGGATGAAACAAGAGCAACATATAGAAGATACAATTCAGCTGGTCTTCAGCTCATTAGGAAACTAGATGATGTAGCATATGAGTGAGCTAATATGTTTTTAGCACAACATTTATTTGACTCATTTGATCAAGTTATTTAAATTGCTGATGATATTCCTAGTATTAGAACTCATACTATCTGATCTAAACAAAACATACACCAACATTTCACAAACATATGTCATAATAATATGCTAGACAATCGTTATTCTAATATACCATACTTCTGTGTAGAAACACCATTGCATGAATTTGCTAGTAATTATCGAAAGGTTTCATATCCAACTAAGGAGAATAAAAGAAGCAAACAAATGATAATGACAAACAATAAAAGCTATTAAAAAAAGTAAAAGAAAAGTTGTCAAGTCTACAAATGTGCCTCTGAACAAAGATAGTAAATAGCGCTATCAGTACAATTGTTTATACTTGTTAAGCGTTGGCGTAAGGAGGAAATTGATCCACACGACTTGTAGGTTCCGGTCGTTAATGATGTTAAATACAGATTAAACGATTGTTGCCGATATCTTAGATAACCGACTTCAACTTGTCTATAGTTTTCGAAGATTTCCCTGACTATATACGCTACAAAATAATATCATACATTCCCGAGAAGTATTATCCACTCATGTATATATATATATATATATATATATATATATATATATATATATATATATATATATATATATATATATTATATTACAATTGAAGTGATGGCGTTTATAGAATAACACTTTTTTAGACTGCTCAAAAGCTAATTAAATATTTCACGTTCACTACAAAACCAGCTGCAGTTGAATAAATGATACGATATTTCCAGGGTCGTATTCGTTAATACCTGACGTGAAATACATTATAGCATATTACTTATAATTATTATCACCGGTTACGGGATGAAATTAGTCAATTATGAAGTGCATTCATTTTTTGGGTTGAGAAGCCTTACACTATTTTATTTTGTTAATAGGTGAGGTATATGTTTCTGTATGGCATCTAGTTTGTAAGAGATGTGTGGAGTAAGGATTCCCCCCATACCTTAGATTGATTCAAGACCGATCTGATTAAAATTAATATTACGTGTCAGCTTTCTATCGAAATGTTTAAATAATATTTGCCCTGCGTATGAAATTAGACTTAATCACGTGCAGAGGCCATAAGTCCGAAAGAGACTCAGTCAACTATTAATTGTGATTCCTCATAATTCTATATTTATATAGCGTGCTATAACGTAGCAGATACAAAATTACACATTTTCGTGGTTTAACTAATGTTGCAAAGCGATGATTATCATGTCACTTTCACTTCACTGTATTTTTTCAGTGTATTTCCAGAATTACTATCAACATTTGAATCAACATTTAAGATGTAAACACCACGCGCAGATTGTTAACAATATTATACTATTTCAGATGTACCTGCAAGTGTAAGCACTGTATTTTTACAAATATATTTTAAAAGTCAAGACAGACACCTTCCATAAAGATAGGTTTAGGAACCATGCACTTCTATCGATTGCCTGGTTTGAGAATATGCATTGCATGACATGTATCCATGCTATTTTCTTTTATCCAACTGTTTTCCTAAATGATTGCTATATATAAATAGCTTTCTAAAGGGTGTATATAAATATATATACGAATGTTCGTAAAATATAAAATAAATACATCAGTCGAACTCATCGAATCTCTATCTGTATTAACATGTTTAACAGTGTTACAGGCTTATTTCTTTTTAAGGAATGTATATATTTTGTTGTTGTAGCAAGTGTCACGTGAATAAAGATTAAAAGTTAATTGAGATAAGAATACTCGAATATTGCCTTTTTGAACACGCTAGAGATGAAATGATGCCATTATTCAGTTGTTATTCCATGGCCATTTATCCATTGTAATTTCTTCCAGTGTGATCTGGCGCTTATCCAAGACCGGGATTGGTCATGGGTTAGTCATGCCTTATCATTTTATCTATCCAGTATCTTTATCTACTCTCGATATTACTCTTAACTCAGTCAGTCTATATTTGTCGTTTTACCTTAAAGAACTCATCAATCAAGTCCGCCCTTTCTGCTCACCAAAAATAGTCCAATTCGCAAATAATCTCTGACTGGGAGAAACGAAATATATGGATTTTATTGTTCATACTGCCAAGATAATGTTATTTTGTGATACATATATATATATATATATATATATATATATATATATATATATATATATATATATATATATATATATATATATACCGTATTTCTTAATTGGGAGAGTTTCCCAGCAGAGTGCTCAATTATTAATGCAAAAGTAAAATTAACTAAATAATTAATAAGAGCATGATATTTATTAATATTAAATAAAGTGTTACAACAACATCCGGACCAAGGTTTCAGATCCGAGAAAATCGGACCTTCATCAGCGGAGTCGTATAGCTTAATGAGTGAGAACAACCGCCAGAGAAATCCAAAATATTGTCCGTTTGAAAGATGGAACACTTTCAGATTTAAAATTGTCACGTGCGTGGAATATTCGTTGTCAGTTATGGAAAAGTTTCAGATCAAAACAACAGCAACGCTGTACATCGAAAAAGCAAGAAATTAAATGGGAATAACGTTAACAGTTGGACAGATGGGAACCTAGCATGTTTAAATTGTCACGTGCGTGGAATTACGTAGCTCGTTATGGAAAGTATTAAAATTTAACTAATTGAGACGCTATATATGTTATCGAAAGTAAATGGAGATAACGTTAAAAATAAAAATAAAAATAAATTTATATTAAGTTTAAAATTATAAAATATAAAAACATATTGAAATAATATGCTAATGTAATAATATATTTCAAAAAATATTAAATAATAAATCATTAAAAATAAAACTTATAATCAAATAAATTGTAGTCACACCATTTATAAATTATGAAGTCGTAATGGTACTAATCATGAAAAAATTAAGGTACTAATAATAAAAGGGGGGGTAAAGAAAGATGAAAAACAATAAAATATATATATATATATATGTGTGTGTGTGTGTGTGTGTGGGTGTGTGTGTGTGTATGGGTGTGTGTGTTAAAAATTTACACACGGGAAAACAAGTTAAGGTGCAGGAGAAAAAATCCAAAAGAGTTTGACCGGTTTCGACCGGTGTTTGTTTTTCTCCTGCACCGTAACTTCTTTTTCCGTTTATCATTTTTTTCAGTCATTTTGTCCACAACGACATTTATTTTTCATGAATTATCGTGTACCTTACCACACATATATATGTGTATATAGTCTTTTAAGGATTATTAGTGATGCATGAGCATGAACACTAAGTTGATGTTTCTGTAATTATTATTTTCATTTCAATATTCTGAGTATTGTCAGAAAATTATATGAAATGATCAAATGAATATCAAATGTTGTAATAAAGTTACAGCTCGTTTCGTTGTTTATGTGCGAGTTTGTTCATGCGAAATCTCTACTGATCTTCAAAAGAAACGTTGTTTATTTCATATCAACGCATGAGTTTGTTAACTACTTGTTTTTGTATGTTTTCCGGTTCAACTCCCATATCTAAACGACCTGAGCGTTAAGCAATTATTGTGGGGCTACGACTTATTAATCATTGAATCCGATAGAGCAGAGTGTGAATATCACTTATCAAGCCTTGCTTGAACCATACTTTTCAATCCGTAAGGAATTGTTTATCAATGCACGACATTTAGAGTGTTATGTTCTTTGGAAATTAGCAACTGATGCTTCACTCGAATAACTGTAATTTGTAAATTATTAATTCAGTTGAGCTTACATTATGGCACGTGGCATTTTTATGTTTGGAATTAAAAACAAAATCATAATGCTGTTATATTAGTGGCGCCATCTATATTTCCCAGTGGACTTGCCGCGTGATGCGTGAATTTCGAATGATGAGTTATAAATACATCTTATTGAAAAGGGCACATTCTAAATTTGCGGTTTCTATCGCGATTAGATAAATTGTTAAAGTTTGGTGTCGCGACACGCTAGTTGTGACATTTTTAAAATTTACTTTGAGACGTGTTTAAGAGAGTGTATGATTCAAAGTCATGGCGACGATCGACTTAGGTAGGAACTAACGTGCTTGCTCTAGCCTCAAATATGCACAGCTTGAATTAACTCATATAAGATTACAACCCTGAAACAGAGCATAGTATATCGAAACCGAAGTAAATCTTTATCCGCAGGATCTATTTATTAAGTCTAATAACTGTGCTTATTTCTAGTAAAGCAATATGAATTGAAAAAGTTATTTAATTCTGATTGACATCATTAAATGCTCGTGTAGTTTATGTTATTTCCCACGTGATATTGCTGATTTTTTATGAATATGATTATATAGAGATTAAGTTTTACTGAACACCATTACTGGTCATAGCCTCTGTACGCTTTTAGACACATAAGAATACTGCATGTTACAAAAATACATTCTAAAACGCATATCCAATTGGTTTCATTTTGTAATTTCTAATTGAAATATTCCGCCCAAAACAACGTTCAACGTACATCAGGATCTATGTCTAATTAGATAAGAGGTATTACCGATGTAACCAGTGTAATACGCGATATTACTATATTTGCAAATCTATATGATATTTTTATTTGTCTAATTAATATTTATCCTGGTCATAAAGTAACGGATTAGCATAACTTGTAAACAAGGACATGCATTTCTCAATACTAAATGATATTGAAGGAATCAATGTGAATAAACTGGACGTTTTTTCCGCTGTTTATAAAATACAGGCTCAGATTGAAGGTGGTAACAAACTGAGGACACGGAAAACGGATACATTTCAGAACGAAATTAGAGGGTAGTCAGGCACAAGGAGCTGCTTAATAAAACAAAAATAGATATTTAAGAGAAATGTAGCGATCCTCAAACACAGCCAAATATTTGACATAATTATAGCATTTTGAACAAACGCTAAAAATACACTAACTTTGTTGAATATTATCTTTTTTTAAAATTCTTACTACTAGTAATGTGACTATGTTTATATAATGTTTATAATACCATGTCGCTACCCCCTCCCGAAACATAGTTGAGTTCGCATTGAAAAAATCGGGTATTATTGAGTGTTAAAAGTGCCCGTCCCTATTTGCGATGCTAATGGCTTGATATTAATTAGTTATTAATAAACAGGTGTACGCCCCCCCCCAACTAATGTATCGTGGATCATGCTTGTGGCGTAGAAGATCTGTTGATAATTAAACAAGGCAATCGACTTAAGCAGATTCATCTCAACACAGCAAATAATCCGTTTTGAGTGCGCCAATTATTATTTCATGGAACAAATTGCGTCTGATTTCATTTCGAAAAGCTTTATTAAATTTCGAGTGTGAAACAAATTAACACACATTCTGAAACCTTTCATCATTAGACTTAATATTATCTTTTTGGGAATGAATAATGAATCATATTAATGGAAAAGAAGTAGAAGAAGAAGACGAAAAAGAGCAAGACGGAAAAGAAGGAGAAGAAGAAGCAGAAAAAGCAAGAAGAAAAAGAATAAGAAGAATATTAGCAGAAAATACGTCAATTTAGCCTGCGGACATTTCTTCTCACCCTCGGATTCAGAAATGATAACAAATAAATAAAACAACACAAAACCACTATAAAGAAACCTTATCAATGATAATTAGAACAACAAATGGAAGTTGTTATTTAATTGTGCTCTCTCTCTCCGATGCTTCGTTTTTTTAATTGAACTCATTCTTGTCTTATTCGCGATAATACTTCTACAAATAATAATACTAATAACGTCACTACTAAACAGGAACAACACAATAATGATAATAATAATGATGATGATACTAATAACATAAATAGTAAATAACAAAATACGTAATGTGTCAGCACATCTTGAATAAAGAAGCCGAATAAGGCAGGCACAATCCAGACATTTCCTTGGAATATACGTGATAATGCGAGAAGAGACAAAGTATGTGGGTAGTCTCACTGAAAAATAATTGTACACCTCTATTGTGAAAACGCAAGATATGTTTAACATTTGCCAAAAAAAGGAGACGATTCAAAATCTGGAGAACATTTTTGTCACCCAGTATACATTTTGATGAGTTCCAACGTGTACACACTTGTCTCTGTAAATTTGTAACTATCAGAACACGTGGATCGGCGTTGCCCTGGAGAAATATAAAATAATGATTTTACTTTTGCAACCCTCCGACAGAACGCTATACGTTCTTTTCTCAGTATTTTTGCAGTTTACATCTCGTGTTAAAATAATAACGTTATTACTTACAAACACATTCTTAACATAAGAATGGTAGTTTTGTTATACCGTTCTGTGCCATTATTTACTTTTACGTAATAATTACCTAAACAGAATATATTGTAAAAACAGCATTCTTTTAGCATTACGTATCTACGAAAACATATTGTTCTTATTGTACATGTGTCACGCCGACTATATCTTCTCGAATCGCGACTCGACCACCCAACGTGCGAAATAGATCGGGTGGTTTTCCAAGTGACTGCTCTCATTACATTATTGTTGACTTTTAATATCATCAATATATGCATAGGAAAGAATACCCTCCGACAGCGATTCATGATACCATCTGTATCTCTACCATAAGTTATTTCTAATCTACCAACTTCCAAGGGAGTGAACGATTCATCTCTCTCTTATCGGAGATCGGTCACTCCTATACTTATTAAACAAAAAATATATAATCTCCCAAATGCAAAAGAACGCCCCGAGTTCGAATCAAACCGACGGCCGATCGACAATACGATCAGAAACTATTACATTTTATCTTCGAATCATCCAGAAGAAATACGTATGTGTCCAAAATATCTGCACACACTATGTCCTTCTCATATCATCATCCGATCTGTTAGGCTTCCATGGAAATTTTATACAGAGGCGGGCGCCATTGTTGACCGAAAAAATGTATTCCCCTACTGCGATAACATAAGTAGTAGTCAACATTTATACTCATAAGCTGGCAGTCAAAGTCGGATTCGGAAGACGTCATAACTGTTTCCCTGGGTCGGAATGTAAAATGAGAGGGTAAGGGTTAGGGTTAGGGTTTACAGGAGTACGATTCGTCTCTTATACGAGTTTTGTATATTGCGCGCGCGTCTGTTTAATTCGAGGGATTGGAGCAACGCCGCCCATTTTTGTGGGAGACTATCACAAGCCTATCAACACATCTCCCGAATTTACTTATCTTACTTAGCTATTCAATGACCTTTGCCCGGGTGTATTACTCCGATGTATTGACAGCAGATAGAAAGTAAGGCCGGTAGTCCTCAAACTTATATGCCGACGGCAAGTGCAGGATAACGATATAGCGTACAATCCGGTCTTGTACATTCTTTCCGGCGAGGTTCCTAAGCTTGACAGATATGGATAGTGAATCCCTTAATACTCCCCTGATCCAGAGTTTAGACGACGTTTTTTGTCTAGGCCGATACTAGATACATACGCTGCTATTATATAGTAGAATACTTCCCCCTAGCTGGTGGGATGTAAGTATCTCTCTGACTTGCATGATTCTTCTGGGAATTTCAAAATGTTCACTGTACTTTGTTTATTCTAAATTTAATCTACTTAATCAGAGAGTGAAGTTATGGTTGGATAAACTATAAAACCGGTTGCTACGTGGAATTCAGTGTACCGTGTTGTGGGCATCACGGAGGTAATTGCATGTTAAGATTCGTACAAAATAAATGAATACATGAAATTCGCTGAAATAAAAAGTTAGTAAACTCCAAGGAAATATGACAATAACTCGTTGAATAGACACAAGGTTATGTAAAAAACATAAACCCATAAGCATGTTATTGAGAGGTGTTATTTACTCCTCCCTAGGAGTAAGGCACAAAGGCAGTTTTATCTTACCTCCACAAGTAAGATGTGACCCAAGATCGGGTCGGGAAAGTGGGGTTTGAAAAGCCAGTGCCCGAGAAAGTGAGCACTCTGGCCATTAAAAATATCCTGAGCAGCGTCGTCGGCATTCCCCGGTAGGGGCGCCTCAGACAGTAAGTAATAAACTTACTCCTCTCCAAAAAGGGGATGCAAAGCCTGGGAAGGTCGACCATTTAGAACTGCACAGGACAGACCCATTGACCGGCGTAAATCAAGCCTCGAATGCCAAGACAATACCAGTATGAGGTGCAGATTCGCTTGTTATTGAGAGGTGAGAAAACAGATTCGAGAACAAAATTCGTCTAAAAATAAGACAGATCTTATTAATGTATTAACTGTTCGTACTGTCGAGTCAAACTATAATACATAAGGGTCTTGCTTCTGTCATCATCGTTCTCTCCCTTTTTTATTTCCATGACCTATGTAAACACTACTTTCATAAAATGAGGCACTTTTTTTTACTTTCTTTATATATACCGAATTTTTCTTTGTGGGACGATATAACAAACAGTATTCTAGTGATGTATTGTGGTAACACGATTTTTGGACTTGAAAAGGCTAAACAAACTTCTACGCTATATGTGTCTTGTTATAAAAAAATAATAACATCCATTGATTGATTCACGTTCGTAAATAAGGAATAACACCTGTAGAAAATGGTTATTTGATATTCACATTTGATGAAAATAGACAACGTGCTGTAATGAACTCCAAACAAATCAACGACACACACGTGTACCAAATGTATGGCATGCATTAAACGAGCACTATGAAACAATCGGCGATAAAACACGATACATACACTGAATGGTTTCACACACTATAACGCGATATAAGAAATACATAAAAGTTAGTGCGTGCATATATTTAACACGTCTCAAATACTAGTGAATCTACACATTTATAATGAGAAGAAATTTAAAAGGAGCACAACAATAAAGTTTACAGTTGAGCCATGCAATATTCCTCTGGAGAGGATTAACCTTAACGATGAGTATAGTTTTGTTCAGCGAAAAGTAAACACAACATGGCATGAACCCTTCTCTCTGACCTGGAGATCCCATGATATAAAATACCGCGTTTTGTATTCTCATTAGATGTATGTGATTATCTGACCGTTTTGTGCATGATGTAAAACTTAAGCCAATACATTCCATTTTAACAAGGGTATACTACTTTAAATAAATGTAATTTTGTCGGAACCACATGAGAAACGACAAGACCGCTACATTAACATGAATGTGTGTGGCTTTCGCGAAGCTTAAAGTGACGAAACTATAAGTGGGGCATACATTTTATTAACGTGTGTAGAAGATATATGTCTCTCTGCCAATGTCTCTGTCTCTGTATCTGTCTCTCTCTCCCTCTCTCTATTTCTCTCTCTCTTACCGCCACACTTGCGTTTAAATATATATATATATATATATTTATATACATATATATATATATATATATATATATATATATACATATATATATATATATATATATATATATATATATATATATATATATATATATATATATATATATACATAAAAGTAGAAGAAATAAGAGTGATAAACAAATGTCACAATTCATTTCAAACTAAGATTGTTAAATGCAAGGTATCCTTTAATCAACTAATGTTTATTGTTCATTCCTTAAGCCAATGCTTTTCTTGAACACTTTTGCATACTGCCTCTTCGAAAAGAGTGTATGCTCATTCTTCAAAATATCCTTTTGATTGGACACTTTAGTAACGGACAATTACCATCTGGACATATCACATGTCTTTTTCACACGAACTCTTTTTCATTCCATTTTTAATTATATTTTTTCAAATTTTTTAACTTTGACTTTTCCACAGACAACTTATCTATCTGTATATTTCCTCTGATGATAAGATTTCCATCTTTGAAAAGCCTTGGCTTAAGGAAAGAACAATACACATCAGTTTATTAAACATTACCTTGCATTGAACAATATATCTTTTAAATGAATCTGGACATTCGTACATGTATATCACTCTTATTTTTTCTACCTTTATAATTGCTCTATCTCGTATATTGAGCTTTACCATTTCACTATAGGTTCTATCTACTAAAAGTTTACTTTTAGTTTATATTTGAATCTATACACACAACTACACATATTTATATATATATATATATATATGTATATATATATATATATATATATATATATATATATATATATATATGTACACTATCGTAATAAAAAAAATCATACTCATCAACCGTTGCAGAAACAATACCATTATCAACAAAGCTACGTTGAATATCGCTCATCCATGATAAACTAATAAACGACACGGCTATATGAAACTACATAAGCAACGAGATGTTCATGCAAGTTTGCTTTATATAGAATACAACGAACCTAACCGATAATAATGTGATCCGTCATTTATATGTCTAATTGTGGGTGTAAAGATTAAACCAGCAAAAAAAGAAATAACAATAATATTGTATAAATAATTGTCAACTTCTCTAAGATTAAAATGTCCTCGAGTCTAGCGTATACTTTATTTAGTCTGCCAACCCATTAAGAGTCGCAGAGATCAAACACATCAAAACAAAGCCATTAGGAGAGAAGCTGAATTTGCGGTCAGACGTGAAATATTAAAGGTGGCAGAAGCCGCGTTAATTCGTCGTTTTTTCAACAAACACAGCAAATTATTTCCGCGTAATTAATACCTATTGTGACATGAAAGTAGAAAAGATGTGGAAGCAAAATACTATCGTGGGGAACATTATATATTTCGCACAGATGCATGTATATGTGAAAAATATAAAAGTGTGGAAGCATAATCACACGTAGCAATCAAGACGCGGCTTGACATACTATACATAAATTATGTATGCGTATACACAGACACAGAGAGGTGTTATTATTATATATATATATATATATATATATATATATATATATTTAACAATCTTAGTTTGAAATGAATTGTGACATTCGTTTATCACTCTTATTTCTTCTACCTTTATGTATATATATATATATATATATATATATATATATATATATATATATATATGTATATATATATATATAAATAAGATAAAATTTAATAACACGAAATCACATAATTGTCGATGATATAATTATATATATATATATATATATATATATATATATATAATTTCATGAGTAAAATGTATATTTAAAGAAGTGGCGCTACCAATATTTCTAAAAAAAGACTTTTCTCAACCATTGTCCTTGTGCTGAGGTCTTCAAAGTGGGGGTCGCGACCCCCAGGGGAGTCGTGTTACCATAGAAAGGGGGTCGCCAAAATTATAACTATAGTATTTGTTAAAATAATATTCAACATTGTTTTTTTACTAATTTAACAACAAACATATCTATTTTCAATATAAATTGACAATCGTTTTAATTTAAATGGTATTGTAACACTTCATCAAGAAAGCAACATAATATGATATTTTAATTTTAATTCCATAATTTTCTAGTTTTTATTTTATTACAAGATAAATCGACGATAGATAAGTGGCTGATAAACAAGAGAAAAACCTCTGATGATTTGAGTGATGCCGGCACGATGGCAAGCGGTGTAACAAGTTCTAAAGCGGAAGCAAAAGAGAATAAGCTTTTTATGTGAAAAAAAGAAAGTACAACAAAACTTATTTACAATTTGGATTCACTTTCATTGAAATAAATAATGAGCAGCGCCCAATGTGTGTGGTTTGCAGTGAACACTTAGCAAGCGAAAGCATGAGGCCTGCAAAATTGAAAAGGCATCTCGAAACTAAACATCCTTCTTGTGTTAATAAACCCGTGGAGTACTTTGAAAGGTTGTTGCAATCTACAAGAAAACAACAGTCAAATATTGAAGCGCATTCTGTAACAAATTTAAAATATTTGCGGGCATCGTATGAAGCATCTTTTTTTATTGCAAAGGCTAAACAACCGTTTGCAATTGGAGAAGAGCTTGCTCTTCCAATAGCCACCAGAATGACCGAAATTCTCATCGGACAAAAATATGTAAACGAATTAAAAAAAATTTCTATGGCTGACACCACAGTGAGCAGAAGAATTACGAAAATTAGCGAGGACTTACATGAACAATTAATAGAAAGAATTAAAGAAAATTCAAAATTCGCTATTCAATTGGATGAGACAACGGATATTACAAACATGGCACAATTATTAGGGTATGTAAGGGTATGTAAGGTATTGCTACCACCATGATCTTCATGAAGATTTACTTTTTTGCAAGCCATTGGAAGCACACGCTACAGGTGGGGCAATGTTTCAAAAAGTAGACGAATTTTCTGACTTTGTTGGAGCTTGCACAGATGGGGCAGCCGCAATGACAGAAAAGAATGTTGGCTTCTACAGTAAAGTCAGATCCGCTTGTAAAAAGGAAGTAACCTTCACTCATTGCATGATTCATCGGGAGGTGTTAGCAACAAAAAAAATTAGCGAAGAATTGTGTGAAGTGCTACAAGTTTCAGTGAAAATAATCAATTACATTAAATCCCGTGCTCTTAATACTCGACTCTTTACGAATTTTTGCAAAGAAATGGGCTCAGAATTTGAATCTTTGCTGCTCCACACGGATATTGGATGGCTTTCAAGAGGTCGAGCTTTTAGAAGGCTACTGACATTAAAAAATGAAGTCATGTTATTTTTATCAAGTAATAACTCGGATTTGGAAAGATACTTTTACAATGAAGACTGGGTTTCTAAACTTTGTTATTTATCAGATGTTCTTGACAAACTTAATGAACTCAACATATCACTGCAAGGTGCGAACACAAATATTTTTACATTAACTTCGAAAATTCAAGGTTTCATTAAAAAAACTAATGTTTGGTTGATTAATGTGAAAAGAAACACATACGAAATGTTTCCATGTTTGGAAGAGTTCATCACCAAAAACGCACTAAGTTTTGAAAAAGTTAAACCCATCATAATCGCTCATTTAGTAAGTTTAGCAGAAAATTTCAAAAAGTATTGTTTCAAAGAATCAGACATGAGCCAATTTGCTTGGATTCAAAATCCATTTGATGTTGATGTCGAAAAAGTGAGTAATCTTACAGTAAAGGTTCAGGAAGAATTGGCACAACTTTCTTCTGATTCTTCTTTAAAAATCACGTTCGCTAAAATGAGTCTCATATCGTTTTGGTCTGGTCTTGATTCAGAATATTCGAACTTATCTCAGCTTGCAATAAACACTCTTCTACCTTTTGCATCGACTTATTTATGCGAAAGTGCTTTTTCGGCATTAACTAACCTAAAAATAAAACATCGAGCAAATTTGTAATGTATCGAAACCGTACTAAAACCAGCTTTGACAAAGTTAGAGCCTAGATGTGATCTTTTATGCAAAAAAATGGAATCGCATCAATCTCATTGATTCAAATGAAATGATATAATCTTAATAATGATATATGATTTTAACTGCTATTATCTTTATTAACCCCTTATTTTTTCGTACATATGCTTATTTCTGTGAATTATTTTATAAATAAATTAAAAAAAGTAAAATATATTTTATTTCATGTTTAGCTTATGTTGATTTTTCGAAGGAATAAACTTTTTCACTCCATTAACTTATTTTTTATTTATAAAAAATTTTGGTGGGTCACGAAAAAATTTTTTTTCCAAAAAGGGGTCGCGACAAAAAAAGTTTGAAGAGCACTGTCCTAGTGTGTTTGTTTCGAAGGGTAATAAATAAGCCCTTTAAATCAGGCTCTTCTGACTGCTGGCATCCCGGACGAACATTTATGTTGATTTTTCTTTGTAAGAAGTTGGATTTAGAATTCCCATACTATCATTGGGTTGGAATGGTAACTTGTGATCGGTATCTTGAATGATTTAATTCTTAGATTTTATTTGAGGGGGGGGGGGGGTTATTCATCATTGTGCCGGCCGACGTGAAAGTGTATTATCGCACATTGTTCCGGTTTTTTTTTTTTTTAATGTATTTCGGACCGATTATTTGCTTGTTTCCTTGGTGGAAGAAATAATGTACGAGCTACTTTTCTAAGACTTTTTCTAGGACTTTCTTTTATTTATCATTGTTCTTACTTGTTTTTTAATTTTAACTTTGTTTTTTTTCCTCTTCTCTTTTTAAGTGACATCAACTATTGCAACACCACATTGTGTATTGTCGGCAGTTGAAACCCGTATTCCAGACATTTAATTTCCCTGATGATCTGCCAAGCAAGTACCTGCTTGGTAGTGAAACACGTGTAGAAAAAACATTTAATTTGAATAAATAAAATTTGTAGGAAAACATATCTTTAATGGTGATCATTGGTGTCCTGAAAGGAATGCTTTGGTAAGCCTTCATAAAATCACATATAAATGCTCTGTACTCTGTAATCGAGTATCATCGAGCTTGTTTTTATTGGAACAACCCCGGTCTTCACTGAATGATCTATTTCTCTCTCTCTCTCTCTCTCTCTCTCTCTATATATATATATATATATATATATATATGCATATATATATATATATATATATATATATATATATATATATATATATATATATATATGATTGTGACGTTTTCTAAGAAAAATGGCACTGATAAATTTAATAACCGTCCATGTGCCCGACAAATGGCTTATCAGTCCTGCACACGAAGTGCATATATTTGAGCAGACTTTACACAAATGTCGCTTGATGGTCTGGTTCTAGCTAGAAACACACACCTTTCATTACCGTGCAAATGTATGTAACGTTTTAAGTCACTAATTTAGGCATGTGAAACCGTTGTTCTGATTTTGTTGGAAGATCACTATTTGTTGTTTGAATATAATCAAGTGATTTCATGTGATTTACCTGTCTGTACTTTGACAACATATTCCGGTAACACACAAAACATATAAACGCATATCTACAATTTATACAAGTGTTTAATTTTCCCATATGCACCTCTGAATTGTACACGATACATACTTGAATGTTCCAAAACGTTAAACTCGCTTGAAAGTCTGTTATTTCCATCACTTACGGTGTAATGTTAGGGACTCTAAATTTTAAGCAGAAATACCTAAGTACACTTTACCCACCCTTACACATTATTTAACAATATTTTCGGCGTGCGCTGATATTTTACCGATAAGAAATGTTATTATAACACCATTTCTCGTAGTATGCATACATTCAGACGAACAAGATGACAAACTAATCGCATCATACTTAGTTACAAGTGTAGCAATACTATGTGTGTTTGATGTGACTAACCAACTAGTATGAGGAACACAAGTGTTTCATATTAAACAAACAATGTGTATAATGTAGTTGTAATTAAATCGTGCAAACTGATGTATGTGTCATTCAACCAACGTCTATTGTGGAAGCATATAGCAAGAATGCCTACCCACATGTTTTATAAACTGATAGGGTAGTTGTCAGAGTTATATCTCTATCAGACCAAATGCTTATGATGCCTTGTTTATTCCATATTTGATTTCCGAATCGAATATTTCAATCATTACATAAAGTACTATGAACAAGGCTATACCATTGACAATTTTAAAGCAGTTCCTATAGACACCATGTTCAACATATAGGTTATTATGAGAATGAGTGTAGATGCCTTTAGTTTTTTATAATGCAAAGATTTAGTCCAAAACATTCGTGAATAGACCATGGACTTATTGCATATGATCGCTTAAGGCCATCACAAGATTAGCATAATAAACCCATACTTTATCCCTAAGAGACTCATTAATGGTAACAGGTTAAGGCTTTGAATTGTTTTAGTCTTAAAATGTTACTCTTGTTTGAAATCTAATAAATACACATACATCAAGAGTCCCAAAATACACTATATCAGAATTGTCAGACAACGTGTGAAAAGTGTAATAAACATATATAACGTGTTTTACACTATACTAACATAATTATTATTTGGTGATTCTAACAATTTAAGTAAACGTGACCATTAATATAACGATCAAAGTGTTTGAACTTCTGAGTGCCAGCAGGTGTAGAGCTAAATCTTCAATCCACCTTCCACCAAGCATCATGGTAAAGTGTGTAAAATGTTTTGGTTTAATCAGCGAACACAACATATAGATATGCACGTGGTCCAATATAGTTTTATAGTAGCTGGATAGTAGAAATAAGCATATATACGGTCGTTCGTCCGCTGAAACACTATACTTTGACTGAAGGTAGAATGTTCTTTTATTAGTTTAACAAGAATCGTGCAAATACTTGTCGAACTCCTGTAACAAGTGAAATACTACGATAATTACTACAATCTGACTTTTCATCTTTCTTTATACCATAGATTCCAGATATGATCTATCCAAGTTTTTTTTAATTCGTCCATCCTGTCATACTGACAACATAAAAGAGTATACGACTCAATGTACATTCCCACAAATATGTTTAGACAACTCAACCGGAATGATATCTAGCTCACGACAATTAATATATATATATATATATATATATATATATATATATATATATATATATATATATATATATATCATGTAATAAAGTAGTGAGGCATGCCAAGACTAAAGATGCAAACAGGTTTCTTTGTTCTTATGTTGAAAATAAAATCATGTCAAATTGAGCATCGATTAGCACACTATTAGTTGATACAAGAATAATACACAGGCTAAAAGCAGCTTTGTTTAGGACGTATTTTGTTGTTTATCTAAATGTTTCTGTAAAGCAGTACTCTCCTGTAACAGTTTCCCAGTCACAAAAGGCCCAACCGAGTAGATATCGGTATAAGTATTGTTTTAAACACGTTGGTATCATAAGATTAATGACGCCGGCATTCAGATGAAAAAAATAATGTTCTAGGCTACAAAGCCTATATATATCGGGCCATTTCCCACGCTCAATACTTTTTTTCGGGTAGACAAGTTGCATTATCTAAAATAGTATATCTGCATAAGTAGTTAAAATACAAAATTGGAATTCTTCTAAAGCCCCAGTGTATGTGTCAAATGTGGGGGTTCTACAACAATAAAGATACATATAGCCAGTCAATATACATACAACTAGATGCGAGTAATTAGATTCCGCTTCTTGTTTTTTACATAAGATATTTGCTTCCCACAGAGAGATTGGTTGTCGTCATGGCGGATTACCACATCCTTCTCTATGTCAATGCCATCTGACTCATATCTCAGACTTATGTTGCTCGGAACAACAGATTATATCACACGTGGGCAGGTTATACGTGCTTCAGGAAACATTGCATATGCTTCATTTTTAGATTTCCGTAGGGGTCACCTCCCGCTAGCATTTGGTTCAAAAACCTAAGCCGTCAAGCAAGTGATATATATGTATATATATATATATATATATATATATATATATATATATATATATATATATATATATATATATATATATATATATATATATATATGTGTGTGTGTGGGGTGTGTGTGTGGGGGGGGGGTGCGTGCGTGCGTGCGTGCGTGTGTGTGTGTGGTGAGTTTAGAAGGAGAGAACTCGATCGAAGTGTTAGATTATTAAGAAGAATTCAAAAATAAGAACGTTATATTTATTTATATACTAGCAGGGCTACCCGGCGTTGCTCTGGGTTAGAAAAATGTAAAATGAAACATAAATCGCGTGTGTAACATATTTATATACATATTTATATTCATCTACCTCTCTCTATTGCCGCTTCTTTATCTTTATACTTTTCGCTTTCCAGGTTGGTTCATTTTACCAGTACTATCTCATTTTGCCTTTTACGAAAGCGGTTTCTTCCCCACAATTCCTCTAACGTCGCCCATGGTAAAAGTATGACATACTTCTATAAAAAGTACCACCTCTGTTGGCGACTTCTATATAGGTACTTATCTCTACCCGGTGCGAATGCTAAACACGTACTTATTACCGCCCCGGTGCAGATACTGTATAAGTAGCTATTGCCGCCACGATGTGCATACTACAAAAGTACCTATCGCTGCTACAGTGCGAATACTAAATATGTACATATCGCCGCCGCGTTGCGAATGCTAAATACGTCCCTATCGCCGCCCCGGTACGAATACAAAATAGGTACTTATCGCCGCTCCAGTACACGTGCAATATACGTACCGATCGCCACCCCAGAGCGCATGCAAAATACATATCTATCACGGCGGTGCGCATGCCATATACGTACTTATTACCGCCCTGTACACATGCTATATACGTACCTATCACCACCCTCATGCACTACTATATACGTACCTATTGCCACCTCGGTGCACATACTATACATATATATATTATATATATATATATATATATATATATATATATATATATATATATATATATACCTATCCTTGCCCCGGTGCGCATACTATATTCGTACTTAGCGCCGCCCCGGTTCGCATAAAATATGCTTACCTATATCTGGAAGGAAGGACATATTATATATGTACCTATCTCCAGCCCAGTTCGTATACCTTAGAACTCATAATAATTCGCCAGTGTCGTGTCAAAAAAAACAAAATAGTGTTCATTCATGTAGTGTCACTATCATAAAAAATAACCTTTATTAATGAGCCCTGTTAAAGTTCAAGAAAAAATTGAAAAAAATGTATACGAACCCCCCATAGTTTTACCCTTCAGCTCACCCACCCCAAAAAGAGTTTACTCTCTCTCTCTAAACTCTAAGAAATATTAAAAATAAAATAGAAGAAATGAAGCAGTGTGCCTAAATCTTCATAACAACACTTCTATTACCCCCTACCCCAAAATAATCGCCCAAAGAAATATTTTCAGTTAAAAAATAGTTCTCTCCCCAAAAAATTCCACCCAAGAAATATTTTCAGATATAAGAAAGTTTCCCCCCCCCCCCAGTAAATCACCCTTCGAAGAAAATGTTTCAGTTTTAAAAAATCCCACACGTTAAAAGACACCCCCACTAAGAAATATTTTAATTTAAAAGAACAAACCAAGTAACACAAACAACATAATCACTTGGTTCAAACATCCCTCTATACTGCAGTAGCACCCACGGTCACTATTCTGCAGAAGTCTATGTGTGCTATACTGTAGAAGCGTCCCAGTGCTTGTACTGTAGAATAAACCCTCGGCAGTATACGGTAGAAACACCCTCAGTTCATATATGCAAAAGCATCCCCGGTCCCTATACGACAGAAGCACCCATGGTCCGAATTCTGCAGAAGCCCGCGGAGCCTATGCTGCAGAAGTACCCCGGTGCCTATACTGCAGAAGCACTCCGATCTCTTTAGCGCAAACGCACCCCTGGTCGCTATCCTTCAGAATAACGTATTTTCCATATTCTGCAGAAGCTCATGGTTCCTATATTTTAGAAGCACCCCGGTGCCTGTACTGCAGAATCACACCTCGTCCATACTGCAGAAGTATCCTCGGCTCATATAATGCAGAAGCACCCCGGACCGTATACTGCAGAATCACCCATGACCCTTTTCTTGCAGAAGCCTTCAGACCCTATGCTGTAGAAGCTTCCCAGTGCCTATACTTCAGAAGCATTCTCGAGGCCTATGCTGCAAAAGCCACCGGGTCCTTTAGCGCAGAAGTCCCCAGTCCATATAGTGCGGAACCCTCTGGGTCCTATACTTTAGAAGCGCCCCCTGTGTCAATACTGCAGAAGCACACCCGGTCCCTATGCTGCAGAAGCCTCCGGGTCCTTCAGTGTAGAAGCACATCAGGTTCCTGTACTGCAGAATCACTGAAGAATCACTGAAGAATCCCCGAGCCCTATACTACAGAAGCACTCATGGTCAATATTCTGCAGAAGCCATCGGACACTATGCTGCAGAAGAACCCCCATGTGCCTATTCTGCAGAAGCACCCCCGGTCAATTTTGCGCAGAAGCACCCCCGGTCTATATAGTGCGGAAGCATCTGTGTCCTATAATGTAGAAGCTCATCCGGTACCTATACTGCAGAAGCAACTCCTGGTGTCTATACTGCAGAAGCCACCGGGTCCTATATTATAGAATCCCCCCAGTTACTGCACTGCAGAATCACTCCTCGTCCCTATACTGTAGATTCACCCCTGACTAATATACGGCAGAAGCAACCCCGGTCTCTATTCTGCAGAAACCCCAATGGTCCGTATTCTGAAATCCTTCGGACCCTATGCTGCAGAAGCACCCCAGCCCCTATACTGCAGAAGCACCCAAGGTCCGTATTCTGCAGAAGCACCCGCGATCTATATTCTGCAGTAGCCTCTGGGTCTTGCAATGTAAAATCACCCTCGGTGCCTCTACTACAGAATCACACTTCGTCAGTATACTACAGAAGCACCCTCGACTCATATACTGCAGAAGCACTCTCGATCCCAATACTGCAGAAGCATCCATCCTCCCTATTCTGCAGTAGCCTCTGGCTTTTATATTGTAGAAGCGGCCCTGGTGCCTATACTGCAGAAGTACCCTCGTCACCTTTACTGTAAAATCCTTCGGGTCCTATATTGTAGAAGCACATCTGGTGCTGGGTTCTATACTGTAGACACGCCCCGGCGCCTATACTGTAGGAGCATCTACTGGTCTCTATACTGCAGAAACCTCCTGGTGATGTACTGTAGAAGCATCCCCGGTGTCTGTACTGCAGTATCACCCCTCGTCCGTATACTGCAGAAGTACCATCGGCTCATATACTGCAGAAGCACCCCCGTCCTTATCCTGATGAAGCATATGGGTACTACATCGTAGAAGCACCCCCTGTGTCGGTACTGCAGAATCACCCCTCGGCTCATATACTGCAGAAGCACCCGCGGTTCTTACAATGCAGAACCGACCCTGGTCCTTTTACTCCAGACGCACCTAAGCCTATTTTGAAGAAATTAATAGAGAACAAAAATCACGAAAAGAAGAAAATAAAGATCCCCCCCACTCGCCAATAAAACATGTATCCCCCTCCTCCAAATAAATATTTTAAGTTTATAAAAAAGTGTTGGTTGGTAGGTGCAGATGTGATTGAGCAAGCCTAGTTTCACTACACACTCTTAACGTAGCCTTCCTCTGATGTCATTGATACAGCCGGACAAATTTCTGGCAAGACCGGGTACATCTGGAAAGGGATTATGGGACATATTCAGTGAGTCTACATTTTTATCGAATTTTTAAATGAATACATTGGATAATTTAACAAACAGGTACTAAGTAACGTAGAAAAAAGTTTTAAAAATACGAAAAAAACTACGACCCGTTGACGGAAACTTGTCCAGTTGACCCTCTACAAGTGAATCGTTTTTTTTTTTGTAATTGTTATATGTTATGATCTCGGGATATGGGCAGTCCTGAAAATGTCAACTTTTTGACATGTTGCCTCGTAGTTTTTGAGGAAATGTTGGACATATTAACACGCACACAAATACAGACATGCATACTTACACACAGACAACTGCCCTTTATATAATATACTAGCCAAAATAATCTCCCTACGGTCCTCTATTTTTACTAAGCTGCCGCGTCACTAATGAAGGTTCACCCATAAAACGATGAATCCCCATTCATATTTCTTGGGTGGTTAGACATTGATTTTCTTTGTTTTGGACCAAGAATATATTTAGTGAAGACAAAAGTTTTTAAAAATTTCGACCCCACAACAATTCTTGTTTACCATTCTCCATACATAGAACTATTTTTAGTTGAGAAAACAAAAAAAATGTGTGCACCCTCACACTTTGTTTATCCTCCCCCATACATATAAATATTTTTTTTTAATTATAAAGGAAAAAAAATGTTTATCCCCCCTCTAATTTTTTTCCCTCCCCCATACATAGTAATAGTTTCAGTTCCCCCCCCCCAAAAAAAAATTACCAACCTATTGTTTGTTTACCCTTCCCATACATAAAAAATATTTTTAGTTAAAGAAAGAATGAAAGAAAAAAATGTTACCTCCCCCCAAAAAAAATGTATGTGCGTGTATGATTTTTTTCTTCAAACAAATCGTACTGAGGAAGTCTGACAATAAAAACGGAGAATTGATGAATACATAAATATCATGTTAGTGATCCTGTTTTATTACATCGGAACATTGATGTTTTTATCATATATATATATAAACACACACATATATATATATGTATATATATATATATATATATATATATATATATATATACATATACATATATATGTGTATATATATATATTCATATATATATATATATATATACAATTTATATACATACATACATTTATATATATATATATATATATAAATATATATATATGTATATATATATATATTAATATAGTAAGCAATGAATGAATATATATTCAGATATGTATATATATATATATATATATATATATATATAGATATATAGATATTTTATATATATATATATATATATATATATATTCTCGAAACCTTGTGTAGGCGAATATCACGTGGTATGTGTTGGGATATTCTAAATTCTAATCTTTGGGATGTCTTGCCAACGTAGTCAGCTCAACACTGACACATGCATTTATTAACAACATAATTCTTTTGAATAGCAGGCAAAACATCCTTACGAAAAGAAGAGAAAACTGTTCGTGTCGTGTAAACTACACTCAACATGGTTGCCGGAAAACAACGTTGAGTAGAAGAAGAAATCCTTTTAACAATGTCAATTGAGGCTGGATATAGTAGTGAGGGGGAAACCGTTGGTTAAGAGGGTATGATGTAAGGTTTTGGTGTGCGTTGTTTAGTCGATAGTGGATGAGCATTTGTTCTGTATGCGGCTGATTTCTGTGTGCGCGTTACACATTTTAGCTTTGAGGGGAACGGCCGATTTGTAATGGATGAAAAGGTTCCTACAGGCGGGTTTACTATAGAAGATAGTTTGAAGTGATCCGTCGCCATTTATGTTAAGTTTAAAGTCTAGGAGTGAGAGAGAACCTGAGGTGTCGGGATGTTCGATGGTGAATTTAATGATGGGTCAGTATTATGAAAGTTGTTAAATATAGAAGTAGCTTCTACTCGAGTTGAAGTGAGAATCAGAATGTCGTCAATGTACCTCGAGAAGAATATATACAAATGGCAGGTGCTAAGAGCGTGTTGTTCCACTTGATCATGTAGGATATTGCAAGGAAGCCGAAAAGACTGGAGCCCATGGGTAAGCCAAATACTTGGTTGTACGTGTCTTGCTGGAACCTGAAATAAGTATTATCAACATATGTGCGAAGGAGTTGATGTATGTCTGTCGGGGTAAGTCCAAAATAGTCAAGGTTATTAGAAGGGATTTGGTCAGTTATGAGGTCGATGGCGGGGGTTGCGGGAATGGAAGTGGAAAGGGAGACGACGTCAAGGCAGAAGATGTAGTTGTTGAGGCGAAGTTGTTGGGGAACGTGGAGTCTGTTTAGAACCGTATCGGAGCTATTGACATGTGCCGGGAAGGTGAGGAGTAGAGAATTGAGTAAATGGGAGAGAAGCCAGTAGATCTTGTAAAGAAGTCCCTCAGTACTGGACACTATGGGTCTGATCTGTGTTTGGTTGCTAGTTTTGTGAGTTTTAATAAGATGGTTGGAAAAGCTGAGGAGTCTGCTGTTAATACATGTATATATATATATATATATATATATATTTATTTATTTATATGTAGTTATATATATATATGTATATATATTATATATATATATATATATATATAGTTATATATACATATATATATATATGTATATGTATATTTATATAGTAAGCTATGAATATATATTGATAGCAATTATTTTGGTTTGCCCTCGTCCATACATAGTAATAGTTTCAGTTAAACAGAAAACAATCCCACACCTTCGATGTGTTTACCCTTCCCAATACATGAGAATATTTAAAGTAAGAAAGAAGAAACATGTTACCTCCCCCCAAAAATTGTGTGTACGTGTATGATTTTTCTTCAAACAATTCGTCCTGAGGAAGTCTGGCAATAAAACGGAGCATTGATGAATACGTAAATATTATGTTGGTGTTCCTGTTTCATTACATCGGAACATTACT
>OY744526.1:129259531-129287031 GCA_963556195.1 Sepiola atlantica | reverse complement strand
GAAATTGCGTTTTATTCCAAATAAAGTCACTGTGGTCAATGGACGCGTTACTGTATTGGTGTGCCATGTCAACCAACCTAGATTTCATTCTAGAAACATTATCTAAAGAACTAGGAGATTGATGTCTAATTTGAGAAAACAAAACCTCGAAAGAAGCGAGGGTTTTCTCTTTGTTAATGTGGGTAGGGGGAATACAAACATCTAACCGCTTAGACAAAACTTTAATTTCGATATCTGTTAATACAGTCTTCGAAAAATTAAATATATGTTTGCTCCCATTATTTATTTCACAACCATAACGTCTTCGAACAAGAACGGCAAGTTGTTTATTATATTGTATAGAAGCATGTTGCTTGGCAAATTCATCACCAATAGACAGATACTTGCAGAAACGGAAGAAATCAAAAAAAGACAAGAAGCCTTTAACTGCAAACCAGAGACGATGACGAATACTAATAAGATATTCACGCTTTTCAGACAACTTATTAATGTCATCACGCATAAAAGCACGTTCCATATTACGAATCCGTTTTATTTAGGTCTGTAAAGATGCCCACTACTTATGTTAGATATGTGGATGACACTTTTGCGATGTTTTCTTCACAGAGTGGAGCATTGGCATTCTTTCATGAGTTAAATTCTATTCATGAGGCTCTAAAGTTTACGATGGAAAGTGAAAAGGATAATTGTCTTCCCTTCTTGGATGTTCTTGTTGAACGTTCAAGGGGTGGCTTTCTCACTTCCACTTACAGGAAGCCTACTTTTACGGGCAGGTATGTAAACTGGTCTTCTTTTGTGCCTAAGTCTAGAAAAGTTGGCTTAATTCACACTTTGGTACATAGAGCCCTCGTTATTTGTTCTCCAAATAGATTAGAATGTGAACTTAATAGGATCAGGGATATATTCATTGATAATGGTTATCCCGAGGACCTTATCAATGATTGTATTAATAAAAAGGTTGCTGATTTTAAATCCCCTAAAATATTTGGGCCTGTAAAATGCCCCATTTATTTTAAATCCCATTGGATAGGGGGAAATAGTATTAAACTAGGTAAACAGATTGTTGATAGCATTAGCAATTGCTTCTACTCTGCTTCCTTACGATTAGTTTATGCTACAAGACCTGATTTTCCTTCCTTTCGCAAGGATAGTCTGCCCTATACAAATTATAGTAATAGTGTATACCAATTTAAATGCCAATGTGATGCTTGCTATATAGGGCGCACTTCCTTGCATTTGCGGACTCGCATAAACCAGCACATTCCATCCAAAATACGTCAGGGAAGGGTAGGGTCCTTGTGTTACCCCTCTCTAATTCTTTGGACTCTGCTATTGGCCAGCATTTGGTTGAAAACCCTAGCTGTGCCAGTGGCTATAAAATAGACCGTTTTGAGGTCTTGCATCGAGCAGAAGGAATTTGTAAGATCGTTTAATCTCTTTGGGGAACTTTGAACTCCTTCCCAATTTTTTTTTTTTATCCCCTAACGTAGTGCCTTTTAATCGACTTTTAACGAAATAATTAAATTGAGTTTTAATCGCTTCAACGTTAATTTTGGCACACTCAATTTCCCCATTTGCTCTTTCTTTCGACGTTATTATTAATTAAAACTATCGATTTTCTCCTGACGAGATGATAGTCGAAAGGGCCTTAGAGAGATTTCCGCGTATTCTTTTTAAATGTATCTATAAATTTTGTACCTCAAAACATTTATTTATATATATATATATATATATATATATATATATATATATATATATATATATATATATATATTTATATATGTATATATATATATATATATATATATATATATATATATATATATATATATGTGTGTGTGTGGGTGTCTGTCAATTTCCGAAGATTATTTCCAGGTGAGCCGATTATATGTTATCGAGAGCTGAACCGTTTCATCACCGGTGATACACTACACACACACAAATAAACACATCCTTATCACAATGCGTGAGACAAGAAAGAGAATAATTATATAATAACCTCATTCACACTCCAATATACACACCCTACGAAAATACGCCAATATATATGATACTTTAATCTGGATTAAATATGGGTAAAATATACAATAAATAACATATATATATATATATATATATATATATATATATATATATATCCCCTATATTTACTGTCAACTATTAACCTTCCGCTCGGGCGTAAGGATACTTACGGCACATATCAGTTTTTGATCTCATAGAAATCAGTTAAAAAATTGGTGGATGTGTACTCATAATTTCCATAACAGAAAGGAGTACATCGTCTAAACTATACTGTCTATGGATACTAAGTGTTTTTTTTTATCGATCTGATTGAAAACTATATTTTGCATTCCGTTTCATGAATACCAGGAATTAATTTTATATACTTTCAGGAAAAAAGGTATTATCAGAAAATATTGGTCCCATCGCTTATAAACTTACTTGTACTTAATATGTTCGTTCTTTGATCGAGTCGCAGTTATCTTTATTTTTTAGTTATCGCTCTTTGTTATTAAACAAAACATCCTACGAGGGCAGAATATATGGGATATTAATGCGACTCATCGCTCTAATATTACAATATTACTGTTTCATACGTTATCCAATGAATATATTGTATAGTTCCGTAATGTTTTACTACAATATAACTGAGGATTATAACTGTTTGAAGAGGTCGTGTATGCGTATATCGAACCGTCATCTCATATGCATTAGCTTATGTTAATATTAAGTTATTGTTGACGTATTTATTCTCGGTGGAACTGGAACATTTTACTTGAAATATCTCACGATATTGATGGTGCCACAGAACTGGCAGTTTATTTATTTATATTTCTGATTTTCTATGTTATATTTTCAACTGTAGAATGCGTGAAACATATGTAGGTTTCTCTTGTGCATAAGTGGCAAAAAAAAGACTGAATTCTATACACCTACAAGAGACAGATTGTCACTCGTGACATGCACACGTACCTTTCGAAGACTTGCACCGATAACACCCCGTCAACCTCGTTATTTATGCAAATATATATATTTTTTAAAACAACACAGTAACGCATTCCATGTAAAAGTATATGGTGAAAGAGATGTTTATGCGAGCTTAATGTACTCTTTCTCTTTTAAATGTCAACTGGACTAACTGAATACAGTGCTGCTGTAACTTGTATTGAACAATATATTTAATTAAAATATATAAGTGCACTTATTATAATGCATTTTATCTTATGTGTGTATGATTGTATTGAAATGTATAACAATGTACAGTAATAACAATGGGACAGTTTTCATAAGTCTATCTGATTTGATCAAATTGGATCCCACAACTCGTCGTATCTTTTTATACATTTCACAAAATAGTACTATGACTGTAAAATAAATAAGCCCTTCTTTATTTCCTCATTATATTTATATAGTAGAAACGCGGACTCCGGCGTTTTTCGAGAAATATATGCATTTTTTATTTAATTAATAGAAATATGCTTGCGTATAAAAAGGAATAAACACTCATTTTACTGTAAGTAATCAATATTACAAAAATATAATTCCAACATTTTATTTAGATTGATAAATATAATAAGTTGGATTTTGATTTTTCAGACTATTGCTCTAACTGTAAGTTTTCTGAGAACACCCATGATAAGAGCAGATCCCCATTTAGGTTTATCCCCCCAAAAAAACCTTTCTCCTTTTTTCACAGTAGCCTCTGACTTCTACAGTGGCGGCCTACCTTGTGTTCGGTGAACTATGTTAAGAAAAGAGCAATCGAAACGAATTTTTCGATTCTCGGCAATTGATATTCCGACTCATTTGCTAGGCATTACACCGGTTACCTGTTTAAAAAGATTTGGTTTGACTTGACACCGAAAGGATATTAGTAAAACCTGTCTTGTGTGAGTATATATTTTAATATATATATATTCCATGTCGACTGTCGTTTTATTTTAATCACTGACATCCACTGATGAAATCACTCCTAACTTTTTCTAGTCATTCTAGTTTCTTATTAATACTTTCCAGAGTAGAGAAAATACTACTTGTGGGTTTGGAAAACTGCGAACATTTTCCCATTATTTTAAGCACACGTAATAGGATTAATTTTAAAGTTACATTTTAATTTTTCTTTACAATATTTATACTCTAAGACGTACTATTTGTATAATTAAAAAATATTGTCTATCATCAAATCTAGAAAATAGAGCAATTATATAGAGTCTGTTTAAAATAAGTTGACTATATAATTTTTAAGAATTATGTGACCGCGTTTGAACAGTAGCTAATACAAATATCTATACTGTTATGTGTTCAACCTCAATAACTAATGTCTACACATTTCAACACACACGCTACATAAATGTCTTAGTTGTATTCAAAATAGATTAACATATTACTTTCCACAGTATTTCATAATTCATCGGCATATTGCTTCCCATGTATTACTGAAGATTAATACTTTTGCTATTCTAGTTTAATGTCTATTATGTTGATCTTTTTAGTGTAAACATCATATACTAAATGTTGCACGAGACGAAACAATGTGGTGTGGGGAGATACCGGTCTAAACTAACTTTAAATAACATAACTAGTAACATTCCAACCATTAAGGTTACGAAGCGTATGTGTTTTTATGGGAGTATAAGGAGTAATGTTGATGCATGTAAGTACAGATACAAATAGAAAATGATGGGGGGAGTTGTGTTATAGTGTGAGATAAGTAGGAGTGGTTGTTTGACGAGACACATAAGGGGACAGCAGATGGATGTTTGAGTTTAGCTTTTTCTTGTTAGAGCTTACCAGGATCATTCGTATATTTTCTAGAAAAGAAATAAAAACGGCTAATATTATTAAGTGTAAACTTATGCCTATCTTTAGAACTTGAGTTGTAGTTTTCTGAACTTAATTGGGAAGAGGATAAGGTTGAAGATAATTCTTTTGTTTTCTGATGGGGTAATATTGTAACTGCATTTTCGTGTATTTGTCTATAACTTTTTTATCCTAAATATCTCGATATATATATATATATATATATATATATATATATATATATATATAAGTGGGGACTGACTTCACCAAGCCTGGACGCCGTTCCTACTGCTTCCAGAAGAGGCTACTATTTCTTCCCATAAACCCATCATGTAAACCCAATATATTCACGTACATGCATGACATTTTTCTTGATATTAGTACCCTGAAGAAGTCTTACAAATAAAGGCGAAACGTTTATGAACACATAAAAAATACATCCTTTTTGGTTTTTCCTGTTTAATTTCCCATATATATATATATATATATGTATATATATATATATATATATATATATATATATATGTATTATGCCACACTTACATGTTTGCCGTATTTAGTTTACAAACTATGTTTTTAAAAAAGTGACACGCTTGCTTGTTTGCAAAAACAACCACTGGAAATCTCATGTCACTACCTCATAATGTATTGAAGCCCAGGAAATAATTTTATTTTAAAAAGAATGACGAACATTCACATTCCAAATAATGTGCCACACTCAATCGAGGCTAGATCTCGATATTCAATGAATATTCGTCTAAGTAATGTCTTTCAACATGGTGAGGGTTTTCAAATAGAGATACAGTCATTCTCTGTCTCCTTATGTTCTCTCTCAGTAAGGTATGATCGTTAGTAATTATCTCCTGTGTAGATAATTTAAACCCGTCTTCCGTTTAAAATAATTTGAAACACACACACACCCAAACACACCCACACACACACCCACACACACACACACACACATACACACACCCACATATATATATATATATATATATATATTTTATGAAAAATGCCAGTATGGTGAAATCATACCCCCTTAATATGGTATGACTACACATCGACCACACCATTTCATTATCACATCACTACAGTATACATCTCTATGCATGAGTGGATAAAGTTTGTGACATGCGCTAAAGCAAAATTCCTACCAGTAAAATACATAGTCATGTTGTGTTCGCATACCCTTAATGACAATACAAGTGTAAACATTGGGAATTTCCTTGCTTTTGTACATTTAGTGTTAATAAATTTCCATCTTAACCCTATTCAGCGCATATGGTTTAAGTATACTATGCCTCCATACAATTGTAATTTTAAAGATTTTTTGGAATTTTCTCGAAAACTAAGGTATATGGTAAACTGAAATTAAAATGCAATCAACTAGACCTTATAACTTCTATCACTGACACAAATTAGCTGAATCCATCAAATAGTTGATGAGATACAGAGTGGCACATACGTAGGTACGTACGTACCAACGTACACACACATAACATTATTTCATGATTGAACTTTCTAGATCTCTGGGTTGCCTTAATTAAGGATGTTGAAATTCTACACACTGATAGAACTCATCAAAGAAAAATGTTATGCACATTTTTAACAAATACGTTTATTGTTTTTTTTTTAGTAATTGTTGATCAAATAAATGAGATGTCCAGCATAGGCCACTCGTGTTGTCTATGAAGGGATAGAGCGCTTTCGCCACTCCCTTGATACTTAAGCTCTTATGATGCATAATGAGCGCGTGTTCTAAGTTGCTATAATGTAAACACTCTTTCAATCGAGAATCTGATTAGGTTTCATCTTTTTATTTCAATTAAAAGTATAAGTCATTTGTTATGCTTTAATGCTGGTATATAAACTCAAATTATTTTGTCAGTTACGAGACGTAGGCATTCGTTTAATCACACCACACATTGTTAAACCTTAATGGCTATTTCTATTATGCAATGAAAAATACAACAACCTGTATTTATTTTCAGTGTCTGTTCTTTACAGCGTGAGAGACTTAACGCTAGAAGCAGTTATGTCCAAAAAGGTAAGATTTAGTGTTTTTCTCAAAAAAAAAAACCTATTAAAAACAAAAAAAATGAGTAATGTAGTGTGGTGAGGAGAAGAATAACAGATATGTGTACCTTTGTAAAGGGTTTATTCACAGTAGGGATGCTTCAAGCAAGTAACCGTAACAATGTAAACACCTGTGAATATAGATACCTTATGACTGCCACGAATAAAATATATCAGCGAGGTAGAGCAGACCCAGCGAATTCATCAGCCGGGCATTTTTGTCCGAATGAACATCGATGACGTATCTTGGACTGGTATTATCGTATCCTAATTAGTAATTAATATACTTACACTATAAAACCCGCACTATGGGAAATTGTGAGACAAGCCCGGATGATGGGGATAATTGGCCAATGCAAAAGATATAAAACACACTTTTCTCACAAAAAATGTCTGATAGGTGTGTTTTATAAGTAAGCTACACTAAAAAGTGTATATTACGTTAACGTACGTAAATGATGATGTTGAAAGTATATATATATATATGTATATATATATATATATATATATGTATATATATGTATATATATATATATATATATATAGAATTATAAAAAGAAAAACTATACACACATTAAGGTTGTACACATAATAACTTATTTCGACCCCTTTAATTAGGTCTCCTCAGATGTATAGACAACCACGTCAAAAAAAACAAATAATGAGAGAAATTGATCGTCTTAAAAAGATAAATTCACTTTTTAGATTGGTCTATGTAAAAAGGAGGTAAATGTTAAAATAATCGAGGAGGGGTGACAGAAGTAAGATTAATTTTTTAATATATGCAGAAATATAAAAATATAAAAATATATATAAAAGAATTCTTTTTTGCTATTTAAACATATAAAATAAATAAATCATCTCATTTAAAATTTCGAATGTGAGCCTTATGGGCAAAAATACATGATGAAATACTCGAGCGTTCACGATTAAAAACTACGTTTAATTATTTACGATTAAAAATAAGAAGGCGAAAATGTAGGACGAAGATTTCGGTTTAGATTAGAACATATTAAAAATTTAAGTTGTATAGCGTCAAGATTCGAGATGATTTACACTATGGAATTAAAGTTTAGCGACAATTTAAAAACGGTTTATTTACAAAATTGGTAAAGATTCGGGCGTTCACGATTAATTATTTACGATTAGAAATAAAAAGACGAAAATTCAGGACGAAGATTTCGATTTATATAGGAAATTATAAGAAAACTTAATTGGTTATAACGTCAATACGGAATTAAAGTTTGGCGACATTTAAGCACGATTAATTTACATACTAGAGTTTTACTAAAAAAAAAAAAAAAAAAAAAATTACTAATTTGTTAACATTTACCTTTACAGTTATAACTCTTATTGTAACTATACTTTAAAAGTATTGTTATTTTCAAAGAACTTTAAAACGTGCTGTTGATTTTAAACCTGTGCCTGTGTCTACATTTAGCCATCAGTTCGTCTCGTCTATTAAAAATGTTCTTGTCTTCATATTTTAGTATTCTAATTTTTTCCTCCAGGCACAAATTGCATCTATGTCCAAATCCTTTAGGAGTGTTCGAATGACATAGTATGGACCACGAAATAGTTGGTGTTAATTTGTTATTTTTTAAAAACCACCAGTGTTTGGCTAATTCCGTCTTATTAGTGACGTTCGGGTTTAAAAATGAGTGTTTGCGTACGTAGAATCGTTGTAGTCAACTCCCGGCGGATATTCCTATGTATACTTTCTTATTGTTAGTATTTTCTTTAGGATAAATCGTAGCCTTATATACAACGCTTTTGACGTTACAGTTACCTTTAAGTGGGCAGTTATTTTTAATTTGACAATTACATTTTTTCCCCCTTTTTAGTGTTCTTACTCGGTGTGCTCAATATTTGTTTGTTATGTGTATTAACAATGTTCTCCATATTTTTGGTGCAATAATAACTAATTTTCACCGTGTTCCTATTGAAAATTTTACTTAAAGGATTAGTCGTTTTAAAATGTTTATCTATTAGGTTTTAAAATATTCTCCCGATATTAAGACTAGAAAGCTTGCAATATGGTGGCTTGAACCAAATAATTTTGCGTCCCCTGTTTTTGGGTTCATTTTTCTTTATATTTTCCGTATATATTAGTTTTTCGTTGTACCCACTATTACTTAATGCGTTATCGTATATGTGTTTGCTAGTCTCAAAGATATTTTTATTTGATGAGAGTTTGTTAATTCTGGTGTTAATAGTTGTAGGAATTTGTTTTATAATACATTTAGGGATGATTGGATTTAGTGTTAATGTATAATGGGGTATGATTATCTTTATGAAAAGGTTGAAAAGTTCCCTCGTTTAAGTTTAGCGTAATGTCTAGAAAATTTACCTCGTTGCAATTGGGGGTCACTTCAATCCTCAAACCTAAATTTTTAAAAGCCTTATTTAGTTTTTTATGCATCCTAGATATTAGAGGACCGTTGCTATTAGGTACGATGATCAGTCCGTCATCTCTATATAGGCCAATTTGGTTGGGGGTTACAATTCGACTGATTATATATATTATATATATTCCCACTAAATCTGCTATTTGAGCTGAATCAAAGGCCCCCATCGGGACATCAAAGTCTGTACTATCTTTTTTAATCCAATTATCCCCATCGTTTGCCAAAATGGACCTCCGACAGGCCAACATTATGTTGATTTGTTCGTCTGAAATGTCAACAAAATTTTTGGTATAGTTTATGCTATTAATTAGCAATTCCTTCGAAATGGAAGGGTAAAACTCCATTATATCGAATTGGATAAAAGAGGCTCTTTTTATGTTCTATTTCCCTAAACCATTTAATTGTGTCAGCAGAATCTTTCCATAGATTGAACTGTGTCGCTGTTAGAGTCTCGTTGATTATGTTCTGTAGTATCTTTTTGGATACATGTCCCAATTCTGTTTTCGTTGTATTGATAAGTCTGGATTGCTTATTATTTTGGAAGTTCTTTTTATGGTCCTTTATAAGGATGTAAGCATTTTTCATATCTAATCTTCCTACTCTGTCTTCAATTCTCAATTTTGAGGTAAATTCTCTAGTTTCCTTGTTAATTGTAGCCTCTGTGTCTAAAATGTCTCTTTTATAAATATTGGAGATTTTATCTATAATTAGCTTTTTATATTCTAAGGGACATATGTTATATATATTGGTAGATTTGTCGGCTTTGACCCAAACTTTGTTGGATTTTTTAATGTTTTTGATGTCGTGTGCGAGTTCCGACTGGAAGTCATTAGAATGTTTTTTGAATTTAATTTTTTTCACTATATATATATATACAACGGGAAACAGGTATAGGTATTGCCCGAAAGAGTATATCAAATCAGAATAGTCCACGACCCAAGATTTACATACGGGGATCATTGTCTAATTCGTTTAATGAATAAAGAAAAATGAAACAAAAAAATGCTTAAAACGTACGTGTAGAAGGCGAGTTCAACGCGAGTGAGTCTATACATATTTTGTTGATGATTGTTATAAATCATCTAAATGTGTTGTATATCGCTAACTGACAATATAATTTCAATTTATCTTCCAGTGAGTTTTACCCTTAATAAACAGCGATTTCTTTTTTTCTATGTAATGAATACGTGTTGGTTAAAATATTGACCAAATTCTATGTAAGTCAGAGAACGTATTTATAATGAGATTGCATTCGTATTTAATCTCAAACACTTTATGTTTACTGAAACATAGTTTCAGAAACAAACGGACAGACTGATATAAGAAAATAAAAGTAAGTGTAATCTAAACCTTACACATCAAATGAAAACGCTATATATATATATATATACATATATATATATATATATATATATATATATATATATATATATATATATATATATATATTTGTGGTGGAGGATCATAGCTAAACTTGTAATTTAATTAATTTTTCCTACTTTATCCAGTGTATATTCATCAATTCTCTTAATATAAAGGAGTGATTTCAAAAAGCAACTATTATTATTATTTATTTTATTCTAACAGTATTTAGTTTTATTTTAAATGGTTGAATTTGTTTTCTTAATAAACGGGTGAATATGTGTCTGTTACCAGCAGCAAGTATAACGAACAAAATAACTTATTTTAAATGGTGGTGTAGCTCTTGTTGTGTTTATTTGTTAATGGAGTCATTATGTACTTACTTTTAAATAAACAATTCTAAACTTTAAATTAAAGTATAATCGATTTGTTCTAAACGGTCACAGCTCTTTTATGTTAGTTATTTAATTTATATGATGAAACTATATATATATATATATATACATATATATATAAATATATATATATATATATATGTATGCAAGTACTTATACTTATGTATATTTATATATGATAATAAATGACATAGTTGAGCAACATATGCTCGAATGACAAATCTATTTCAACTTCGATTATGTAACACAAGATGCACTTGTACTTGTATATATATATATATATATACATATATATATATATATATATATATATATATATATATATATATATATACATTTCTGTGTGGGGGTAAATTATTTATTATTTTAATGTTATTATTATAAATATTTAAATATTATAAATATTATAAATAATTTATCATAATGAATAAAATTGCAATTTATTATTAATATTTTTTTCATAATTCTATTTTCTCAGAATGAAAGACAGGGTGATATTTAATATTATGTGATTCATATACATATTATATACATATATGAATATTTTAAACATGTTTAGAACAATGTTACTCTATTATTATTATTATTATTATTATTATTATTATTATTATTATTATTATTATTATTACTATTATTATTATTATCATATTGTTAAAATCATTCTTCATAAAAAATAATTATCTAGTGTCGTGGACGTCAATTTACGCTAGATAATTAATTTGTATAAAGAATAATTGTAATAACTGAATTTTTTAGAAACATTATTTTGAATAAATAGTTTTTATCTACTAATTAAGATACTAATTATTTTTTTTCTTCTTAAAATAAAGGAGATACTCTGCGAGAGGTATGTTTGTCCAACTCGTCAGGTGTTTATTTCGAAGGGGAACAAGTCAGCCCTGGAAATAAGGGTCATCTGACCGCTGGCATTCCGGACGAACATATATGTAGCCTTTCCGTGTGATGGAATAGATATAGAACTCCCATACTATCAGTGGCTTTTAATGGTTACTTATGAGCGGTAACTTGAATAATTTAGTTTTTTGTTAGGGTGGGGTTAATCTTTGTGCTGCCCGACGTAAAAGTGTACTATCGCACATGGTTCATGTTTTTTTGGGGGAGTTCTTTTCTAATGCATTTGGGACCGATTATTTGCTTGTTGGCTTGGTGGCAAAATAATGCACGAGCTTCTTTTCTAAGACATTTTCTATGTTTTCTCTTTTATCTGTGTACTTTTTTTCATTTTTATTTTTATTGTGTTCTCTTCTCTTCTTAAGTGACGCCACATTGTGTATTGTCGCTAGTTCAAATCCTTATGCCATGAATTTCATTTCCTTGATGATCTGTAAAACAAGTACCTGCTATGTAGTGAAACACGTGTAAGAAAAAATGTTTAATTTGAATAAACATTATTTGTGAGAAAAAGTATATAATGGTTATCATTGGTCTCCTGATAGGAATGATTGGTAAGACTCCATATAATCGCATATCAATGCTCTGTATACTGCAATCGAGTATCGTCGAGCTTGTTTTTATTGGCACCACCCCGGTCTTAACTGAATGATCTATTTTATAAGTGAAAAAATCTAAATATATATATATATATATGTATATATATATGTATATATATATATGTATATATATATATATGTATATATATATATATATATATATATATATATATAAATATACATTGTACTAAAATGACATAATATAAATCGTGTACGCTCCTGTGTATGTTAATTTCTAATAAAATATATTTTGAATATTTTACATGCATGTATATTAATATATACTTGTATATATATATATATATATATATACATATATATATATACACACATATGTGTATATGTATATACATACATATATATTTATATATGTATACATATATATAAACGTATATATATATATATATATAATCATATATATATGTACATATGAATGCATATACGTGCATATATATATATATATATATATATAAATATATGCATATATATATAAAAATAGAAAATATATATACATATGTATATACACCCATATATACGTATGTGCACATACATATACATATATACATATATATACAGATGTATATATATATATATATATATATATATATATATATATATATATATATATATATTCATATATACGCACACACACATACACACCCATACACACATTCACACCCACACACACATATATATATATATATATTGCGTGTGTTATAATGAAATGTATTAAATCGTGGACGCTCCTGTGTAGCTTAATTGCTATAAATATATTTTAAAAGTTTCTTTGGCATGTATATCGATATTAAATGAATACTAGTGCTATAATTAAGAGTGTTGCATGATGTTATTTTATTATTTCGTAGTCGTGTTTCCATTCTAAGTTAGTTAATTAAAATTAAATAAATATAACAATTCGATTTCCTCAGTCAATTTGCTCCCTTTTCTGTCGTAAACCACATATTAGTATACTTATTGTATTGCTCTTAACATTTCATTAGATCTATGTAACAACCTATTTAGTTGCATTTATTTTCTGTCATATGTGCTCTTGGTTGGCACTTTATACTTGAATTTCAAGTTTAGTTTAACCCTGTCTGCATCTTCAACCTCATCATTTGTCCGATTATATACTCATATGATTGTCTATTGAAAACAAAATGTACAAATAGAGAACCGGGTTAAATCACTTACCATTTATTACAGCTTGTGTCAGTATTTCTCAGATAACGGCACTTGGAAGAGAATGCTGTCAGATTGGAATGATGCCAGATTCCCATTCAACCAAAATTCGTTGACCTGCACTATTTCAGTCAACTAATCTTTAATTGTCTTTCAGAACTGAGCATATTTGGTTCATAGCCACGCCGTTTATTGTGTTTGTCAAGATCACCAATGGAATCGCCATCTATGGACGACAATGTTGATGCCGGTAGATGTTAGTTGGCTCTGGTAATCGTCTGAATTTTAGTTCGCTGTCCTCACAAAACCCAACTTTAAAAAGATTAATTATATAAATACTATTAAATACACACGCACCAACACACAACCACACACATACACACACAAACCCACATATATATATATATATATATATATAAATTATATTCGAAGTACACATGAATGCATTTAAATGAACACATTGTGTAGTTATTTTTGTGACTATCTTTCATTTTTAAACAAATTTGTGTTTATTTTCCTCTTCATTATTTTTATAGTATTACCCTCGCGTGGTCGAATCACGGTAGAAGCAGAAACACGTGGCATGTTGTAAAATACGTTAAAATAATTATAGTCTGGTTGATGTTTGCTTTTGTAATAAGGAAATAGACAACATCTTTGAAGCACACAGGAAAATGTATTTAAGTGAAATAATTATTAAAATAAACACATGGTACAATTTTTATTTACAAATCGTTTTTTGCATACTTCTCGTTGTAAAAGAGCTTTGTCAGGCGAAACTCTCTTATTATTTACTTTTATTTTCTTCTTCTTATTTAATGGTTTTAAGCTCGTCGGTTCAGTCGATGATGTGTGCAGATTGGCACTTTTTGAATAAGATAATAGCCAACATCTTTAAAGCACACATGAACATGCATTTAAGTGAAATATTTTATTTAATTTAAATACATGTTCATGTACTATTCAAATACGTTTCCTATGGATACTACCCACCAAATATTAACTCATCTTTTTTCCTGGGTAGAAGATGGTTTTCTTGTTTCATAATATTAATCCCAATCATTTACAACTTATTTGGATTCTATTGTATGTAGTTCGTTCACAATTATATCATCCTCCAAGCATAAATAAAAAAAATGATTGAAAATACAACTCATGTTTTGAACTGTTATACCACATTTGATAACAGTATGTTTAATTATAGTGAGTATATAAAATGTCTACAATTTCAGAATTTATTGTAAATAGCGTTTAGGAGAAAGTCCAATACATGGTCACTTAAATAATTGATGTTCAATTAGTATCTATCAAATCCAATGCACATCTCACACATTTATTTTTCATATGAAAGACTGTGCTCACATTAAAATACTAAATAAGGAAAAAGCTTTGGGTAAGATACTTGAAGTGCTGTTATTCTCGAATAACCATCGACTAATTTGTAAGCGTATCTTCTTATATATAAAATGAAGTAAATCGTCCTTATTTCTCGGGTTCGATGTAGATTTTTTATCTGTCAGCTGAAGATTCAACTCTGAATCGGCATCGATTTAGATGATTAATTATTGACGGTATACACACACTTAAATTTGTTTTGTTCGATTTCATCGATTTCTTCATGTAGTCGAGCTCAATATTTTCCATTTAATGATCATTTATGCAAGAATCGGATAAATGTTTATTCTCAGATCTATTATCATTACGACCTACTTTTACCGTAAATACATCTTTATAGTAAACATAAGTTGTAAGCGCCTTTATTAGGTCACATTTTCATCTTGCTATTATATTCTGCTACACAAGGTTTCTTTAACCCAATTTTGCCTTAAAAGCCTCTCGATCGTCTTTTCGAAATTATATTATTCTACATTCACGATTATCGTACTAACAGATTAGCACAATTATATTCGACGAACACGATTGGTTCTTAGGACAAAACATCAAATGATTCATGAATAGTTGCGTATATACTTCTGTTATAAGCAGTGATACATTTTATGATATTAATGAAGTATATAACTGAGGAGCAGACTGAATTACGGCAAGCATATTATTGGATGCAAGGGCAGCAATCGCAGGTATTGTTTACAGCCTTTACATATCCTTTGCTATAATGAAGGCAAAATGCATAGCAACTGAAATAATGTGTTAGTTACTATCCGTTACGATAATTGAGCCTTGATTTATATTAAATATACACGCCAACGTCTACCTGAAATTGGGCAAACAACATTGAAGGACACCTACATACAGAACACCACATTTTTACCATGATCCACACTAAAGTTGTAAGCAATCTCAAAGTTGATCTAATGAACACTGTATACCACTTTGCTCCTCATTTGTCGACACTGGATAAGGATTTGACTCAATCAGACCGACTCCTATTTTTACACTATGTAAAAGTCAAAGAGTTTGCAGTATTTACATTAACCTCTATCGTGATATATACGATGGAGCGCAGTACCTTCAAAACTCCACATGTATAATGAAGAAGTTATTATGGATAGGAAGGCCAAACAAACCAACACCATTTCACTAAAGTTCTTAACATGATACCCTCAAGATTAAGTGATCAATGGAATCTAATGTAAATAGTAATGTGGCTATATACACGAAGAATACCTTGCGCATCTTGAAGTTTCCGCAATATAATTGACAAACGCCACACACCTCAAGAATTAAACTATTTTTACGGACATCACATTGCTAGTGATATAGTTGTATTAAAGTGCATACTAGTAAAACTAGGATAGTGTTTAACGAATATGTCACAAAAGTCTCAGTCATAATGAAAGTAGAAAATGTCGGGAAATCTGATAACTACATGCACTTAAGAAAATATGCTTTTATCATACAAAAAAATCAGCCAGTTGCGCTTGGATGGACAACGTTTTCCAAAGCAGACAACATAATGTACAGTAGAATGTCGACTATGAACATGACGCAGAAAGTTTTCAATGAATGCATCGTACTTGTTATTGCATAGATAACGGGCACTGGACACTTAATAATGCAATAACTAAACATCTAAGTAGGGCAGAATGCGAGATGGAACACAATTCTCAGTACCAAACTATGTGAAAGAAAAATACACAACTGGATCAGATAAACCACTAGAGACAAAGACAGCATCACAACCACCAAAACGGTAAAAATATAGATACAACAAATGGGCACCTAGAGCGACATAATTGACCAAATAGACATGAAAAAAAGAAGTGGAAGGCTAAAAAAACGATTGGAAGACGGTCTCGAAATCTAAGTGTGCTACGTCTACTCAGGGGTTAAACAAAGTGGAAAACAACAAGTCGGGATTTACACCCCTAATGATGATAATTACAACATGTAAAACCATTGATTCTATGCAAACGTCGGTTATATACAGCTGCATATTGAATTGTTTTCGCAAGTGTATCGATTTTCTTTTTTGATATTAGAGGGAAATGTTGTACTTTCATTTCCATAAAATCCTTTGCATCAGATTCTAGCATTACGGAACATAACATTAACATATTTTTATTTATAGAACAAGTGTTGAACTAAGTTATGCTGACCAAATGTAGTCGTCTATAATGCGAATACGTTTCAATAAATATTATACTTTTGTATTCCCGACGTATTACGCGCTTGCACTCCTTTAAAATACATAAGCTTCATATTCTCTACTATTCGTTAACGTATTCCTAATCGATTTCCTCCACACACCATGCGTTTAATAAAACGAATAGATATGTAATAATTCTTTAAATGCGCAGTATATTATCAACAGTAATTATTATAATCTTTTTAAATTGCGTTTTCTTATATTACTCTGTGTTCTGTAATTACACTTGCGTGGATATGTACGTGTTAAGCTTTGACGTCAGAGAAATTTCAAATTACTACGGCGCTATGGAAACGTAATCGAATCGCGCTACACGACTTCAGTTCCAATCAATTGCGTGTATCTTCACTCATAAATAGGCACTCAGACGCACTATATATGCTCTTAATGATAGCTCTATTATTAAATTAATTCAATGTCAGAATAATAATCATATATGTATATTATATATAATTAGCAAAAAATATTTTACCTAATAAATATATTAAATGCTATCGCTTTATTTACATAAAATATATCAGATAGAAATAGGTGTTCGTATTACATTCAATCCAACGTTTTGTCGTCCGAAAACACCAAAATGTCTCCCTTCTGAGGGGACCCATTCAGACCCAAAACAGTCACTAGCCGCAAACACCAACTTGAACCTCAAGTTCACTCTTCTGACAGCACCAAAACCGACCTCAACCTTCACTTGTCTCAATCCGAGATGAACCAAAGAAGAAGTGCGCTTTCTCATTTCCTGTCCTCTTCATGGGGACTCCCATCATGCAATGCAATATAGGTCACATGATCATTTGGTACTTCCTTTCTATAAACCCAGCCATTTGCTTTAACTATGTTGTTTCACATGGCCTGGCTGGTATTACGGGTAAGTATTATGTTTTTATTTTCCACTACAACCTACTCGGCATACATATTCTCATAATAGTTTATATTACCTTAAACATCCAACAACTAACAGTAGATAATCGCAGCGGGCTGGATTGGGAAGTCTTCAGAAAAAAGAGATACCTCATTGAGAATTACTTCTCTGCGGTGAAATAGGCTTATGAAATTAGTCGAAACAGGCATAGAAGATGCCCCACGCGGAAAGTCTATAAGACTGCTATTTCACATATGAAGCAAGCTTACCGTTAATTCAACCACCATATATCAGCTACAAAAATATTACTTCACGGTATCAAAAAACAAATCTATGTGGGTAATAACTGCAGCTAAATTTTGTATACTCCGATTAACAGAAACGTATTGATTCACAAAACCGTAGCACTCAAAATGTTTGTAAAAATCATAATAGTTTGGGGAGCTATAAGCAGTCGACGCTTCTTCTAAGTATCCAATCATCTTGATGTCATTCTCTCGCAGCGGTTCACCTTAAATTCAACTTTCGACTGCACAAAGCACCTCTTACTAAATCTCCCACAAACTGAACTACACTTTATGATCTGAGTATTATCGATTCCTACTTCCTGTATATCATGAGCACGTTTGTAAAGCATGCTGCCCTCATCTTATATGTTCTCTAGACATAACGAAGACTTTGCTCAATCTTGTTTTTGATAGCTAGAACATTGCCTTAGTTGTAGGAGTTTTCAAGCACTTTTGTGAAAGAACTGCCCCGAAAAAGTATCGCTCTATAACTCTCGTTGTGCTCTTCGCTAACATTATCTGAAGCAATCATCACTCTAGCGATAGTCCGCCATATAGATACTGTTATATTCTTTCTGACCAACAGTATGGATTTAGGCAATCCCATTCTACTGCGAATATGTTAACGTTCATATTTGAACGCACATACCATCTTCTTGATAAAGCAGATGAAGCAAAGACTATATCGCTTGATATACCAAAATTGTCTCTACGTAACATTAATTGGAAAAAATATTTATAAGATACTTCCAAGTCTGCTACAAATTGATAATAATTGTTCTTCCTGGCTTAAAAATTCTCAGACCTACCAGTATCGTGTGTATCCTGAAAGCGACTATTCAGTCATGTCTAGGAGTATTATAGTCACATCTAGATAGGCCTACTTACAACTAGTCTTTCTTATTTCTGGCCTATTCTTAAAATATTTTAACTACATAGGTCCGACACTGTCTACAAAGCTGTAGCCCCTGCCACATAGCCTCAATGGTACATATTTATGCTTGTTGAAGAAGTACTTAATCAGAACATGCTTCGACGAAATTACTCTACTTCTGCTCTCTAAACGTGCATACACTCGACAAAACAACAAGCAGCAACATAACCCCAATTGACTGTTTTCCTCGAACCGTTTGCTTTTTAAATCTGATCCCTGCTTCCCATTCAATTTTAATGTGACTAATCACGTTGCTGTACAAGATTCCACTAACGATGCCTTTATAAATAGTGTGATCAAACACACAGTAGCTCTCTAAGTAACTGTGGCAGTGTACCTCATTTAGGGTGAATTAAAGTAAAACATGTTGACATATTGAAAAGTCGTTCTTAAAATGCATCAATTAAATTATGCACATCATCATAATCCTCATCATCGTGCCCATCATCATCATCATCATCAACATCATCATTGTCATCATCATCATCATCATCAACATCCAGATCATTATCGTTTTGATCTCTCCTAGACGAGGAAGTCTTACCTGGTTTCAGACACTTTATCGGTGACTGCAACTCAGTGTTTTTGCCATAGTCGCTACGCTACTCACTGCTTTCGGAGACGCTACTTGTCCATAGCTATATATATATATATATATATATATATATATATATATATATATATATATATATATATATATATATACCCCCAATTTGCTAAGGCTGGACACTCTGAGTGAATTTAATTACATTCAAGACTACTAGCTTTATTGCGAGATCAAACACGATGTGTTATTGTTGTTGATCACTCTCCGCCGCTTGCTGTGAATACTCGCTGACTTGATATTTACAACAGTAAATTCCTCCTAAAAGTGCATGCTAATTACTAGTGGCCAACTGGTACGTTTCTTGACTGCGAATCCATAGTGATTTGTTATTGGAGTTCGAGAATAAACTTCCTGCACTGAAGAGTGCGTAAGCATGCAACATCGATTCATGTAGGTAATACATTATTTATAAATGCATGAATATATACTTTCTTGTGATAAGTACGTTCGATTTTAAGTATAACTTTAAGAACATTGTCGCATAAACCCTTAATAATTCATACCTTCGTTTCTTCTCGGTTTGATGTTTCGTCTAGTGGTTGAGTACTTTCCTCGCCTCTGCACTGTAGTGGTAAATTCTAAGCTAGCTTATTGTCTAATCAGTCCTTTGTTATTTAAGGAGATAGGGTGGGGGATAAAGACATCTTGTACGCCAGTATTCTTTCTTTGAGAAAAGCATTTCCCGTTCTGACTTGGCTACATCTTAATTCCTTCGTCCGACTTCTTCGCCTCCTAAGTCTGAACTCGTTTTAAAACTCCAAATTTCTCACATATCAAAACTGTGACGTAATATCACGTTGTTACCACACAGGTGCAGGATGACTTTTTGAACTAGAGGCATCCATTGTCTCGTCACTTGTCACGTTTCGATTCCCGGAAACAGCATCACCCTCTATGCACTGTGCGGCGCGCACTAAATCGTACAAGCTAAACCAACGACCCCACACACTTCTCCACCACATACGCCTATTATCATATAACATTGACATAAGGGGGTTTATGATCTCACAAGTAACGTCCAACATTATATAACATTCTCATTATTGTGTTTTATAATCCCACAAGTTACGCCCATCATTATATAACAATATAACTTAGTACTAACTTTCAAATAGCATAAATAGTTTAAAATTATTTAAGTGACGTTACCGGTATATCGAAAAGTTGGACGAAAATAAACATTTTCTTTATATTGCACATTCAATACACACGTTTAACGCACACGTTTCCAAAACGAATTTACTGTGTTCTGGCTCTTTTATATCATTTAAATCTAATTACATAAAACAGTGTATGATTTAAACATGGCTACTTCCGTGACTATTAAGAAACAGAGGGATCGGAAATACTTTCCGTCATATTTAGTTCATCACAACAGGGAAAGTCACTTTGATATGAAAAGGCAACATATATAATTACGTTGAACGTTTGAGTTCATTTCTTATACCTTGCACTCATTGGATGTTCTAAAAAACGGCTCATATGGAAAACCAAGAAATTCAAATTAGTTATTTCTGTATCGTTTTCCTTCGAGGGATAGACACCGGTAGTTTTATTCATACATCTTTATATGTCAATACATCAAAGATGTATTGATGGTGGTGTACCTTTATGAATGCATCTACCAAGTATATACATATATGCATATCTATATATCTATCTATCTATCTATATGTGTATATGTATGTATATATATGTATGCATGTATGTATATATATATACATATATATATATATATATATATATATATATATATATATATATATATATATACATATATATATATATATATATATACATATATATATATATATATATATATATATATATATATATACACGATAATATGATTCATACTCTATATATTACAATCAACATCGGTTACTTTTATTTAAATAAATAACACGACATATCAATTTAGAATACTGAATATATAGTAAATAATAACGATGAGGTATTATATAGTTTTATATTTCTATCTGTTTTAAGCACTTCATATTTATATATTGATTTATTTATTCATTTATGAATTTAACAAACATGACCCAAAATTAAGCATGCTGCAACTCTAGACGTAAGGGCTACTGAGAATTAAGGTGAAATTATTGGTAGGAGATGTGCAGCGGAAGCTTGTTCAGATTAGTTTTAAATATATGTATGTTGGTACACTCAGGGAAGCAGGGAGAAGGGAGGGTAATTGCGAGGCAGGCGGCACGAGAAAAATAAACTATTAGAGTAAAAGGCTATCCGGCATCTGAAAACCTCCAGAGAAAGTTTATGGGAGTTATCTATTTCTTAGTTTAATACAGTGAAGTAAAGTTAAAGGAGATCAAAAAAAGAAAGTTAAATGGAGCACTTTCTATTGAAGTACTTGTAAAATAATTAGATTGGTGCAAAATATCGGCAATGTGACACAATCTCAAACCTGGTGGCTTGTTAAGGGACTTATTAGAATAGCGACTCTTTTGTTAACCTTGTCCTAGAGGGAGATACTATTGGAGTATGCACAACCAGATGTGACAACAATACTTCATGCATGGTCAGATGGTGACTTTCTATAGATATAAGATATTGTGAGGTGTGAGAAATTTACTAGCATGGTAGATGTATATTTCCTACTTTTACGGCAGTGTCGCCAATGTATGTTATGTATATGTGCAATTCATTGTGAATGTTAGACCGAATAGTTTTGACGATGCTCTCAGGTAAGGTGTCATTTTCAATGTCAACCAGAGGTGGAAGATATTTCTCGTAGTTTATGAAGAGAAAAAGGTTTTTCTTAGAAGCGTTAAATGTTACCATCCAGTTATGACTATTTGTTGTAATTGATCTCTTATTTTATTGTAATATATATTCTGCATATGTGTAATATATAAATAGAAATTAATTTTAATTAATTATGAAAAATAGAGAACTTAAAAAAATATCTCTAACATTGCTCATGAGAATTCGTACCCATACGGCATAAACGAGAAATGAAAAAAAGATGAAAGGCGTAACCAGCTTATTTCTGACTTGTTCACAATCTCCTCCAGACTTGCTAATGGGTCTACCCCTTTCAGTCTCCCCTTCGTTCTTACTTTCTCAAGTTATTATTTTTCTTTATTTACGTATTAACGTCTGATGTCGCTGCGATGCAGAACTTTAATCTCAGCAAAAGTGCTATGATAAATTAATGAAACTGATTTAATCAATTATTGTATCATCTTTTAATGAGGGGAATGTAGTATCGGTTTCGTTGTCATAAGATTAACCTCCAAAGTAGTAAATACTCCTTCGAAATAGAGTAGATGTAGTATAGGTTCTCTTATCATACGCCCATTCATCAATGTACTAATATACCCTTTTTTAAGGGAGTATGATGTATTTTTTTTGTTGTACTTCTTTTTTACAGTGGATATGCTCGAAGCTTATACCTATTTCGGATGGGTATTGTGATATATGACATGTTATAATGCGTCCATCCTACCAGATATTACTTCTTTCTGTGTGGGTCAGTGTATATAGTTCGTTTATGATGACATTCTCTCAGCCAAGCAAACAATGTGTGACCATTAGATCATGTGTTTACTAGTGTATGTGCACATATATATATATATATATATATATATATATATATATATATATATACATATATATATATATATATATATATATAGAATAAACGCATACATATATCGATCAAAACAAATATTTATAATTATATATATATATATATATATATATATATATATATATATATATATATATAAATATATAAAGGACACGACTAAGGATTTATAATACATGCATTAGAGAGAAAATAAACGGTATGCTAGTAAGGTAAACTCTAGATATATACAGGAAAGTGCAGGTATAATTAGAAAATCTATAAATACTGCACGTATAAAACCAGCCGAAGAGAAGAACCTGTATAGCACGTGGAGATGTTATATTATGATTTCAAAATGAACACATTTTTTATATTTATATAGATATGTAAAACCAACCATATTCACAAAATGTAATCTGTCTGCTCGTTTCCGAGACTAAATGACTTTTATTCATCCAAATGTTGCTCTATCAGAATATAGTTTAATACACCGACAGTTTACTATAGAACCAACACATACACATTTCATCATTATTGCCCATGAAATGCTCTTCAATCTGAGAAGAACAAGTAGGAGTTAACGTATACTTATTTTAATATCCTTTCTAAACAATGATCGACTGATTCGATGAGATCACGTTTACAGAATTCAAATGTATCGTTGAGAAAATATATTTTCCCAACCTAACTTGCATGATTCATAACTACAACTCTCGACATATATCTCATCTTCAACGTTTTTACTCTTTTAAATTCGATTTTACTCCAGACAATATTTGCGCTACTGTATCGGTATTATTCTTATCCAACGCTGTGCCGTTTTAATCGAGTTTAAACGGTTATCGAATAAAATTAGTGTATTTGCTTATCGTAAATTAACGCTCTTTACTTGTTAATTCTGATTCTTATTAATTTAAATTCGATGCTCTGCTGATCAGGTGATAGTTATAATGACTCTTGAGAATTGTCCGTCTATTTTGTCTCACAGAATGTATAAAGCTCGCATCACATACTATATATATATATATATATATATATATATATATATATATATATATATAATATATATATATATATATATATATATATAAATATATATATATATATATATATATATATATATATATATATATATATATACAGGGTAAGCCAAAATTAGGTGGACAGTAAAACACACTTTCCTTTTTGATTTACACAGCTTTTAAGTTTTCCTCTTAAGCCTCGAAAAAAATGGTATTTTACTGTCCACCTACTTTTGCCTGACTATATATATATATATATATATATATATATATATATATATATATATATATACATATACACACATATATATATATATATATATATATATATATATATATATATATATATATATAATTAATTATTAAAGACAATATATGTATTATCATATATCATCAGATTCTTTTAGTTTGTAGTCTCATTTGAAAATTCAGCTCAATGTTAGTCAATTATTAATAACAGAGCAAAATATAGAACAGTTATTTATTATATTCCAATAACCATGGTTTGTTTTATTACTTTTATTTTTGTTTTAATTTTTTTCCCATTTCCAAAAATTCCAAATTTCTGTGAGATATATTTTACGGTCCGTTTCATTTGTGTTGTGCCAAACAACATTTGTATGTTAATATCGTCTCTGAAACACTACAACATCCTCAGAAAAAATTCACAAATAATAAGAGTTCTTAGATTAGAGTGTCTTGAAAAACACCCACATCATACATCATTTTCATGTTAAGGTGAAAATAAACAAAAGAACAAACAAAAATTATAGAGCAGACACTCACATGTGTACGATCAAACTAATCAGCTATTTTGATTTTTAATTTTTTTAAATTTTTTTTTATTTTCGTTCAAAGCTAGTATCTCACAAAAAAAAATTAGTGCGATTCGTGTAAAAATTTTAGTTCGGTAATATTTGCTAAAATATAAAATATGTACTATAATTTATTCATAAAGTTCCAGTTTATTTGAAGATAATTTATTTATTATTAAAGTTACCTGAATGTTTATGGTGCGCAACTCATTTAAGCAGATCATTATAGAGCTAGTCTCAATGTGTCAAACCGTCCATTCAATCAACTATTAAAAAAGTTTCTTCTACATAAGTGTTTATATGGAATTAATATAGTATTTATTAGTAAACCCTTTCTAAGAATATTGAGACAAGCTAACCTTCCCAGATATTCATCACTGAAATAGTAATCCACTAGTTTAAATACGAAACTAAGTGGGTTATATTTACGGCGAAATATATCCTCCATATTACGATTTCGAAATATAGAATGGGCATTATATATTTATTTATTTAATTTCTTAAAGTGTTCTAAGGATTCAAAAGTAGTTTAACGGGGATCTGTACCTTAAACATTAATTTTTACTATGTTTTATTTCTAAATCGTACTATCAAGTGAATTGCTAAGACAAATATACGAATGTAAACAATTAGTCTTACATTAATATTTCCATCTATTATTTAGTCGTTGTTCTCCCTTCTTTAATGTATCAATTATGCTTATTAATATACATTCACAAATATGCTTAGTATCCATCAATAAATGTATATCAACCACACATATATACACACACATAACATAAGTATGTATATACATACATATAAACACACACATACACACAAAATATATGTATATATATATATATATATATATATATATATATATATACATATATATATATACATATACATACAGACACATACATGCATGTATACACCTATACATACGCTCACACACATATCGAAATATTTCTCAGTATATGTACGATACAAAACAAGTATTTCTTTTACTTCTAAAACTAAAAACTTAAGTGCAAATAGGCTAAACATAATGTAAAAAACCCAATTCACTCTAAACAATTAACGTGACTAAAATAGGAATTAGATCATTCCTGTTTATTTTCCTACGATGAAGCGTTTTTTATTTTTATTTATTTATTTATTTTTATTTATTTATTTTTCATTTAAAATCTAATATTAGGTTGTACCTACTCTTACACTTATCTATCAACATGCCTACCTGCATACATACATTAAGAGATCCGAACGCAAATAAAAACGTACAATCCACATCTACATAAAACTCCACAAACAACCACTACAGAAATGATTGTATTTCAACAGATTACAAGCCTCTAAATATTTGTGTTAAGTAATATGATATCAAATCGTTCCCATAAAAAGAAAGCTTAACATCGAAGTTCAGTTATATGTCTGTACCCTTCCATTGCTTAAGGTTTCAATATAAGTGAATCGGAACTATTATGCTCAACATCCAAACCTCCGACATACATATATATGCACACCCAGATACATACACACACAATATATATGCACATATCCGAATAAACAAACATACACATGCATACACCATACATATACATATATATACACACATTATTTATGTATCTATTTATTAATTTATTTTATTTCTTTATTTATCTGTTGGACATTTATTTCGCATAATATTTTAAATGACACTAGTGTTATTAGTTTATACTCCTACCAAAGGGATACTTTTTTTACTATTTACCATTTCTCACCTAATTAATACAGATCGAAAAAAAACAAGATGAATAAACCTATTTCAATTGCTTATTGATGTTCTCATAATCTAGCCTTCTTACTATTTTTTATTATAAGTCAGATACAATTTTAATTACTTCGGTTATTTTAGATTATAAGTGATGTGCTCTATTTCTAAATGTTTTATATTGATGTATTACTACTCAGTTATCTAGTATTCGGTTTATGTTTTTGTATTGTCAAGAAAATTATTATGTTGTGCCTATACATTAGTTACTTACATACTCGTGTTGATGAAAAGGGTTACAAGCA
>OY744526.1:129247031-129254531 GCA_963556195.1 Sepiola atlantica | reverse complement strand
CCCCCCACGAGGAGGACACGTGGGAGCCTCTGTGTAGCTCAATTGTCATAAATATATGTCCATTACTATATATTTATATATATATATATATATATATATATTCATAAATATATATATATATATATATATATATATATATATATATATATATATATATATAAAATATGTTATCACTATCTATCCTAATAAATATACGTCTTCTATAATAAATCTGACAATTTATCACTCTATATGTATGTGTATTGAATAGTGAGTGGATTTTTTTTCATTTTCAAACATGGAATCCTCTCGTTTGGGTGCTTGAAAAGGCCGTAGGGCCGAAATAAATTATCACACCGCTGATTATGTTATTCTGGTTGTCTTTCTTTTATTCTTGTTCTGTGTATAACTTTGAGCTCTCATACTAGGATTTCTTTCTGCATTGTAATAAACTCTTGATACATGAATGTAAAATGCAATTTCTCACTAGAATCAAGGAGGCATCGTCTTAATTTACAATATCCGAATATATAGATGGCTGATTTTCCCGTATCTCTGTTGATTGGTACAACAATGATCGATTATATGTATAATTTATATATAGTTTTTTTTACATACCTTTCTTCATAAATTTATCAGCGAACGCTCGAGATACGTGTTGTATTGACATCTTTAAACATGCCATATGACAAAGTTTAGTAAAAAATAGTTCATATCATTTATTCTGTTTAAAAAAAGTATACATCAACTCATTCACGCTTGTGAATAGTTCATAGTTTCCCCCTGTTTCGAGAAATATGTGTACTATCTTAACTTTTAAAAACAAGATATGGAATAGTATTAGTCATTAAGTTATTGTGGTACCAAAGTGATAATTTTTGTAAAGTATTCGTTCGATGTTGCTAAAATGTAAATGTGAATTATGTCTGCTATGTTGTAAACCAGTGATTTATTATATTTGTGATCTGGAAATAATTGACGAATATTAACATCGAATATGGAAATATAGAGAATTAAAAAATCACGTCCCGCTTGACTTTGTTTAGTGAACGGCACAGCGCAAGAAATTAGCAAATTCACAAGCACTTTTTTTTTTAAGTGCGATTGTAAGAAGCGGTTAATCGAGCAATCAATTAGTACTATTCAAATTGCCACAGGGCTTCAGAATGCAAATATGCTTAAGTTATTAAGAAAGATTTTCGCATACGAGTTTTCACACGAAATGCACAATACCGTGAATTACGAAAACATTCACATCATTTTTAAGTGTCTAGCATAGTAATGAACGTTAGCACATCCTAAGCCATTTGCGATTATACGTTTTAATCTTGAATGCGCTTAGAACGTACTTAAATACTTTGCGGTAAAATAATAAACATTTTGTTTGTTTTGTTTTACGGCATATCAACCTTTTCCAGGTCATGTAATGCCTAATCAAGTATTATTTATTTAAAAATACTTTGCAAAGTAAACAAAATTCTTTAAAAAATAAAAAAATAAAAATAAAAAATTTAAAAAAATAAAATAAAAAAATAGTATTTTGAAAACATTCGTTAAACGTTTTTTTTTTAAACGGCATATCATCCTTTCTCAGTTCAGTTAATGCCAAATCAAGCTGGATTTATATGTCTCTAGATAATTATATATTTTTATATAGATCAACAGCTTTTTAGAAGTTCAGTATTGTCTCTACTTTATTTTTCTTAAACAGTTCCTTCATTATACCTGCTCTGTAGAAAGTTTCTCTTTTAGGGGCCAGATCAATGCATTCAATAAAAATATACTTGATGGTGTATGTAGTCTGGCATGCAAAGCATATTTTTTGCTCTTTGTCTTCAAATAAGAAGGAGTGTGTAATCCTTGTGTGACCTATGCGAAGTCTGGATAACACTACTTCTTCCTTTCGGCTTTTTCGTGAGCTTTTTTTTCTATTCTCCTATTGTAGATTTGATCGCTAGGAGTTTGCTGTGTGTATTGTTACTCCAACGTTGTTGTCTTTGTTGTTGGATATATTTGTTGATTTTCATTTTAAAATCTGTAAATGGAATCTTAAAATTTGTCTCCGCGTCCATGACTAATGCAGACCTGGATTCCCTATCAGCCTGGTCGTTTCCTCTGATCCCGATATGACTTGGGATCCTAAACAGTAATATTTCATTGTCTTTTGACAAATATCCCATCCTGCATAGCAACTTGGTTACAAATGGAGTGTCAAATTTCATATTTTTAAGGGATATCAGTACAGAAAAAGAGTCTAAAAAGATAAGGAATTTTTTATTTTTTATTTCAGAATGAAATCGAGCGCCACATCGACAGCACATGCTTCTGCATTAAATATGGAAGTGTCAGTTTGGAGACGCTTCTTATTTATATTATTGTTGTATACTACAGCACATCCTGTTGCTTCTTCATGCTTCGATCCATCTGTGAAAATGTACCTATGTCTTGGATAGGTGTCTTTGATTTTCTCCAATTCCTCGTGGAAAACCAGAGGATGGGTTTTTTGTTTGTGAAGTTTGTTTAAGGTTAGCAATATCTTTGAGGTCCTTATGGTCCAAGGTTGTATTTTTGGTATTATAGTATCGTGTATATTTGTCAGGTCCAATCTTGCTTCTTTGTTGATTATTTCCATTCGAAGGCCAAAGGGTCTTATAGCCCTTTCATTTCTTTGGAATACTTCTCTGTATTTTGGATGGAATGGTCTTTCATATGCAGGATTTGATGAACACGATTTCAATTTAACATAGTACTGCAGAGCACACTTCTCACCTCTGATATCTGCAGGCGCCTCATCTGCTTCTACATCGAGACTCTAAACAGGCGATGTTCTGAAGCTTTCAAGGACAAACCTTATTAATCCACGGTGTATCGGGTCTAGTATTTTAAGATAGGTCTTTCTAGCTAGTCGGTATATGAACATACCGGAGTCCAATCTAGATCTAATCAAGTACTTATATAGTTTCAGAAGAGTGTTTCGGTCTGCCCCCCACTCAGTCTGAGCTACCACACGTAGTAGTGTGGAATAAAGGTCAGTTTTTTTTATCGAAAATAACACCCACAAATTTGTATTCATCTACAACAGGAATTTCCATCTTTTCGAGTTTCAGGCTGAGGTCATTGTGTAATTTTCTCTTCTGACAAAAATGAACACATTTTGTTTTTGCCTGAGAATATCGGAATCCATTTTCTGTTGGCCATTTATTTATTTTATTCAGACATTGTTGTAATTTGCGCTGAATGGTGGGCATATGTTTTGACCTGTAGTAGATTAGGAAGTCATCCACGTGTAGGGGTCCATCTACTTCGGTTTATAAGCTTTTTATTATGTTATTTATTTTTATGCTGAACTGAGTCACAGATAGCACGCTGTCTTGTGGAACACCCTCTTCTGGAGTTTTTATCTCCGAGAGAGTAGTTCCATCGCGAACTCGAAATTTTCGGTTTGACAAACACCCGTCAATAAAGTGTGGTAGTCTACCTTTTAGACCGAGACCCTTCAAATCGCTCATTATGTCATACTTCCATGTTTTATCGTACGCTTTCTCTATGTCAAAGAAGATAGCTACGAGACAGTCTTTTTCGAATGAAAGTTACTCTCATGGCAGTTTCCAATCGAACCAAGTACTCTATCGTGCTTCTTTTATTGCAGAATCCACATTGTACATTGCTAATAAGGCCGTTGGATTCAAAGTCCTTGATCAACTCATTGTTAATAATCCTATCCAATGTTTTGCATAAACAACTAGCCAAGGAGGTAGATCTATAACGTTGAGGATCCGAGTTGTCTTTGCCCGGCTTTGGGATCGGTATCACTGTAGTTTGTCTCCATATGTCCGGGAATTTTCCATCTGTCCATATTGTGTTGTATGTTTTGGAGGAGTAATTTCAGTGATACTCCCGGTAGTTGCCTTAGGAACTCATAATGGACTTCATCTGGTCCTACGGCAGTATTATTAGATCTTTCAATAGAGTCTCTTAATTCTCTCAATGTAACTGGGCTATTATATTGTTCTAGATTTTTCGACCTGAAGTTAAGTTAATGCTTTTCTGCATTTCTTTTAGTGGTGTGAAATTCTTCTTTTCAGCCCTGACTTGATGAATTGTTGGAAAACGTGTCTACTAGCTGAATTGCTATGTCTGTCTTCTCTGCTATTGGGCAGTTATTTTTGGAGAGGTGTTGGATTGGTTTCGGTTGGGTGTTTACCCACTATTTTACCGATCATATCCCAAGGAATTTAGTTTGCCAACATATTCTTGCCAGTGTTTTTCGAATCTAGCACTCTCTTAGAACGTGATCACGCAATCATATAAGATCTCAATACACTATTCGCTCTTGTGAAAAGTGTACATTATATACCGTTATAATAAAACCAACACAACAGTAAAGTCATGTTCGTGAAGACACAAAGACTAACGCACTGTTATTATATTAGTTTGACAAGATATATAAATATATATATATATATATACATATATATGTATATATATATATAAATATATATATACATAGATATATACCTACATGTATGAAAATATATGTAAGCATATATATATATATATATATATATATATATATATATATATTTATATATAAATATATACATATATATATATATTTATATATATGAATATATATATATATATATATATATATATATATATATATATATATATATATATATATATATATATATATATATTGTGTTTATTCAGGGACCATTTGCTCATTTAGAATCCATGGTCATAACTTTTTTTAAAATTCTAATCTTGGTGATGGGTGTGTTTTACTAAATAAAATACTTGGAAATATCTTCATAAAAAAAGGACTTTGCGCGTTTCTCGGCCGTCTTTTTCAATACCCTTTCTTTTCTTCGGCGAGTTTCTTCATTTTTTGTTTACACTTAAAAATTATCTGACTAATAATTAAAAAAAATATTTGTGAATCTTAAGGAGCATTTATTTATGTTTGTTATTGTAATACGAAAAATAAATCAGCAAAATTGAAAAAAATAAATAAAGGTATAATCGAAAGACGAATGTTGGTATTCAAAGAAATATTTGCATATATATATATATATATATATATATATATGTGTGTGTGTGTGTGTGTGTGTGTGTGAGTGTGTGAGTGTGGGGGTCTGTCTGTGTATGAAAAATCAATGTGAAAAATATATTTTAATTATTTACACAATTTATTTTCCATATTTTGACGTAAAGAATGTCACATTTCCAGTATATAGAAAAAAAGTTTATTTTCCCAGAAGGGATTAACAAATTTCCGGCCGTAATCGTTCGGCCCCTGTCAGTGTACTAAAGAACAGTGGATGTACGGTTGAGGGAGTGGTAGTAGGAGAGAAAAAGGGGAAAACAGTGAAATGATGATCAAGCAGGTATCTTTCTATATGGTTGAGTAGACTATACATTTATTCCATGTGATACCTGGCATGAAGGTGTAAATCGATGCATACACAGATTAAAATAACATATAGGGGGATTCATAAGTACGTTAGCTATTAAAAATGACTACCATATAGAGCACCACCATACTATGAACTTTTGATGAATCTTACTTTCTAATTACTGCTATTTGTTATTTTAAAGTTGTTCGTTTATATATTTGTTTCTATATATATATATTTATTTCATTTTTATTCATTTAAATTTTGTAAATCATCATATGTGCTTTTTTCAGGCTGTATGTCATTTACAATTGAAGAGCAAATTATTATTGTCATTCATATGGCAAAATTTGATGAATCTCCCACACTTTTTAAAGGCAATGAGGATCATAAATAAAAAATCGCTGCCGAGTTTGTGTAAAATAATCAATCAAATATGCTACAAAGAGTCGTAAATTCCTTGCAAAAAAAGAATAGAGGTATGCATGCAGAACGATAGTGGACATTTTGAAAAGTTGCTGTAATTTTAAACTCTCATGAATGAATTTGTTGAATACACTTTCTGTTTTGTATTACCGTATTTTTTAAACTTCAGAATTTCAAAAATAAATAGCTAAGTGAATCATCCTGTATATATATATATATATATATATATATATATATATATATATATATATATATATATATAAATGAACATCATTGTTTTGTGTGGGTTTGTTTCTTTTTTAAATTATTATTTATACGATACACTCATTAGGGATGTATTGAATTCCTTTGTTGGTAGTCGAGTATGTAAGATGTGGCACTTATTTTACTCCTCATAGAATATTCTAAACTATAGCGAAATATACCGAGTTAACAGTTTTTTTCCTACGTATTTGCAAATATTATGTCGGTTATATTTCTATTGATGCATGTATTGCTGTAGCTCGATTACACATGGGTATTTGCGATATTCGTTCGAAGAATTGTATGTATTTTTTACTTGTACGATTCGTCTGCATGTTAAGAATATCAGCGTTTGCATAGCGTCATGTCTGTTTTGGTATTTTTGTTTGTTTGGTATGGTATATTAATGTAATATCTGAGAAACCGTTTTGCCCCTTTTCTCACATGGCTTACATTTTCTGCTTTCGCGGGTTCCGCACTTGTTAGCTTCAATATTCGTTAGTTCTGATCTCATTTCTTTTGTGTGTTTGTGAGCAGTAATTTTGTATTCTATTTCATGTAGCTTTTTTGTTGCATTATCTCCGTGTGTTCATTGGTTTGTTTTCTGGGAATTATTATGCTCTCGCCATGCAGCGCCTTCTTTTCCCATTCGTTTTACTTGCAATTTGTTTCCAGTTTATTAGTCTTCGTATCGTTCATCTTTACGGAGCTCTTGCTGTGATGATTATAATTTATGTGTCATTGGTCATGCATTTTACAAGTTCTTTTTTGTTGATTCACACAATCTTCTATACTTATGAAACCTTGCCTCCTTGCTTTACATTTATACTCACCGATTGTCAGTATAATCCTTAGAATATAACGAATTGCACATGTTTATAACTTTTATAGTTATCTGGTCCATATGTTTCAGTTCTACTTTCGTTCAACATATAAATGCTGCAACATATTATACTAGGTATACTGATCAGGTATGTATTTTCATCAATTGCATGCTATATAATATGTCATTGTTGTTGTCTCATCTATATATTTTCATCAATTATTTCTTCTATTTATTTTTATTAGATGATGCTTACTTTGAAACATTCCAGTTATTTATATTAGTATTATTTCACAGTGCTATCAGTTATTTCGTAGTTGGGAAGTTTTATAATTTTTAAACTTGTCTAATTTTCTATTCTGAATTCCATGGAATGTCTTCGACAACTATTTTAGTTGTGTTTATCGGTACTTCTTGTTTGTTTTTGTGTTTTGAAAAACGTATTATTAGTATTATAGTTATTATTAGTATGATTATTATAAATAATATTATTATTATCTTTATTATTTTATTTCACAGTAATAGTATCGTTATATAGAATGAAACAGTTATATATAATTGTAGTCATCTATTTGGCATAAGTATATCTAACATAAACGCGTAAAATAGAATGAACCGGTGAATGAAGTG
>OY744526.1:129237031-129242031 GCA_963556195.1 Sepiola atlantica | reverse complement strand
TACACTCCTCGGCCTAGCATTTACAAGTAACATGAATTGGAACCAATGCATAGAAGATCGATGCCAAAAAATTCGAGTCCGCTCACGTGCTAGAAGCCTTCTAATGTCACTAAGTATTATATATATATATATATATATATATATATATATATATATATATATATATATATATGTATATATATATATATATATATATATATATATATATATATATATATATGGCATTGAAGAGAAAATATTTATTATTCATAATGAATTTAAGAAATTAAAAAGATGAAAGGGCAGCTGACCGGTTTCGTACCTCGCTCAACAGAGCCCAATATCGAGGTGATGTATAATAAATATTAACAGATGCTACGAGAATTATAGCGAGGGAAAGGGGTAAAGAAAAAAAAGTTCAATCAAATAGAAACAACATTAAGCCCGCGGAGGGTTTCTCTTTGTTTGCAAAGTAAAGGTCTCAAGAACTTAATATGAATTGTTTCTAAGATCTTGAGACGATAGGGGGAGTGCGACTTACTAAGAATGGAGAATAAGTCGACACTGAATTTAGAGGCACAGGTGCGGTTATTTATGAGATGTTGACCTATCGATGAACCATAAGTATTATTCTTAACGTCAGTTGGTAAATAATTTGCATTGCAGATTTTTGTGGGCACGTGTTGTTTGACCCGGATGTCCAATCTATGTGACGTCCTCCCGACGTAGTGTATACTGCAACTACATTTAAATAAATAAATAATGGAATTATTATGATGTGGGGGAAGGACATCTTTTCGAATAGAAGTCAGGATTGGACGAGAGGAAAAAAGAACTCGTTTATTCGCAGCAAACTAACATTGTTGTACAGACAAAAAGATTTGTTTGGCGAATCTATCACTAATGTTACCAAGCCAAGGTAGGCGAAGGTAAATAGGGCATCTGTCTACAGAAGCTGGTTTGCTTTTGTAAAAATGTAATATTTTTGTTTTAATCGTAGATTGTACAATGCCTAAAGGATAGCCATTGTTACAGAGGGTCTTAGTGATAAATTTAATTTCTTCATCCAGCTTGGTCTTCGAACAAATCATTAAGGCCCTATGGGTAAGGTCTTAATAAGATTACATTTTTGTTTCGTGGGACAAAATGAGTCCCAACGAGTATAAAGACCAGTAAAGGTAGGTTTCCGATATACTGATGTCAAGAAACCACAGGAAGCTTTATTAACTAATACATCAAGGAATGGCAGTGAATAATTAGCTTCCTTATCAATAGTGAATTTAAGAGCTGGATGAATATTGTTAAGGGACGTAAACAAATCTTGAGATAGATGCCCTGTTGAAAGATGCCCTATTTACCTTCGCCTACCTAGGGTGGGTAACATTAGTGATAGATTCGCCAAACAAATCTCTTTGTCTGTACAACAATGTTATTTTGTCTGCGAATACACGAGTTGTTTTTTCCTCTCGTCCAATCTTCACTTCTATTCGAAAAGATGTCCTTCCCCCACATCATAATAATTCCATTATTTATTTATTTAAATGTAGTTGCAGTATGGACTACGTCGGGATGACGTAACAGAGATTGGACATCCGGGTCAAACAACACGTGCCTACAAAAATTCGCAATGCAAATTATTTACCAACTGACGTTTTGAATAATACTTATAGTTCGTCGATAGGTCAACATCTCATAAATAACCGCACCTGTGCCTCTAAATTCAGTGTCGACTTATTCTCCATTCATAGTAAGTCGCACTCCCCTTATCATCTCAAGATCTTAGAAACAATTTATATTAAGTCCTTGAGACCTTCTCTTTGCACACAAAGAGAACATCTCATCGGGCTTAATGTTGTTTCTATTTGATTGAACTTTTTTTTTCTTTACCCCTTTCCCTCGCTATAATTCTGATAGCATATTTTAATATTTATTATACATTAATTCGATATTTGGCTCTGTTGAGCGAGGTACGAAACCGGTCAGCTGCCCTTTCATCTTTTTAATTTCTTAAATTCATTATGAATAATAAATATTGTCTCTTCAATGCCATTTTAAAGTTGTGTACGACAAAGAAAATGTATAAATATATATATATATATATATATATATATATATATATATATATATATATATATATACACACACATACAAAACTATCATCCACCCACGCATAGAATAGTATTTGCACATCACGGATGCAGCACTATCAACAACACTGTTCATTTAATGGTGAAGAACGAGTTTTTAATCAAATAGTCATCATATTATTTACCAGGCCTCAGCTCTTGTGCTTTCGTCGCAATGTGCTGGTGCACAAGTACTAAACTTTAATGTGCTCCAACGAACCTGATAGGCTGGTGTCTCATATATGGAAATACACTCGCCAAACTCTATGCAATAATCTCAATCCCAACAGTTCACTGTTGCGGTCCCTAAATGCTTGATGACTTTTACTCTTATAGTTTATTTCCTCGGGCCGCTGGCTTTTTGACTACTTTCTATCTGCTTACTGTTTCCCTGACTGTACCAACATGCACAAATGTAAACAGAAATATGGCTGTTCAACTCCTTACTTTGAATCTACGCTATAAATTTAACCATAGATCTACTGAAATCTATTCGATATCAGTGGCGATATGCCTTCTCTGGGGTAACAAAACAAACACAAACACAAACACAAAAAGCAAATTAACTGACGTACAAATGAAATTGTTGTATTATTTACTGTTCTGTAACATTTATCCTTTAAACAACTTTTAATAATATTTCGTCGGTAGCAAATTTTTTCATTTCTATCGTATCAACCGATAATATACTTGCAGCACATTCTGCTGTTTGTAAGACTCTATGCTTGGTGTTAGACTCCTGACCATTTAAATACATATTAATCTTAAATGTACTCCGTGTGTACTTAATATAATTTTAGTCAGATGTATTAAGGTACCAGTCCATGCAAATATTCTCTACAAACCCCTTTTTGTGCAACTATGTTTTTGTAGCGTCACTTGGTGCCTTATTTCTTAATAAACATCGGCGAGTTTTATGTTCGTTATCAAACTAATTAAACATGTTGTTCTAAGAAATTGCACTTGTGTTTGTTTTCAAAACGTCTTTTGATTTTAAAAGCCACAGAACCCCACTGTCCACAAAATGATTCCATTCCATTATCTTATCTTCATTTTGTTTTCGTTTAACAACGTGTCTTCAAGTACGTCTTACAGACTCAACCTCGAAATCAATATAAGTAGTACTGGACTCGTTTGTGCAAATACACTTTCCTCAGATAAACTTTGAGTATTCTTTATTCTCGATCGTTCTCTATGTTTCTTACTTTTTTTTATTGAATTCTTTGCATAAGCATTTTAAGACTAATAGCTCCATCTGCCATAAATGTGAATGACATTATTGCATGCAGATTGCTAGTAACTTTTCTTCGAATGTGTAACAGATCTTTAATTAGTATAGTGCTCGATTCAGATTGATATTTATTTTTACTCGCTTGAAATTCTTATTTCCTTACTTTTAAATATGTTAGTGACTCCTTTGTTTAGATAACTTAAATTATAAACGAAAAAATCCATTTACTTATTTCGTGTATGATGTAGTTGTCAGCAGATTTTAGTTCGTTTTTAATGACACTACTTTCGAATGATTTTAAAACACTGAAAAATGTTACATTAAAAAAAAATGTATATAATATATTTTTTAATAAGGAATAAAGACTAATTAATTTTACAATTCAAACAAAATATGTTTTAAACATAATACTTCATAATATTTCTATTAACAAATTAAACTCACGTAATCTCTCTCTCTCTCTCTCTCTCTCTCTCTATATATATATATATATATATATATATATATATATATATATAATTTATTTAGATACTGTATATTACATATTTCAGCAATGCACGTCGGTTTCATCCAAAAGGCCAGATTAAGACATCTTTAGTAAATCTCCGTGCCCAGTTGAATCATCGGCAGGCTTAAACGATTGAAGTCACGCCCGACAGGGAATGGCATCAACAATGACAGAAAAACGGTGCATCTCTGAGGGGGGCCCTTGCTAAAAGATAAATAAATAAATAAAATGAAACCCTCGGTTAAGCCTTAGTTAATCACTATCCCACACCGGATTTTTTTCGGGGACCCCCTCAGACGTACACCGTTTTTCTGTCATCGTTGATGCCATTCCCTGTCGGACGTGACTACAATCGTTTCAGCTTACTGATGATTCCACTTGGCACGGAGATTTTCTAAAGATGTCTAAATCTGCGCTTTTGGATGAAACCGCGGTACACTGCTGAAATATGCAATATACAATATCTAAATTAATAATATTAGCTCTCTTATATTATCGAGCACTTTATTTGATTTATTTTCATATACAACCTGACACACTAATATATATATATATATACATACATATATATATATATATATATATATATATATATATATATATATATATATATATATATATATATATATATCTATATATATATAACGCAGACTCGGTGTGTATGTCTCTGTCCTAGAAACTCTAAACGTATATTACCATGCCAAATTAAACAAGGCAGATAGGGAGAAGGTCGAGTTTTAGAGCCATAGTAAGGAAAGAAAACGCTGTAATTTCAATGTATTCCTTCAGCTTAAAATTGTCTTTCAAAATTAGTTTACCTTTCTCAAGCTCCTCTTAGTACTCTTTACATTTTGTAAGTCGTATATATTAATCTAAAAGTGCTTAACATCCTGGATAGAACAAGTGTGTTTTAACGCAGCGTTTCCCGGGTGAAATCACGTATATGTATTGTGTAAACTCGCTGATGCCCTGGAGTAATAATAGTAATACTATAGTAGTGTGTTTGCTTGGGGGCATAGGTTAATTCAAAATGCTCAATACGATAGATAGAGCAAGTGGGTTTACTTGTCGTAGCCTCGGAGTCATCAATATCCGAAACAAAATAGTAATAATAAGAACAGACATGTACCAATGTAGCGTTTCAAGGGAGAAATAT
>OY744526.1:128997031-129232031 GCA_963556195.1 Sepiola atlantica | reverse complement strand
ATGTGGGATGTCACTAACAATCCAGGCGATTGTTATTCACAAAATTGACACGGGTGTCGATGTGGTGCTAAGGATGGACGCAATTGCTCGACTAGGGGGCGTCACAGTACACACGAACACCGTGAGATTTGGAGGACACTTAGGGGCTGCATGTGTGCGATCTGGAAAAGGTGACAGAGGAAAAGGAACGACCGGGTCAGACGAAAGTTGCATGATAGAGGACCAATATTTCTCTGCACACTTTAATGGGGAGAAATGGACAGTTAAGTGGGCATGGAAGGGAAAACCTCCCGTACTAAACAACAGAGTTGAATGCTACGAACATACGTTGCAAGGAGGCGTAAGAATTGCATTTGAGAAGGAGGTGGACCGTTTGATATCAGAGGGGATTTTAAGACCATAGAAGGAGAAGGTATAAGGTGTGCTGCCGTTAATGGCGGTTGTTCAGCAAACAAAGCAAAAGGTTCAGCCAGTACTAGACTTCAGAGAGCTGGACGCATACGTTGCGTGTCACACGGGAGGCGATGTGATAGACGTGTGCGGGCAGACCGTGCGAGAGTGGAGGCAGATGCAGAAGGCTGCGGCGATTGTGGATTTAAAATCTGCATACCTACAGATCCACATTTCGCAGGAATTCTGGATGTACCAGCTGGTCGGATACAAAGGCCAAACACACTGTCTAACTAGGTGATGTTTTGGCCTACATTCTGCACCAAAGATCATGGCGGCGATCCTCAAAACTGTGCTAAACAAGGTGGGCGAAGTCAGAAAAGCCACCAGTTCTTACATAGATGACATCATGGTGCATTAGACGGTGGCAACTGCGAAGTTCGTAGTAGAGCACCTCAACGGCGTTGGTCTAATCGCGAAACACCCGGAATCGTTGGAGGGGGGATCGTCGTTATGGCTCCAACTAAGGAAAGACCAGACAGGAAGGTAAGTGTTCACGAGGGGAAATGATATCACGGGGGTGTCGGAAAAACTGAGCAGGTGGAAACTCTTCTCGATATGCGAGAGACTGATGAGCCATTATCCGATTGCAGGATGGCTGCGGACAGCATGTAGTTACATCAAAAGGCGAGCTAGTGGAGTGAAGTGGGAGGATGAAGTTGACAAAGAGACTGTTGACATTATGAGAGAGATTATTGAAGAAGTGAAGAGGGAGGATCCAGTTAGAGGTTTTGGGCACGTACCCAACAGTGCAGATGGTGTTGTGTGGTGTGATGCAAGCAGTATAGCAGTGGGGGTCACCTTAGAGATAGGTGGTGTCACTGCAGAAGATGCTGCTTGGTTGCGGAAGAAGGACGACGTAGCTCACATAAATGTAGCGGAACTGCACGCGGTTATGAAGGGCATCAACTTAGCCTTTAAATGTTGATGTGAGGACCGACTCAGCCACTGTGGTCTCTTGGGTCCAGTCCGAAGCTACATGAGAAAGGAGGGTGAAGACGACAGGCGCCGCCATGATGCTCGTGAAACGTCGATTGATGACGTTAAGGGAGCTGATTAGGGAATTTGATCTTTAACTCAGGATCAGTATCGTTCTCTCAGCGAAGAACAGAGCAGATGTGATGACGAGAGTGAGGAAGATCTGGTTCAAGGCTCCGAATGAATCGGCTGCTCCAATATGTGGCTTGGCTGAAGACACTCCGAAGATTCGCATGACATGCACCATTTCGGAGTTGATAGAATCTTGTTCTTGGCCAGGTAGGTGGACCCCAGAATTACAAAAGAGGCCGTCTGGACAGTGGTTGAGAAATGCGACCGGTGTCAATCAATCGACCCTGCGCCGAGTAGACACGAAGTTGGTGAGGTTCAGGTGGCAGAGAACATGAGTAGGTTTGCGATGGACGTGACGCACTATCGACAGAGGCCGTACCTCTCAATGGCCGACTGAGGACCTGAATAAGTAGCCATCTGGAGTGAGATCAAGGCGGAAAAGGTGTTTTTGGAGAGGGGTCCAGTGACGGAAGTACTAATGGATAATGTAACTGCCTTTCGCTCAGCAGCCTGAAGAACGTGTTGGATAACTGGGCAGTGCGGCGCTATTTCAGGGCTGCATATAGACCAGGCGGAAACGGCATCACAGGACAATAAAGGCTGAGCTGAAAGGGGCCAGATTTCACCGCCAGAAGCTGTATTCTGGTATAATATGGCTCCAAAGACATGGCAAAAAGTGGAGTCAGTGCCGCAGAAGGCAGTCTTCAAGTACGAGTGGCGGCATCCCAGAACTGCGCTCGTAGCCACGGAGGAAGGGGAGAAGCAAGCGTCTGTTCGAGTGGGAGAAGTAGTGTGGATCAAACCGCATGACGCTCGCTGTACGACACGCTTGGGGAGGGGCATTGTGACAAGTGTCCAGTCCCCGAATAAATGTATCGATCAACGACACATCCTTGATATGCGGCCAGCAGTGTGTTATCAGAAGAAAGAAGTGGGCGACGTCGAGCAAAGTAGCGACGTTCACAAAGACGCTCCGCGGAGATCGCAGCGAGAGAGACGCCCACCATGTTGGTCGAGCGACTACGTGATGGGCTTACTAGTTATGATCGGGTAGATCAATGCGGCGAGTCGTTAGCAAAGTAGTACTTACGCCAGCCAGGAATGGATTCATAAAGAAACAGATTCTGAGTGAAATGGCTAGTTATAGCAAATACCTCCCATTACTTCTTGATCTCTCTGGCAGTAGAGCTCACTGCTCATTTGCATGCTCATTTGCATGAGTGCAATGTCACTGGCAATAAAAGGGGAATGTTTTGAAGGAAGTTAGCGACTATGAGCTGGTGATTTGAGTTGGTGACTGCGTTGGTGTGTGCGCTGGATGAAAGACTGTTCGGAGAGAGATCATTTGGCAGATCAAGTCCGTGGTAACATTTTGTTGCGATAAGGAGTACGGACAAGAGGAAATCTGGAGAAAGAAAAATATAATCACAATATGTACGAATATAATCCATATATTAGAGACAATTATTGATTCTTAAAGTATTCTGTATATTTATAAAATGGTATGATGATTCGTTAACCTAGCTAAAGAGCTCGAAATAGTGATTATGAGTAAGCATCACTAACTGAGAAACATTACATTCTACTTATAAAATCAGAATGGTCATAAGTAAAATCAGTTGCAGCTCACATAATAATGTAGAAACTGATGTGAAGTAGACGAAAAGATTCACCGGAATCCATGCTTCATAAATCATCCACGTTAACTATCGTTCTATACATGACCATGTGTATCGCTACTCTGTTGTACTATGTGTCCTATTTCGATTACATGCTACTCATATTTGCTTTAATCGTTTCATATGCACATATTTGTATGACAGACAATTATCTGATACGGGCAAGTCGTTATCACGTGTTTTTTTCTGAACTGCATATGGCATTCATTTACAAAAAATACACATTTATATTTCTACCAATATGCTTTTTTTCGGTCGCATCTTTTTGCAAGAATTAGATAGTAATATCTTGATTAACAAGCTACATAAACGTATCTAATGATATCATGATGAACGAACATAACCATCACAACAAAAAGGTAGAAAAATTCTGGGAGCAAAATATCATAACAACATATGATATAGTAAAATATTCCCTACCACAAACACAAATAAGGAGCATGTTATAATTGCAGGATGGTATCGTGAGGAGCGGACCTGTACTTTACTGCATCCTGGTTTAAAAAAGGAAGGTATCTTATGACCGGAATGTATCTTTACGAATGAAAGTATACGACACAGAATTACATCAGCATACAGCGTTTTAATGTTAATATACTTAGGCCAATTGGACACAACTTTCACATTTCATCATGTTGTTTTAGTTTACTAGAACATGGTAAAGTTTACACAATACAGGTTGTTGATGAGTAATTGTTGTGAGGTTGTCACACAGTAAATAATAAATAAAGGAAGTAAAGTCGAGGGTTTGTTTAACAAGTGTATTTACAAAGTAAGAACGTGACTAGCAGGTGGCTAGACAGTTACAAGACTGTGCTTTGTCTTCTCTGTGTCTCTGGTGACTCGCACTATTTATAGTGACAACCGGTGTTGTTTCTCCTGTGTAAGAACGGCCGGTGTAACAGTAATGCCGAAACTTTTTTCATGCTAAATCATTTACATGACTGAAATGAGAAAATACTTTTTTACTTATTTTTTACTTTTGTCAGTTGCGTAAATAAAACAAAAATTACAGAAAAAGCCCACCATTAATTTGTAATTATTTATTGAGGAAACTGTTAATCGTTTGGTAAAGATTAAAAGAAAACATTAAACAATAAAACAAAAAATACTTTTAATTGAAACATAAAATCCTTTGTATGGTTTATATTTTAAATGAAACACGTTTATATTAAAAAGACAATATTTTCGGAAAAGATGTTGAGTTCTTACGTTCATGGGAAGACGGTCTTACGACAAAAGACCGTATACTACACCACCCACCTACATTGAAATATAGTCAGCGCAAATTGAGTTTAGGTTATTTTTCATATTCGTCTATTCAGTAATGCCGAGTCAAAAACATTATCTTTTTAATGTTCATTCGCATTTTAGCTCATATCAAAATGTAGTATGTTTAATATTTAAGCGGCATTTGACGTTTTACTAATGGCAGAACTACATTATTTCGCTTTAAATCTAAACTGCAAATATTTTTAATAAAATCTCACTATATAATAGTGTTAATAATTACTAGCGGGACCCGTGTAAATTACACGAAATGATGTTTCAAATACTAATTATCTTGTTCCTTACCTATACATGTTTGAATAAAATATTATAAGAGTTGGACTTGTTTATTCATTTTTAAAAAAATTAACAATACATGAAACAATTTACAACACTTCTTTATATACAATATTTCTAGTGAAGATAATATTTCGACGACTAAACCTTACTTTGTAAATGTTTTCGATTAAATTAAATTTGACTCCAATTAATGAATATTTATTTACTCCTCTCCAGGAGTTAGGCACAAGGCCAGTTTATCTTACTCTCACAAGTAAGATGTGACCCATGGTCGGGTCTGGAAAGTGGGGTTTGAAAAGTCAGCGCTCGAGCCAGTGAGCACTCTGGCCATTAAAAATTGCCTGAGCAGTCCGGTTGGCATTCACAGGCAGTAAGCAATAAACTTACTCGTCCCCAAAGAGGGGATCCGAAGCCTGGGAAGGTGGACCTCCTAGAACTGCAAAGGACATACGAATAGACAGGCGAAAATAAAGTCTCGAAGTCCACGGCAATACCAGTCTATGGAGTGCAGTATCTACCGGAACAAATACTACACTTTGATATCAGCCAAAAGCCAAGTAAATTCATGAGTAGTATACACAGAATCAGAAGATTGTTACTTTTGATGTAAGCATGAAAAATCAAATCACACACGCTATTGTATGAATATGTGTCTTCCCGGTCGTCCCCTCCCTACCTCTTTTCACCATCCCCTCGAAATGTAGAAACAACATCTTAGAGATTAGTTGGAATCGAACTATAAACCAATCGAGCCGAAGTCAAAAAGTACTACGTCGCTAACAGTCGCGCACAAACGATAATACATGACATTGTTTCGAAAATAAGGCGAGTTGAATAATTTTCAAAATCTAGGTACGGCACGCATGCGCAGAGCTTTTTCCGGAAGCGTGACACACGAACACACACGCTGTCGTATAAATATATAGATAATATAATAGTACTATTTAAAAAAAACACTGTACATATGGAGGAAAATGGGTATATACAAAAAAAATCATGTATATAAATACTATTTATTTATTAGAAACTAAAAATAAATGAATATGCAAATAAGCAATATCGAAATGTATTTGAGGGAGGTTGGTGATGAGTACTGAGACAGTATTTCAAAATGTCTTAATCTCTCTAGAATTAAATAAGCTATCAATTTGTCTGATGTTAAAATTCAAAAAAATATATAGAAAACACTTTCCCATTTAGATATGAATTGTCTTATTTTATTGTTTTCGTTAACTTCGTTGTCTTAATGGCTAAAGTAGTGATATAGATTCAGAACATATTTCGCTCAGACACACCACACACACAACCACACACACCCACACATATATATATATATATATATATATATATATATATATATATATATATATATATAGGAAAAGAAGGATAGAAGGTAATCCGACGTAATGGGAAATGAAACAGTACACCAAAAAGGAAGTTTTTATATGTGTATCTACGTTTCGTCTTTATTTGTAAGACTTCTTCAGGATAATACTATGAATAAAAATGGCATGCAAGTACGTAGACATATAGGGTTGCCATGCTGGGTTGAAGGGGGAAATAGTAGCCACTACTGGAAAACAGTAGAAACCGACGTCCGGACCTGCTGAAGTCAGTTGCGAGGAATTCACTAGGTCCGGACGTCGGTCCCTACTGTTTTCTAGGAGCGCTACTATTTCCTCCTTTCAACCCATCATGTAAACCCTATATGTCCACGTACTTGCAGGACATTTTCTTGATAGTATCATCCTGAAGAAGTTTTACACATAAAGACGCCCACGTGTGTATGAAGTATCACAAACTCACAACACTTATATCCCAGTAAGGGCACTGCTTTGTAAGGACAGTTGACCACTGTACAATATTGCAAAATACATATTCAATACATTGCAGCTTTTTTAAGCACTAATGCAAATACTACTGGTAAAACCGTTTTATTTAGCTCATTATATTTAAAAGTCACAAGTTGCTAATAAAGGTATGTGTTCGTACAAAATGAGCAACACATTTACTTATGCCCTTTTTTAGAAACAATGAATATATGTACCGATTATTTGATGTTGTAGCCAGTCCTCGACACTTTCATTCCGGAAAAAATATTCCTGTATGTGATGAAGTTTTCTCCTACATTTTAATTCATTTTCAACGATGTGATGTATTGGAAATTAAAGAAAGGTTAGGCATAGGCTCAATCCTTGCACCGACGATAGCTAACATATTTGTGGTTTTCCATTATAAATAAATACGTATCTGGACTTTAGTCTACTTCTGATAAATATATGACACATTTTGCAGTGTTTTTGACAACCTACACACACGGCGTCCTTACATCATTGTACACATACACACATGGTTTCAGAACAAATTGAATGTGGGACATAGAAAAAGAACATCAAACCCACAACTTAAAACAAATACAACTGAAATATATGAGGCATTCATCTCGTTTTTCGTTGTCATTCTTATTGACTGTTTTTTTTTCTTTTTGTTAAAGTGAAACGTGTTCACTCTGTCTCTTCTATACGAATCCTCAGTTGTGCACCCTTATATTAACGTTTCTTATCACGCATATCGTCGGCCATTCTTCATAAAAAATCACACAATTTAAACATTATTTCTTATTAATGACGCAGTATACAACCATAAAATGTCCCGCAGTCTCGTACGAACTCATCCACTTTCTGAATAGTATCTTAAACGTCCTATTCAACTCTTTCCTAAAAACACATTCATCCTGACTATTCTACGTCTGTCATTACGTCGTAAACTCATACTATTCGTGGTGGTGGAAGCAGTTCTCACCTACATAATAAAACTGCGTTATATTTATATTTAATGTGCGAATGCCTCTTTTCCCACAATGCCTTCGTTATTTTTCGTTAACCATTCGCCGCAGATTATTTTGTCGATCGTGAATCCGCTGCTTTTTACTCTGTAACTTGTCGCTTGTCCCATTATGGCTTCCCATTTGATAGGTTGCACCCAGGTGCTGAGAAAGTAGGGTACTATGTAGTCTGCACTCTCCGGCTGTGCCCATGCGAAGTGCCCCACGTTATGGTACCCGTTAGTTATGGATCCCTTATATTTAGTAAAGTGGCCTTTGGTCGCGTTCATGTCTGTCGTTTTTATAATGTTCTTGAAACGCCTCTTGATCGTGTGGGATCTAACTTCGTTGCCACTCTCCGGAGGTAGAGATCCTCCGATGTTAGTTCCCTGCCATCCGTTTGACTGCCCCGAGTCAGTATCCGCCATATCAGACTCCGACTGAGCCATAGTCTTTGTAGCACTATCCCCAGCACTATCCCCGAGAGTATCGACGGCGGTATCGCCTCGAAAATACGAGTCGAGTCCGACAGCTGATTTAAATCTGAGAGCTGTACGACTGGCCGCTCCGAGTAAACCTGTACTTTCGCTGTCGCGGTAGAATTGTTCATCCGCTTCTTTCGTACTTATCGATTTGTTCGCGTAGTTGAAGTCGTGGCGTTTGGCCGTCCAGTCTAGTTTACTTAATGGTGGTGTGTATCTTTCTTTTTTCAGGTCCGTACCCGGTCCCAGGAATCGGTGATAAGGTACGACGAACGCGATCGGGCGTCTTCTCGCTCTGCGTATCGGAGGCATAATGACGTATATCCGGTTTCTTTTACATCCGTTTGTATTTCCCGCGCTTTTAGCGGATCCGGTTCCGGTGATGCAATAATTTAAATAAATTGTTTGTATCAATGGAATGGTACAGTATTAGTAATGGCACTATACCATTTCTTTGATAGGGCAATGGTATGGCGTACAATCCTTACGTTATATTACCATTGTGTCTTTAACTGCTAATATTTACCGCGATATTCATATATCTTGTTTAAGTTTATCTTAGCTAGCATTCACTAATATGCAATGCAACGCCAATCATCGTCCTGCACATCAGTCGGAAACCTCGTGAGTTGCTTTAGCAGATGTGGAAATACCTCCGACATACATGCTTCTCTACTGCAATCAAGAAACACTCTGTATCTCGTTCTGACTGTAAATCAGAGAGGAGACATAAACTATCACCGCGTTTCCTTGATGTATGGAATACATCTCCGTGAAGCGAACACTGTTATTTTCTATATTAGTTCGCCTGCTATACTTACATTTATAATAGTAACAAAACGCTCTGCTAACAAAACAAAAACACCAAGGGCACCTATTGTCTGACACCCAAGAGGGTGTCTCCACACTGCCTTTTCGCACCCATCCACACTTTGATCTATATCAGTTTGAAAGTCGAGCCATAAACGTATATAACACTAAGAGTCCGTTGGACAAAATCCAGTCCAGGGCATTACTTACAAAATATATTGGAGCAAAAGGATATGAAAACCAATCAAAAACATGAATAGCATGTATGAACACATAATTGCTTCTCTATTTTTTTCTGAACTTAGTATTTACAACCCTCAATGTTAAGCTCAGTAAAATAATAATCGGCCCTTAAGTACATTTTAATAAAAAAAAAAATCAAGTTTTCTGTTCTGGACTCAGATAGGTTCACGATTTCCAAAAGTAATTAGCAGCTTTTATTTCCCATCCTTTTCTCTCACATCAGCTTTACATTCCTAAGCTCCGAAGCAAGACATCCCTTTAAAAAAGTGTAATTATGTCTAGCAACCGCTCCTTTTAATATACCCATTCAGTAAAACTTGTGGAGGTACTAACGAATTCTTAACGTTAAACATGAAAAAACGAGTAAAAATACGCCAATAACCAACACAAAAAGTAAGAAAGCCAGCACTCAAAAATACATATAAACATAACGATGTATTTAACATGGTTTAATTAAATTGTATAAATTCCTCAATGAACCCTCTGACTCTCTTTCTTAGATACGAAAAAAGGGCTGAGTCAACAATTGATATAAAGGTCGTACTTGTCTCCCCTTAGTTATTAGGATGTCAATCCGAAAAACCCCTCTCATATTGAAAAATATTGAAAAAAAAATATTTTCAATACGTAACATACTGTTTCAGGTTGGCATGCCAATTTACTTTCTTGTCGGATTGTGTCACCCGTTCATGTTTTTGTGATGTGCTGGTTATTGTAGGACCTTGTTGGCACAACTCGGTATCCTGTGTAGGGGTAAGGTGTTTCGACATGCTGTTCTTTGATAAATCTCAGTATGTCGGTTTTATCCTATCTATTTAAACCGTATCTTGCTTTCCATTTTTAATTATGGTGAAATAGTTTGCCTTCTACTCCACTACTTGGAATAGTCCTGAATATGTAACACAAAGTGGTGTCTTTACGACATCAATGCGTGCGAAAACATATTCGCAGTTGTGGAGGTCCTTTGGGATGTAAAATTCTTTTGTTTGTGTCCTTGTAGGCGTGAAAATGAAATAATTCATTCTTTATTTTAAGTTCTGGACAAAGTGTGTAGATTGTTGAAAATGATTCTTTTTTTCGCAGAACTGGCTGGTCAATGTCAGTGAAACCATTTCGGATGATGTGCATCCTAAATCCTGTTTTATAACATTCTTGATAGACAACAAAACCAGAGGAATGCTTTCTAACCATGTTCCGGAATGGTTATTGGCTGTCAGAGCTGCCTTTAATTGTCGCTTGCCCATTCCGTTGGCACAGGTTGATAAGCCGTTGTGGTTATGTGTTTTATTCCAAAATATTTTGTAAATTCATCGAAAAGTGTTGCTTTAAATTGAGCGCCACGATCAGTCGTTATTATAGATGGACAACCGAAATTAGCTATCCAATCTTGATATATTGCTTTCGCGACGGATTGTGCAGATGTATCTCGTAAAGGAGTTATGCCAGGCCATCTGGTAAATTTGTCGATGATTGTTAATAAGTATGCATGTAAATTTGGTTCTGGCAGTGGTCCAACAATGTCGATGTGCAAGTTAATGAATCAATCATCACGGTGGATGAATTGGGCAGGTGGAGATTGGGCATGTCTACCCACCCTGCTTGTTTGACATTTTAGACACACTTTAGTCCAATCCCTTATGTCTTTTAGCATTTTAGGCCAGACAAACGATTACTAATTAATTTGATAGTAGCTCGTCGGCTTCGGTGTGACAAGTTATGGAAATGTTCAAACACATTTTTTCTGAGTGAAGGGGGTATATAAGGCCTGGAAAAACCTGTACTTTTTTCGCATAGGAATGTCTTAGTTCAAAAAGGGATTGGATGTTCCTTTAATTCTAAAGAAGTGTCCTTTTTTACTTTGTCTAATGTTTCGTCATTTTTCTGTTCATCTGCGATTAACTCGAAGTTAAGAGCTTCAGAATTTATAGCGTGAATTGTGGAGCGTGACAAGGTATCCGCTACAATACTGTCTGTGCCCTTGATGTAACGAATGTCCGATGTAAATTGGGATATGTAGTCCAGTTGTCGGGTATATCTGGGCGTATATTTGTCCTTATTTGTGTGTAAAGCATATGTGAGGGTTTGTGGTCTGTTTAAACAGTAAAATCTCGACCCTCGAGAAGATGCCGGAAATTTTTTATTGACATATAGATCGCAAGTAATTCTCTCGATAAAGCGCTGCATTTTTGTTGTGCATTATTTAGTTTCACCGAGAAGAAAGAGATTGTTTTTTTCTATACCGTTTTGAGTTTGGTGTAGAACTGATCCTATCGACAATTAAGAAGCGTCTGTAGTCAGTGTTAGTACTGAATTATCCTCATCATAGATGTAAGACAGTTTTGTGAAATCTGCCAGTGCTTTCTTTGAGTTGTTGAATGCGATCAATGCTTCCCCTTCTACTGTAATCGTTGCATTTTTCTTTTTTTGGTTGCACAGCAAATTTGTGAGAGGAGTTTAAATGTTTGCTTAACCTGGAATTAATATGCGGTAGTAATTGATCAGCCCAAGGTATCTTCTCAATTGTCGCAATGATGTTGGTTGAAGAAATTGCTGGATTGCTTCCACTTTTTCTGGCACAGGCGCGATACCTTGTTCATCGATTACGTGCCCCAAGAATGTCAGTTGGGGGACTGTGAAAACACATTTGATTACGTTGATTTTTACACCAAAATGTGCCAGTCTCTCAAGAACCTGTTCCAGATGTTTGTAATGTTCCTGAATATTTCGATTACCGATTAGTACGTCATCGATGTACGCAAAGGCAAATGGTAGTCCTCTCAGAACCTCGTCTATCAGTCTCTGAACACTTCTAGCTTCGTTGCGTAATCCAAAATGGATTCTTGTAAATGTATATAGGCCAAAAGAAGTAGTTATTGCTGTTGTGCCTATGTCTTCTTCTGCTACTGTAATTTGGTAATACGTCTTGACTAAATCAAGTTTTTAAAACAAATTAGTTCCTTGCAGTCCTATGGCAAAATCGTGAATATGGGGAAATGGATATCTGTCAGAAACAATTTTAGCATTAAGGTTTCGAATGTCTCCACAAGGCCGCCAAGCCCCTGAATCTGGTGTTGGTATCATGTGTAGTGGCGAGTAGTATGGGCTACTTGAAGGGCGGTTGATGCCTAATTTTAACATGTGTTGAAATTCGTTTTTTGCTATTTTGCACTTATCCGGGCGTAATCTGCGTAGAGATGCATGGATTGCTAGTCCCGTAGTTTTTATATGGTGTTTAGCAGAATAGCGAATTTCATCGGTGTGGATTAAAAGAGTGGTTATTGCTAGGTATTTTTTGAAAAGTTCTTGTAAAGCACTGTTGGTTGGTAAAGCAGAGCTGATTCCCGTTGATGTGTACACTGAGGTTATTCCTTCGGCGACAACTGTTTTTTCGCTGTCGATGAGGCACTGTGTAGACATATCCACTGACAAAGAAAATGTGATCGAAAGTCGTCCCCAAGAATGGGTGTTTTTACTTGGTCTTGTGTAAAAATCCATGAGAATGGTCGTCGCAATCCCAAATTCAGTGTCAGTGATTTGTCTCGAAAAGTTTATATTTTGGATCCGTTTGCTGCTTGTAGTGTGTGTGCTGATGGTATAGACTTGCTGTTGGGTTCTGGTGATATAACACTGCTTTGTGCACGAGTGTCGACTAAAAAAACATATCCGGTATTGTTATCCCGGATGATAAATAAACGACTCATTTGTTTTATCCCAGCAGTTAATGTCGTCTTTACTTGATGGTGGAAGGTCCGTTTCCCGCCTGGGTCTATGTCACATCGAAGTTGCATGGTTTTATACATTTTCGGGCTTTTTCTCCAAATCTTGAATGATACCAGCAGGTATTGGGTGTGTGTCTCTCTCTGAAAAAAAAATTGTAACGTCTCCGGCTATTCCCATGTGGAGAATATGAGTTGTCTCTGAAACATCCCCGAGGCCGGTAAAATTGATGGTCCTGGTGGTTGATGAGACTCTGTACCCTGAGTGTTAATTGTGTTATGTTTTTCTCCAGCCTGGTTACGATGTCGGGTGTACCTGTTTGAGATGGTGGTGATGGAAATGCATAGACATTATTTTCTTGTTTAGGGCTGTTACTCTCGTGAATTTTATCAGCTATATCTGCTAGCTTGTCTAAGCCAGGTCGTCCAGGAGTGATGCCAGAATTGGCGTTGTATGAGTATGGAGTTTATCCGTCCATAACTTGTTTAATACTGTATCGGACATTGAATTTGCCCCTAACAATGTCCGCATCTTCCTCAAAAGTTGAGATGGCTTCATGTCGCCTAAATTTTAATTGTTAAAGAGATCATGGGGTCGTATTTCGTTTGACTTTCCGGTCCTCCTTATTCTGGCATCCTTCAAAATGTCGTAGGGTGTTTCCACTGGCATGTGGTCCAAAAGATCAACGTATTCTGTGGCTACGTCTGCAGGTAGCTTTTCTACTACATATACGTGTTTTGCATTTTGTGAAGTCATGTTTTTCGCCGTGAATATTGCATTAAGCTGGGAAAACCATGTTTGCACATTTGTAGGATTGTATGTAGGCAGGTTAACAGTCACCGTATATTCTGTCGGTTCGTTTGAAGAAATTGCTGTTTGAGTTACTGGAATTCTAATGAATAAAATGTTTAGCGGGGTCACCAAATTTGTGGGGGTACTAACGAATTCTTAACGTTAAACATGAAAGCACGAGTAAAAATACGCCAATAACCAACACAAAAAGTAAGAAAGCCAGCACTCAAAAATACATATAAACATAACGATGTATTTAACATTGTTTAATTAAATTGTATAAATTCCTCAATGAAAATCCTACAGGCTACATAACAATGTATTTAACGTGTTTCAATTACATTGTATAAATTCCTCAATGAAAGTCTGAGTTTTGTGTACAAGAAAATGTCCCTTTAAAGAAAAAACTTTAAAAGAGACATTTATACAAACATAAATGTCTCTTTTAAAGTTTTTTCTTGGAAAACACACGTGTTTTGGTGTGCGCGTAATTTAAGGAAAATTAGGTTCATTTAAATTGTATTAATTCCTGAAGGAAAGTCTAAGTTGTGTGTACAAGAAAATGTCCCTTTTACTGTTTGTATAAATGTCTCTTTTAAAGTGTGTTCTTGAAAAGCACACGTGTTTTGGTGTGCGCGTACAATAGAGAAAATGAGCCCTCTCTCTACCCCTTTTTTTGGTGCGTACGACATGGTAGGAATTTGGCGGTCGACGATACTAAAAACAGAGAAATAAAAGAAAGGGTGTAAGCTTACTATTCGTCCTGTGTCCGGTGAGGAGAAAAGGAAAGACGGCGTGTAGTAACTGTTAGTCAGTAGTTGGCAGTGTTTTCCTGCCCTATGCCTTTTTGTCTGTTGATGGGATCGTTTTAATCGCTGGTCGTGGGGAGAGGAACAACTTCGCTGAAACAAGGACCGTGTTACTAGTTGAGAACGGGTAAAAAACAGACGAGGAGTAGAAAGGCGTACCTTCTTTTATATCATTCAAATCACGCGTGGTCACGCATGATCTCTGATCTGTGATTGGCCGGAAAACTCTATCAACGTGATTTTCCGAGGTCAAAGGCCACACAGGCTCTCTTTCTTAGAGACGAAAAAAGGCTGAATCAACAATAGATAGAAAGGTCGTACTTGTCTCCCCTTTGTTATTAGGATGTCAATCCGATAAACTATACACCTAATAATACTACTACGACTACATCAGTCGACACACTCTCTCTGTGGCTCTCTCATATATATATATATATATATAATATATATATATATATATATATATATATATATATATGATAACTTTATTCACACAGACCTGTACAAAATCTGCGACACTGACATGTCGATGTTATCGATCAACAGTTACTATAAACTGAGATATCATCAAGGAGAGTTAGAATCTGATCTTTACCTCAGATCATATTTGGAGAGAATGACATTGAGGGATAGAGAAAGAGAAGAAGAAGAAAAGAAATTTAACATTTCAAAAATTGAGGCCGTTAAAAATTAAAATTAAAAATTAAAAATCTAAAAAATCTACAAAAAAAAAAAAATTACACTAAGGTAGTCTATAAACCATAAACGTCCGTAGTATACGTAAACAGATGCGCTATGCTGACCACGTTGTTTAGATTGGGAACAATAACGATTGAACAGCTTTAATATGAAAACGCTCAAATTGAAAGCCTCCGAGAAGAAAATGAAAATGACGCTTTAAAAGCATAGTTAATGAGGAGCTTAAAATGCTTCACATGTACATGGAAGACTGGCTAGGATTTTAAACGCTCGGCTTTTGTAAAGCGTATTTATAAAGGCTGCAATAAATTTGGAGCAAAGCGTACTTCATCTTTAAACGTCTATTAAGGTAGTCGTCAATGCCGAATTTCTAGACAAATATAAGCGCGACGTTTTGCGCAGTTTATATAGCAGAGTACCGCTATCAATGGCTTCCCTACTGAAGCACATGGACGCGACCTAATACAGCAGTAGAGAATCAGTAGGCATACCTTCAGCGATATTCGTAAATGTAAGGCGGTGCTCTTCAATCGGATATTGCAATTTTGTAAGCTGCAACTAATATACTTTATATATATATATATATATATATATATATATATATATATATATATATATATATATCTTAAGTTATGAAAATACTTTTATGGTAATTAAGCTTCGCAAACGCTTCCGCGTTTCATACCCGGAGGGAATCGTCAGGCTAAAACTCATTGAGTTTATTATGCCGGGTGTATTTATAGACACGTCTAGCTTGTTAACTAATCGGAGTCTTTATTTTTCTTTTAGCCAATCGGTCGGTTCTCAAACAAAGGTTCGGTTCATTTTACTTACTTCTTCGTATTCTATTGTTCTCTTTTCTATAGGATTATTTATCCATGCTCCTTCTCTTTTTATGAGCCAATCGTTGGGTTTCTACCAAACAAAAGTTTGTTTCATAACGCATATTTTCCATAAACAATGCAAGATGTTTATACCTGAAAATTGTAAGAGATGCATATAAAAAAACATACAATTTAGGGGAATTCGTTTCAAATATTTATTTAACGTATAACAAGAATTTATTTTTGTGGAAGGGTGGGCAAGGGAAATATATTCTGTGTTTTTAAAGAGTTATTTATTTTATGTTGAAAAATGTATGATAAGACATGTTTACGCGGAAGGGTGTTTCACGTCGCTGAAGATAAACGGGCTGCATTTCATTTTTATGTTTTCAAAATATTTAGGCGCAAATTAAAAACGAAAATTTAGAATTATATATGAATAACGTTCATGAGAGGCTTCACACTCCTAGAATAAAGTATGCAATATTTCGTTATATTACATGACTATTATTTCTATACGACCTTTTTATGTGTTAGATGTGAATTTACAAGTGGACATGAAATGTTTACTGATTTAATTGTGTTAAAAATAATTTTAAATGTTTCGAACTACTTATTCATATACTCGTACTACAACAATTATTGGTTCGGAAAATATACAACAACTATCTAGTCTGTCCATGAGTAATATATGAGGCGTGCTATGATCTATCAGTCTATAAGTTGATGCATACAACTCCATTGTGGTTTTCCTTTTTTTTTCTAATATGCTCTAAGTTTATTACGCTACTACTTTTTATCAACATCACTTCATATTTTCTATGGAGAGGCAAGCAATGTTATTTATAGATATATGTGGGTGCTAGAAAACACGCGTCTATTAGATATAAACAGTTCACTGCTATATTGTCGTATAGATGTTAAATGTCTAAGTTTAACAGATGGTCATTTTTGGGACTGACTGAGTTCGCGTTCAAAATTGGGGCAGAGCGCGGAAGAAAATCCCCTACTGGCCGGCTATAATTAAAGCCTTTTCTCAATAAGAAACACATGTTACTATCATTTAGTCAATATAAGTTTTGACCAAAATCATTGGCATTGTACCTCACTCCAAAAATAAGTGATATTACTGACGTTTGAGTGAAAACACCATATTTCACTTTTGTCAGAAACCTTTATCTCTTACCATAACCATTAAACACCTGGTTTCGTTATCGCAACATAAATCACGTCAATTGAATTTTCCATCAACTTGACTTATATCCCCTTCTCCTAATTGCCCACCATGCTCCGCAACTTTCCAATAGATCATTAGAGAGTATTTACCTTCCTCGGCCTGGCTAACCTTGGTCATTCATGGCTTATTTGTGATGTGTTAGCCGATAATAATGCAACAAGTGTATTTATTTAAGATATTAATGCGAGTCTTAAACGATAGTATTCTTGTTTTTGCTCCTAATGTGTTTAATAGTATTCTTGTAAGTGTTCCTCGCGTTCCCACTATCATTTGTATTGATGTAATTGTATTCATTTACATTTTTGTATCTTTCTGACAAATAGGCAATTTTGTCATACCCCTTGCTCTTCACAACGTAAAATGTGATGTTTTTTTTCGTTTTTGTTCATTATTATCACATTAATTCTCATTGCTTGTACAAGTTTTCCGTTTGCACTTCAATGACTCTAAAGATTTCACTATATTTTTTTTTAATATAGTGTCAGAGTTTTGTGTGTATAAATTTGTTCCAAGTTCCTACTTTATATTTTTTCACTAAACTAAGTTGATTGCATTCCGAACAGAGTCGTATCTGTCTTTCTATTAGTTTTGGGTTAGTTTGTCATATTTAGTTTTTATATGATTCACCGTTCCGTTGTTTTTCTACACAGTGTTTACCTTTACTATTTACTTTTATATTATCTTCAATTGTATATGGTATGTGTCTATCCTATCATGACCGTTATATATTTCGTGTCAAGTGTTTTGTTCGAAACAGAATAAAACACTATGGTGCTACTTTCTTCCGATTTAACTGTTCTTTATTCTTGAGTTCACAGTATTTTTGTGGTCTATTTTGATTGGACGTTATTCAGCTGACATTGGAATTAATTTATTCCGGTTTATGCAATAGTCTAATTCTTTCAGACAGTCTCTTGGAATTATTGCACCCTTTCTCTATTCTCGCCTTTTTACAAGGTGTTTGTCAGTATCATCATTTGGATTTAGTACATCGTACATTGAATACATTTTCTAGTTCTTTCGGTTGAGGTTTTTTCAGTCTCATTTGTTCAACCCTCAAACGGTCCAAACTATATTACTTAATCATGTATTTTTAAACTGCATATGTTTATTTTCCAACTTTACAAGTCTGTTCACTATAGATGCCACAAAATTCTTACCTACAAATTATGCCTGAGTAGGCCTGTTGACTTTCTCTGAAGATTAGCAATAATCATCAGATTTTGAAAGTTCAGGTATTTATTTCATTAATCACGTTTCTCAAATATGAGTCTATTTTAAATGTTTTCTATTAAAACTCGATTTCTTGTTTCCTGATTGACTCACCTATGTTATATGTTCGACGCCTACACCCAGTTCATCTATCTTTGACAGATATATATATAGTATATGATTACTTTTTATTATCGATTTCAAGTTATAATTACTAACTTCATTCATGAGATAGCCTACTTCGGTCTTTGTTTTCCTATATAGTTACAGTCGTCTGAATAAATGAGAGTATCTGTGCTTTCATGATTTGCACTATAGCTACTATAAAAGGTGATGAGAATAGTTAGTCAAATGATTATTTGTGTGTGTATATATATATCATGTATAGTCATCCACTGTCAGGTCTGCAATTAGATTCTTGTTGGGCAACACTATTCAGAATTTGAAACGATGTGTGTTTAGCGTTCTGTTTCTTCATCTCGGTCGATGCTCTAGTTTTCTCACCGCTCTGTCGTACAATTTTAAACACAAAGATGGCAATCGATACTCGTCCGGAAAAGGCAATGAAGCCTTGCTGATATATAGAAAAAGTGCAATCCATCATTTCAGACTATTAGTTCGTTCGCTCTAAATATGCTTTTTATTGGCTTCCTCTTTTCAGCATCATTCATTGTATATCAGAAGTGACCGGAACACAGTGGAATCCAATTTCACAGCTCATACTCAGCGAAAAAAGTAAGAAATCATATCAAATCGTATCCATGTCATTGCAAAAAAACCTTAAATAAACGTGAATTCGACAGCGAACAACATGTACACTTAATCATACAAATGAATTGGGGATACACTTAAGTTATATTGGATTAATAAAAACATAATTTTGAAGAATAATCACATTCTGATCTATTATATTATTCACGTGTAATGTACGGTCAAAATAAAGACTATCCATGTGATCGTCTTGAATAAAAAGCTGGTAAAGTTAAATCAGTTAAGGTGTAGAAAATGTTGTTTAAATATCACAATGTAAAATTCGAGTTAGAAGCGGCCTGAAACCGCCAACTGCGTAATTCGGTGCATATCACTTTAAAAGGTATACATATGAGAAGATGTATACACATTTATGTAAAATCTTTACGTTAGGATCGTATTTTTGCATGAGAATAAAGTAAGCTGTCATCATTTTAGAAAGGTTATAAGACAGACAAATGATGCAAAACTAATAAGAATTAATAGAAAAAATATTTTTCGGATTATTGATCTTATACGCTTAGATATAGTTTTATCTGTAGTCTATCTTTGTCGATTTGCACTGCTGCTTTGCGGGGGCCTACTTCATGCGATGTGCCTTTTTTAAATACGGACTGTCTGAATTATTCGTATGTCTTACATATTTATATTAGAGTAGACATAAACGTACATGACTATTGAGATCAAATAATATGAACATTAAATCATACTTCAAGTGTATCTGTACATGGGGTGGGTTGTAATTAACTACTTGTATATGCAGACACTATACATACGTGAACGTTAGAGAAGCGCACAGAAATAAGATATGTCTTATTAATTCATTTTTTTAAAATTTAACTTAGTGCACATCAAATAAGTAAAGTGCCCACTGTAAACGTAAAAGGTCAGCTGATAATTAAAGTGAACATTAAGGGGTTTATTTTTATTCGCAGCGAGACGCTTGTTCACATAGGTTTTTACATTTTTCATATCGGCACAGTTAAGAAAAAGGAGTTCCAAAGGGCGGCAGCTCTAGGAATCAATATTTTTGCGTAGAATGCTCTCCGGAATCTAAGGACTTCCAGGGTAAATCGATGGAGTATTGCTGATTGTCGGTTTGGTTGGTTGTATCTACGTCGTGGGGGGGAACCATATAAGAAAATTCATCTGATCACATTCCATTGAAGTTCTTGTAAAAATGCCACAATGATTAAACATTGCAGCGATGGAGCAAGGAGCTGGATCTTCGTGAATAGTGAATGAAATATTACATTAGATACTGGTCTTTCAACATTGTCTTACGAGAGATATTCTCTTACTAAAAAGTAACATTTAATTTTTAATAAAATGCATAATACTTATATTTAATAGAGTTTAAATTATATTGGGTTTCTTTAACAAACCAAATATTTTTATGTTTTAACAAGAAAGGTGCAGTATGTGTTGTATACGTGTGAGCGATACGATTTCTAATAAAAATTGTGTGTAGTCAATTGTTGGATAGGAATACTGTAACTGGGGTTAGTGGCAAACTCTGACGAACTATGTTCTATATACAGTTCCGGCACTTAATGAAGTATGCAACTAACTAGAAGATTAAAACATAAAAATACGTGCATTTTGGTTTGATTATATATGTAAAATAACAATCTATATATTAATACGATAGCGTGTGTGTTCGTGTGTCACGCTTCCGGCAAAACCTCTGCGCATGCGTACCGCACCGAGATTTAAACAAACAGTTTAATACGCCTAATTTCAACTAAATTTTCAAGTATTTCCCTTTAGCGTAACGGTTAGCGACGTAGAATTTTTACTTCGGCCCGACTGGTTTATAGTTCGATCCCAACCAACCTCTAAAGTTTTTTTCTACATTTCAGTTTTATTTTCAAGAAACATTGAAACTAACAAAAAAAACGAACACGACACAGTGCAAGTAAAAGTAAAAAAATTATTTATTTATTTTTAGCAAACAATTCCCAACAAGCGGCAATGAATACAATTTTATTATTTATTTTTTGCATTTATTTTTTTTATCACTTGGTTAAAAAGTACTTTTTTCTGATGCTTTAAAACTTAAAACTATTTTTTGTTTTTTATTTTGGCGTTTTTAAGGGCATTGTCTATTAAATTACGTTAACTGCTTAAAAATTAGTGTATCATTAGTATTTCTTAAAAAGTGAAAAAATTTACTTCCTTTATTTTGGTTGTAGAGAGGGCCAGTATTATTATTATTTTTTTTTTGAACGGATGGCATATCAACCTTTTCTAGTAGATATGCGCAATGTCCATCGTACACGGGTGACTATTTTAACAAATTATTTCACTCTTATCCAGAAGGAGGGGGGTCATAATAAAGCAACTTACTAACAAATAGAGGGTGCTTTGTTACATTAGGACCCGCGCTAACTTTGACGCCGTCGTTAGAGTTAGGGTCAGTGTGGCAGACGATAACTTCGTAAACTTTTTCAGTTTTATTTTCAAGAAACATTGCAAATAACAAAAAAACGAACACAATACAGTGTAAATAAATTTTTAAAAAAAATTTTTAATTTATTTTTATCAAACATTTACCAACAATTGGCAATAAATACAATTTTATTATTTATTTTTTGCATTTATTTTTTTTATCACCTGGTTAAAAACTACTTTTTGTGTTGCTTAAAACTTAAAACTATTTTTTGTTTTTTATTTTGGCGTTTTTCTCTTTCCTCATGGTGAATTCGGATGGCATATAAACATTCCTCATGTAGCAAATAGGCAAACTAGAGTTCGTAAGAAGGTGACTATGCAGGAATTTTATGCATATCGTCTATCTATAAGACGTGACTTCAGTCCAATACATAGTGGTGGAAAACTATTTCAACAATATATAGTCGATGGTTACGTTAAAGTAGAAGGTTGTCGTTTGAAATTCATAGAGAAAATCAAGCACAACTAATGGTTGCAATGTATTCAGGTTTGATGGATCACCTTGCAAGAAATAATGAAAATGAAGATCCTGGAGTACCTGTCATTTTGCCATCCTCCTTCACAGGGAGCCCACGAAATATGCAACAATGCTACCAAGATGCAATGGCAATAGTTTGCAAGTATGGAAGGCCTGATTTATTTATAACATATACTTGCAATCCAAAATGTCGAGAAGTAACTGAAAACTTACAGCCTCATGAAACAGCACAGAACAGACCAGATTTATTGGCACGAGTTTTCAAACAACATCTTAATGATTTAATGATTGACATAAAGGACAGACATGTACTTGGGGTACCTATTGCTGCGATACATGTAATTGAATTTCAGAAAAGAGGTCTCCCGCATTGTCACATGCTAATCATGCTGAAAGAAGAATATAAAATCAGAACTAGGGAACAAATTGATTATATTGTTTCAGCTGAATTACCATCAGAACATGATCCAGAATTGAGAGAATTAGTGAAAACACTCATGATTCATGGACCCTGTGGTACATTTAATCCCAATTCAATCTGTATGGTAGGGGGAGAGTGTCAGAAGAAATTTCCAATGCCATATCAGGAGGAGACTATTACAAATGTTTCTGGATATCCTCTTTACAGACGCAGAAATAATGGAAATTCTGTTAGAGTGGGTGTCCATGAGATTGACTGCAGGTTTGTAGTACCATATAATAAGTATTTACTCAGAAAATATGGTGCTCACATTAATGTAGAGGTGTGTATCTCAGTAGAAAGTGTGAAATATCTTTTCAAATATGTCTATAAAAGACATGATTGCGCAATGATGGAAATGAATATGAATAACAATGAAACTAATGCAAATGAATATAATGAAATTAAGCAATATATTTCGTGTAGATACATATCTCCGCCTGAAGCATTTTGGCGTTTGTCAGAATACAAAATGCATGGACAGTCACACATAGTTTACCGACTCGCCCTCCATTTACCTGACCAGCAACAAGTTTATTATAGGCCGGGTGAACAAGGACAAGCTGCTGCCCGCGCAGAAGGACGAGACACGCAATTAACTGCATGGTTCAAACTTAACCAAAGAGACGTGGATGCAAGAGCCCACCTTTATATTGATATTCCTGAATATTATGTATTTAATAAGCAAAGCAACACTTGGACCAGAAGACAACGTCACCGCCAGATTGTAACGAGAATGTACTCTGCCAGTCCTAGAAATGCTGAGAAATTTCATTTAAGGATGCTTCTTCTTCATATACCAGGTGCAACTTCTTTTAATAACCTGAAAACTGTAGGAGGTGAACAATTGCCGACCTTTAAGGGTGCCTGTATTCGATTGCAACTGCTTGAAGATGACAACGAACTAGAAATGGCTTTAAGTGAGGCAGCTATATATCAAATGCCACGACAGCTTCTTAACATGTTTGCAATGATTTGTTTATACAATACACCACAAGATGCCTTACAATTATGGAATGATAACAAACACCTTATGATCGAGGACCTTTTACGTCAATATGATGATAATGTTGCAGAGAATATCGCTATGCATCACATAAACATGATTTTGAATGAAACCGGCATGAATTGTGCGATGCTTGGTCTACCAGAACCAATCAGTGAGCCTCCTGCCATTCAACATATGGAAGAAATTCAAGAAGTTAATCCTGAAATACTAAATACTGAGCAAAGAGGTGTATTTAATAGTGTCATTAACGCTGTTAGTGAACTAGATAGAGGATTGAAGACTAACCATCGACTGTTTTACTTGGATGCACCTGGCGGTTCTTGCAAAACTTTTCTATTCAACATGATTCATGATTACCTGGTCGCTCAAAATGTGGCTGTTAGTACTTCTGCTTGGACAGGTATTGCAGCAACACTATTGAAAAATGGAAAAACACTTCACAGTATCTTCAAACTTCCTGTTCCTTTCCCTGAGACAATTACCTGCAATATTCCGCCTAATTCTGACCAAGCAAATATTCTCAGGCAGGTGAAGCTCTTCATTATTGATGAGGCGTCGATGATCCCTCGATATGCATTAAATGCCATTGATAATTGTTTACAATATATTATGAATAATAATAGCATATTTGGTGGTAAAGTCTTCATATTAGGAGGAGACTTCAGGCAAGTTCTGCCTGTGGTTCCTAGAGCTCCACCTGCTGCAGTATTGGATGTATGTCTAAAGAAGTCTCCAATGTGGCACAGTTTTCATCAACTTAAACTCTCTCAGAATATGAGGACTAATGACAACGAACAAGTTTTCTCACAGTGGCTCTTACAAATCGGAAATAGTCGAGTGCAGAGTTCACTTGATAACGTTTCTGATGATACTATCGATATCCCAGAACAATGTGTATGCAATGACTCTTTAGTATCATATTCGATAATTGCACCCAAGACGAAATGAAAAGTAGAGTTATTTTGTCACCAAAAAATGCAGATTGCTTGGATATTAATGAAGATATTCTAAGTATACTACCAACTGAGAGCAAAACATATCTAAGTATAGATTCAGTATCATCAGACAATGAAATGGAAGCCAATAATTATCCAATGGAATTCATAAATTCACTTACGCCTTCGGGAATGCCTCCTCTTCGTCTCAATCTTAAAGTTGGATCTATTATTATGCTGCTTCGAAACCTGTCAATAACGCAAGGACTATGCAATGGAACGCGTTTAGAAGTATTGGAGCTTCATAACCACAGTATTCTAGCTTCAATCATAAGTGGATCTCATGCTCAGGAGCGAGTTTTCATTCCAAGAATTAAACTTAATCCCAGTGACGCAAATATTCCATTTGTTTTGCACAGGACTCAATTTCCCATCCGCCTATCATATTCAATGACCATTAATAAAGCTCAAGGACAAACTTTCGATAAGGTTGGGATCTACCTACCATCACTTTGCTTTACTCATCGACAACTTTATGTAGCCTTCTCAAGAGCAAGGTCTGTGAACAGTGTAAGAGTGAAAATTTGTCCTCAGACTAATTCTACTCATGGCCAGAGAAGAGGAACTACCTTCAATAGAAATATTGTATATAAAGAAGTTTTGTAAATTGTTTCATGTATTGTTTATTTTTAAAACTAAATATACAAGCCAAATCTTATGATATTTTATTCAAACATGTATAGGTTAGGAACAAGATAATTAGTATTGAAAGCATCATTTCGTGTAATTTACACGGGTCCCGCTAGTTGTATTACTATTTATTTTAAAACGTCAGAACAAAATTAAGGACTGACCAGCGAAGGGATGTTTCTCAGACTTACCCTCAGAAAAGGTTGTTAGGCACCTCTAAAAACGCAGTAAAATGTGAACACAATTCCTGACATGAAAAAATGTGATATATACACATCGAACACCTTATATTGGTCCACTAGCTTGAACGTATATAGTATACATGTAAACTGGAGTATTATTATAAAAAGCATACGGATAATGTCAATCATAGTTATAAAGGTGTGACACATCCTATTGATAGGGGGAGTTCGGAGAAAAAATTACACTACGGCATGAGTGTTTGTGGTGACGTAGAATCTATTATGTTCCATATTCAAAATGAAACAGGTTCATAGAAATGACAACTATTGTGATTATTTCATGTAAATAGTAGTTTCTGATGAGATTATTTTGATGGATTGAACGTTATACATTTACACATTGGCATGCGACTAGTATTGATAACTTTTAAATTAATTGAATTAATAAAATATAATATTATATATGCCATATATTTATGCACATTATGGTAATATTATTGATAATTAAAAAAATATATGTAAGTATTTGGTAATTATCGGTAATTCTGCCGTGCAAAATTGGAGTAAAATGTAGTTCATGTTCTATTTCAATCAGAAGTTATGCCATTTCTAATTGAAGAAAGTTTATTTTAGTAGACATTAAGAGTACCAATTTATGGGGAGATTGATTCCCCCATACAAAAACAAACGTAATCTCATGGGATGACTTCTTGGGAGGCCATACATCGAAACGTCTTAGCCAGATGTGGTAGGGATTGTAACACGCTTTGGATGTCTCCAGATTACTTAATCAGTAGAACTTATTGGAAATCAGTCTGTTTGTTCAAAAATGATTGGACTGAACATTTGGGCGGCAATTAACACGTATACATTTGTAGATGATTTCATACCTAGCAAATCTAGAATACATAACTACTGGCTTACATATAAATAGTTGATACAACGCCTTATGGATTCCGCTGTCAAATGCTTTAGGTTTGGCGGAATACAATGATGTAATCAAAGGAAACAAAGTGTTACCTATATTATTTTGGTTTCGAGGAAAATACTGTTTGTGATTGCTGGTAAAATACGATGCTTTCAAAGATTACTCTCGCTGCACAGACTTCAATTGGTGTGATTCAAACATAAGACAATCCATATGCTTATTGATGGATAATGTCGTTTATGAAGTGCACAATATCATTGTCTAAATAATAAATAGATTATTTATATATGTATTGAACTTAACACGTAGTCATTTCTCCAATATTTCACTCGCACGCACGAAGACTTCGCTGAATATCTCTTTCGATTCCACTTTCCCCAGACCTATAGGGCTACTACTTTTATGTATCAACTCTTAAACATCACACACTATTTCACTATTTCATGTCAAGTATTGGTTAATTTGTTGCAGTAAGGTATTTAAATAGAACTTGAGTAACTATGAACCCACAGACTCATTACATACACAAGTCTATTTTGCTAGTTAAACAGGAAATAGTTTGACTAGCTTCCATAAGTTTATGTCCCAAACTTCATTGATCAGTAATTATGGAATAAGCAACCATATAAAAGAAAGTGCAACTATCATAAGACACACCAACCAACTCTGTAATTTATATATAATACTATGTACCATTTCAAATCGATCTTACCTCTGACGAATTTTGTAGTGCCGCCCTTAGAAGTCAACATATAACTTTAAATTTAATGCAGTATGATGGTCCTGTGTTGAGTGGTGTTCTATCTTAATGTTAAGGATATAATAGTAAATGTATGTTAATCAGATTTAAACGCATTATTTTTTGTGAATAACTCTTCATATGTGTGATATTTCTAACAAAAGATTTGATAAAACATCACTTACGCTTTTAATATATTTTATAATAACATAAGGCGATCGCAAATGTCTGACAGTTAAATTATATGCGACTCTATTAGTACGTTTATAAACGGGCATGTGATGTTCAAGATCTGTGCAACTTGGTGTACCAACTAAACCAATCATATTCGGAAATATATATGCGACCGTTCAATCATAGAGTAATACTCATTCTAAAAAAATATTAATGAATAAGTAATATGCAAAAACATTCTAAAAACATAATACACAACTACCGAATTTATATTCAGTAATTATTCGTTAAGGAGAGGTCGTCATATTCTCTCGGATACATTATTCTCTGATAACAAATACTTCTGCTGCGCTCGTTTACTAAATTCAGTAAGGGCGTTTAAGTTATTGTGAAGGGGCACTACGTTCGATTTAATTGTAAAGGCAGATCAAGTAAAATGGCTAAACATATTTATGCTGAAATTCCTTTTGTGCATGGGCACTGTAGTGGAAAATAAAAACATAAGACTTACCCGTAATACCAGACTAGGCCATGTGGAACAACAGAGTTAAAGCAAATGATTGGTTTTATAGAAAGGAAGTACCAAATGATCATGTGACCTATTTAGCATTGCATGATGGGAGTCCCCATGAAGAGGACAGGAAATGAGATAGCGCACTTCTTCTTTGGTTCATCCCGGATTGAGACCAGTGAAGGTTGAGGTCGGATTTGGTGCTTTCAGAAGAGTGAAGTTGGAGTTCAAGTTTGTGTTTACGGGCTAGTGACTGCTTTGGGTCGGATTGGGTGCCCTCAGAAGAGAGACATTTTGGCGTTTTCGGACGACATGCACGTCAGCGGGCTGCGTCGCCTAAGAGACAATTCAACAAGCAGTCTAACATCAAATGTGTATCTAGACCAGATAAGTTACTGACGTTTGGGAGGTTTGTGCCGTCATTCTAATTAAAGCTTATTATATTCTTAAAGGCTAAACACTGTTCTATTACCCATGTCAGCCAGGTATGACATGCAATGTATATCTTATATACTAATGAAAGTGCTATATACTGGCGGAATCGAAAGTGTGTTTGTTTCTTATCTCTTCTTTATACTCGCTTTAGAGTATCCAGAACGCTGTGAGTTTGCAATCATCTAAAATACCAGATATCAAAATTATGCAGTTAGCCCTAACTTATTTATTATTTTATCCTTTATAATAGTGGCGAACTTTTCCGAGTCTCCTACTATCAATTATTACCACGATTTTATAATTTGACTCATCTATGTTCGCACATTTAACGTTCTTAAGTACAGCAACATAGAAAATAACAATTATGTTAGTACTCTTATAGATAACGCACCATATTTCTGTGACTTCGTGTCGTCAACGTTCGGGCCGGTCTCGGAAACGGCTGAGAGTTGACAGTATTATTAGACCATCAGTCGATAACGTTCAGAAGAAATCAATCGCGTAATAGCTGAAAATATAAATTTATATTATATATGTCATCTCGTTGAATATCCGAAAAGATAAATTGTGTTTAAGCGACACACAGGAAATGCGATAAATGTGAACGTATGTGTGAGTTTTAGAAAAATCTTACACACAAATATTCCTGGAGATACGGCAACTAATGGTTTAACTAGGAACTGTAATATTTTTCCCGATCCAAGATGGACATTCCTAAAATCCTGAAACGTATATACCCGTGGTCCTAACATATAGCTATTGGAAATAAATTGCAAAAGGAATGCAAAAATAAACATCTAATTAATACCAGTTGTTTTAGCCATAGTGTGTTCGTTGTTTATTTTTATATATGTATTGTAGTTTGATTTTACTTCGTCGTAATTTATCGGTTGCCAGTCTTCAATTTATCGTTATGCAGTTTTCACCTCATTTTCCCATCGTTTTCGTATTGTCAATTATCGGGGGCTTCCGTAACATGCCCGAACGTAGACGACGCGAAGTCAGGAAAACATGGTTCGTTATCTACAAGAGTAACACCATTTTAAACTAGTTTACGTACACCATATTCAGCGACAAACAATATCAAAATCAACTTTCTGAGCGTAGACAAATCTATAGTTTAATTTACATCCATGTTACGATGACATGTTTGTTTATTTCTTTTGTGTTATTATATACGCTTTCCAATGCGCATGTTCGCTTCCTATTTCTTGTTTTATTAATAATACATGAGCTGAAGAAATCGTTTTAATTTTGTACAGGTCTTAACATTTATATATTAGTTTTTTCTTTCTTTTATGAGGGTCTCCTTGCTAAAGAATTGAAAGCGAATGCAATCTATAGCATCCTATTGCTTCATGCTGATTACCTTTTGTGCTTATCTTAGCACTCTTGAATTGTCATAGGAAAAAGATCACTGAAGATGTTTCCCTCTTTTGTGCGTCTATTTTTTACGGCTTCGTTTTAAGTTTGAGTGCTGGTATTGTTGCATCAAACATTTTTAATGCACAAATACGTTACGATGAGTGAAGTGTAATGGGTTCTCCTCTGACCGTGAAATGAAATTCATCACTTAAAAGAGAAGAGAGGCAAGCACTAAATAATAGATTTATAAGAAAAAAGGATGAAAGACTAGAAAAGTTAAATGGATGCTAATAAACGGTTGGGGGGTAGGCGTGGATGCGAAGTGCGAAAACAAAAGTAAAAAAATATGTGCTTCATGATCATTACGATTGAACGGATAGAGTGTAACAGTAAATCACTTTCTGGTGATGTCAATAAAGTTGGGTAGAAATACTTAAAGAGATTATGAGTTAAACTAGCAATAAACGAGTAACTTATATATAACGAAGCGCCAATCTATAAACTGTTACTTTGACATTAAAAGATGTGTATATACATGCTTATACACATTTTTATTTTGAAAATAAATTATGGTTGAGTTCATTCGCTATCGATTTAAATATTTAATATTATTCCATATTCTATTTCCAGTTAGTTATCTTAATACGTTGATAAAAAGTACTCGTCGATCTGCTTATTACAACCGGCAGATTGTTCTATGTGGTATGCATTCGTTTACAATTAACTCTTTACTATTGCTTACAATTAAACATCTAAGTCGACTATTTTATTACAATGTAGGATGTGTCCAATTCTAAAGCATCTGCCAATATAGATATCTAAAAAAATAATTCATGCTCTCTAACGAATTACTTTGAATGATATAAAACATTCGCTTACTACCGTTAGACATAAAATGTATATTTAAAAAGAAAACATAAAGTTATCAATATTAGAAACATGAACTCTAACATTCGATAACACCGATTTCTGTAGAAATTATGTTGGTTCAATTGCTTTCTGTACAGCATTTAGACACAGTTAGAGAATGTTCGTGAGTAAACCCGCCCAGATATTTTTAAGGCAACCTCAAGCTAATATTCGTACACTTGCACATCTCCGGTGGGCGTGCCCAGCCGCTGGCTTATGAAAGAAAGCTCTTGATTTTTGTTTTGTCTCAAATAGTGTTACGTGAAGACATTTTTTTATCTCAGCGGTACACACAAAGGATGACTGTGAATGAGGTCAACTTTTCTCGTCCATCTCGTACGCGTTGATATATACAGTGAACTTTATTAACTCCGAACATATTAACCACCTATCAAAATCAATGTAATTCATGTTAAAAGGCATAAGTGCAATGAAATGTTTAAATTATCGTCACTGATTTCTTGAAATGACTCCTTCAAATAGTCATCATTATGACGTTTTTTCTTATAGGGTCAGACTATAAGTCCATAATGAAAAAAAATAGGAATTGTTTTCACCCGCTCGTTTCATTTATTAAAAAATGTTTTCTCTGAAATGTATCCTGTGATTTTGTTGTACGAGAAATTCTCTAATATATACATGCATATATATATATATAAATATATATATATATATATATATATATATATATATATATATATATATATGTGTGGAGGAGTTGAATTGGTTGTGTGTGTGGGTATGTTAAAATAATCAACGTGAAAAGTATGTATTATAATATATTATTTATTAATCTTCTATATTTTGAGGTGTAGGAATATAGAGTGTTCTTTATCTATAGAACAAAAATTGAAAGTTTGTTTTTAAAAAGGAAACAACATTTTCGGCAACTATATTTATGTCTTCGTAAATGTACTTGGGGAGGGTGTGTGTACGGTGCAAGGTGAGTTGGGTAGATAGAAAGAATTGGTTGGGTAAAACAGTGATGGTGAAAAAAACAGAAGTCCGTCCCTAATAGCTTAAAGGCAAGAGGCAATTTGTAATGAACCTGATTTAAATGTTCCCGGATATAAATGAAAGTAAATAAATAAATAGATAGATACACAGGGGGATATGTGTATATAGACATCCAAGCCAACACACATACCCATCAGCACGTTCGTTTGCATATGTAAGCTACTTATACACCCGCGCACACATCCAAACATCAATACACCAACACACGCACACACGCACACACACGCACACACACATATATATATATATATATATATATATATATATATATATATATATATAGTTAATTACAAATGATGTATAGGATATGATTGCAAATTTTGTTTTATTTGGCCGTCCCTACAGAGATGTGTCCATGGCGTTGATAACTTTACAAATAATCTGATTATTTCTAATAATGTTTAAATATTTTTCAGCACCATTTATCTTCTTGAAAGATGTCTATATATGAATGGGAACCAATCCCCATGAGTAAAGAAATTATCTTGTTAGCAGATAACCTACTCTCAAATTACATATTGCCATATCCACTTCACTTACCCACACATCCACAGAAATCATTTATCCTCCTGCACCCCCTCATATATATACATATATATATATATATATATATATATATATATATATATATATATATACATATATATATATATATATATATATATGTATGCATATATATATATATATGCACACATATACATATATATATGCATATATATATATATATATATATGCATATATATATGTATTTATATGTGTATCGAGGCACCATTATCATAATTATATTATTATAATATTATTATTATGTATTTATATATATATATATATATATATATATATGTGTGTGTATATATATATATATATATATATATGTATATATATATATATATACATTCTATTGCCCCTCTTTTACTATGTCCATATTTACTTTTCGCCTGCAAAAGTGTTCCTAGTTATTCAACCTATCATTCGTCATCCTTCTTTAGCATTCCTCTTTAGCAGTCCTCTTTAGCATTCCTCTTTATAGATTATATACATTTACTTTAGCTTTCGGTTTTATAATCATACATTTGTGTAACAACAGATTTTTTTTTTTACTCATTGAACACTATCAGGTAACGCCGCGTTCATCTTTACTCCATTATTTTCTCTAAATATATTTGAGATAATGTTATAACGGTAAGTACATATACATTATTCATATAAGTAGTAATTTTGAAACAAAGGATCTATTTACAGAAATCCAAGCTCGTTAAATTTGCATTATATTTTATATTATTTACCTTTTAATTCTATTAATATTTATTTTAATAACAAATTTTATTACTTCCTTAAATAAATTATATTTGATATGGTTATCTTTAATTATGTTACTACCATACACTTTTTTTATATCTGATATTTCAAAATATTATATGTATGTGTGTCCTATGAAATATCCGTGTTTCTAATTCTTTTTGCTGTTTAAGTAGTTATTCGCTCAACGAACGTTGATATAATGCCAAACAGTTTCATCCTCTATACTCCTTCAGATGTATGTATTATTTTTTCGAATGCCTCCTACTAATATAACCTATACAAACCAGGTTTGTCATTCCTCATATAAAACTGTGCACTGCAAAATCGTTAACACTATTCTATTTAATAGATCAAACACTGTCAGCTTTTATTGGACTTATATAACATTTAACACTCGCTTTAGACAAATCCCACAATGCATCAAAAGCCGCAATAAAAGGCCGAATAAAATATATTTGTTCGGTAGTTGGCGACTCTCAACAAATCGATAGAATGCAAGCTAAGGTGTGTGACCCGGAATTACTCTGTCGCCGAAATTGCAGACGTAAAAAGAAGCGAAATAGGAACCTAACAGGGGCAGAGTATTAGTCCGGCGTGATGCCAGTTAATAGACGAAAGCCTGCGCTGTAAGTAGTCGCGAATAATGGGCAGTTGGCGGACAGTGTCTGACACAAAACTAATCTCAGATTTGAGGTCGTCGCAGCTTTATAAAACAGTTTGATTTGCCGAGCGGAAAAATCTATATTTCCATGCACAAACTAATCTGTGCACGTTTTTTACTTAGTTTATAATCGGAAATGTATATATATATATATATATATATATATATATATATTTAAGAGCTTTTTCATCCAATTTAAAGTTTGAATGCATTTGGTTACAATAGAATTGAGTTATGTAGTGGGAATTATTTAGCTTATTATTCGTAGGATTATCTAGATTTCTAATCATTAATTTTATTTGTTCACCAACCATATAATTGAGAAAATTATTATTAAATAGGACTTGTTTTATGTTTTTTAATTCATTAAAACATTTTTTCGTGGATGAGGAGATTAATTTTGCACGGTTTAATAGATTTTTGACCATCGCAATTTTATATCTATATGGGCATTCACTTTTAAAATTAAAATACAGGTGTGAATAGACGTAGGTGTTTTATAGGGAGAGGTGATGAATGCATCACTGTTGGAGTCAATGAGAACATCTCAAAACAGAATGTTATTGTTAACATTAAGCTCATGAGTGAATTTAAGAACTGAATTATTTTGAAAAGTATCTTGTAGTTTTTTATTTCATCTATACTATTTACTAAAATAAGAATATCATCAACGTAGCGCGCATAACTGGTAGGTTTAGTGATTATATTAAATATTTTATTTTCGAGGTCGTCAATTGCGGTATATGTGTTCACACTTATGGTCCTCTCCATGTAAATTCATAAAAAATTGTACGCGTAACATTAATATCAGATTTTAATCGAGTGGGAATGTTGTAAAGGCATCAAGAGGTTTTAAGTATACTAGTTATTTTTGAATACGTAAAACGAAACAATATATATATATATATATATATATATATATATATATATATATATATATATATAGAGAGAGAGAGAGAGAGAGAGAGAGAGAGAGAGAGAGAGAGCGAGAGAGAACGAGAGACAGCATCTTCTCTTGCCGGAAAGTTTTGTGATATATGAGAAAGTTCATTCCCATATATCCTTTGGTAGACCCTTTCAATACACATAGGTTTAACTACCAATACTATGACGAGAAGATTAACGATGCATTTGTCTGATACTAGCAACATAGCCCGACACTTAACTAACGACCATACTTGACACCGATCGCCATTCAGAAAAATCTTAGTAGAAATACAAAACTCTTCAAATATTGTACTAACACACACAAACTCGATATATTAGAAGCTTAATATATAAAACCAAAGAAGCCTAATTAAGAGAATTAACTTTAATATCGGTAATACTATACTAAAATGTCTATAGTTTTAACTATAGTTTCGTGCTTATTAGTTAATTCCCGACGAAAACCCTTCTATAATACTAACCTATGGTCTGTATCTTATTAACCTCATTCCTCTAAAGATTGCCACGGATGGGTCTGAAAGTACTTGGAAGACAAACCTAAACTATGACAAATTCATGAAGCACTTCCCCTTTGAAACTAAGATATTGATTCGGACTATTGAAAGGATATATTGACATGAGCTATCTTTCATATTCAACACTGTATATAATTATACTTCTTTGTATTTTTTAAATTTATCTGATCATCTTTTCGAATTACGATTCAAAAAAAATGTTCAACAGTTTTAAAGGTTTCACGAACGTAGTCGATACCTTTTCAAGCAAACTTCAAGTGTCAAAAGCAAATGAGCAAATAAGCTGGAAAAAAATAATTTTTCTAAAGGTCCGCAGAGAAACGCCCGGAGAACGTATTCGCATTGTTCCATGAAGTAATTGACAACACTTCTCATTTCTCACAATTTACTTTCCAATTTGCTGGAGGCTGTTCCTAATTCCTGTATTATTATTGGTATTATATTGGCTCTCGTCATGCTGCATATCCCTTTCCTTTCTCCGGGACTTTCGGTCCATTTGCTTCATTTTTTTCTGGCTGTTTTGTCTATTTTTCTGTTGGCTGCTAGAACAGCAACATCACGATTTTGCAAGATTTCCCGAGTTTGTTGACATGTGGTCGCCTTGCTAGTATTAGTTCATGTGTTTGTATTATTATTATCATCATTATTATTATTACTATTACAATTACTATTATTATATTTATTATTGTTATTATTATTTCTATTGTTATTATTATTATTATTATTAATGTTATTATTATTATGATTATTATTATTTATTTTAACTTGTAGGTCTCAAACAGGCCATCATCAAAAATCACTCACTGATAATTAACTGTTGTGTTACTGGTGTCTTTTTGACAACAGGTATTTCTACCTTTTCACCACTATCCACTTGTTTCCATAAATGTCGCTAATGACTTTGAGTTATCGCAACAGCTGAATATTAGTTATATCTCGCTGGAGACAATCATTGGTATTCACTGAGGTTTGATTAGAAATACGCATTCTCAAGCTCCAATCAGTCCCCCACATCTTCTAGTAGAGGGCTGGTTGCTTCTCTCTCTCGTCGGTCTTTCCATATTTTTTTACTCTTCACTTTTTTCATCTAATAGATTTTGTTACAGTTTAACATATAAGATGAAGTTACAGTTACCCTTAGTTTATGTGGTGTTCCATGAATCTGTTTATAAAGTTCTGTTTCCGTTTTCATGCAGCTGGTTTCTGATCGACATTAAAATTAGTTAGTTTACGCATTAAAGGGGTTTCCATTGTCTGTCGTATTGTCTGAGTCTTCAATTTTATTCAAATTTCTGCTTTTGTCCAGTTTTCTAGTGTTCTTACAAATACTGGTATTACTATGATTACTTGATTTTCTATAAACTGTTTTGTTATCTGCCAATATGTGTGCATTGCTTTATTTTTGTCTCTTTGGCTGCTGGTGTTAATACTGGTTTTACAATGATTACTTCATGTTCTATATATACGTTTTCGTTATCTGCCAATCTCCCTGTATTACCTCATGCTTTGTCTTTTTAACTGGTTGGTATGCTAGATTTGTAAACCTTGTGTTCGTCTTTATATGTATTATGACGCTCAGCCCCTTTGCTTGGATGAGTATATCAACAGACTACTTTGGTTTTCGTTTTCTAGTTTGTGTAAGTATAATTGTTCTACATGTTCAAAATGCAATCGTTTGCTTTTTTCCACGCCGTCGTGTCTATTGTTGTATTCTTTTTTTGGTTAGTTTGCTGCATTCATTTTTATTCAATTTACTGTTTCCTGTCTTCGTCCACAATCTAAATGTTCTCTTTTATTGTGTTTTATTTGTATTAGTTTTAATGATGTTAGTTTTTATACCATTGTTCTGCGCAACTCTCAGTGGCGATGCCGTCCTCTGTTAAAAACACTTATTTAGTTATGCCTTAATATTGTGTCATCATTATTAATGGTATATGTAAATGTGTATTTTCCCTATTTCTTCTTGCCGTATTATGCCTAGATTCGCAATTTGCTGCATTGTTCATGTTGACGATGCCATATTTATGCTGTCATCAGTATCTCCCTGTGCTTCCTTATGTTTTTGGTTTTCATTTGTGTGTGTCTTCCACATAGTTAACTAGACTAATACGCTTTCCTCCCTATTCATGTATTCTCCGTAGAGGGGACTAGTTTATCGTTCGGGTGTCGTGCACTCTACACCACACTTATTTTCTGGTCAAAATGCCTATTTTTTAGTCCATCTTACGAATGGTCCATAGTGTACTATAAGTTATACAGGCTAGGTGTTTATTTTTTAACTAGATTTCTACTATATGTTTGCTTCTATGAGCGTCTTTTTTCTAATCTTTATTGTTTTTTCATTTCTGTAGACATTCTAGTGAATGCTTCCAGAACTTCTAAATATTTGTAAATATCATGTTAGCCACGCGCCATCATCTCCTCTTAGTTGGGCAGCTCCATTTCCTCCAATGGTGCATGTTTTCCACTGTTCATATCTAACAGTGAAAACTATTCTATATCCTATTCCAATCCTTGTTGTGATTGTCAGCTTATCAAGTTCAGTTTTACTTTTTCGTAAAAGGCTTCAGGTCGTCTATATTCATGAGGGGGTGTATTATTTGTTCTGTGTCTGTCAACTTTTATCCGGCACACATTCTAAAGTAAGTAGTTAAGTAGCATTATCGTTATTGTTATGAAGCGTCTTCTTTAAAATATGTCGCTCTCTATTCTTATCTTAGTCAGGTGTTGTCAGTTTCAGTCTCATTTTCTCATTGTTTCTTAATAATATTACTCATCTTATCGAATATATTGTACATTTTTAGCATTCATTAACCAATGACAAGTGTATTCTATAGTCAGTTTTTTTATAGTGAATCCATAACATGGTTTTGCCCGTTTTCGTGCATTTAAATGTATATCGAGAAATTCGCTACTGTTCTTTTTTCCGGCATCCTATTTGTTCTTCGGAAAGTAGTTTGTAATTTTTCAGGTAGTAGTAAATCGGTTCTCAGAGTTGCCATATTTGGATGTTGTATATAGTTTGTAAACATGTTATGGGTATGTAGTTGCTTGGGTTTTTTTCGTTTTTAGTGTATTTGTGTATGAACGTAGTTCTTCGTTTGCTCATCTATTCTTGCAATCGATTTTATTCATACACGCTTTCACTTTTTCCGTTAGTCTTCTATGTAGGATCGTCATTTTCTTTCATCAGTATACATTATCCTATCGTGGCGTGACGCTATGACGTGTGTCGTTTTCCTTAGGTTTTCCTTACGCGTGTCTATACGAAGTATATGTTGGTTCTTCATAAATTTCCCGGGGTTCTATTTCACGTTATTCAGCCATTACGATATATTGTGTGGTCTTCAGGTTGACCATATATTTTGCTAAGAAGTGCTTGTCACTGTCGGGTTCGGTTCTTCTGTTCTTTTTCTTTACCGTTCACGTTTTCGTGAAACTGTTTTTTTATTCTTTTACAATGACTTATTTTTTACAGGGTTTTTTATTTTTATTAGTATTATTCGAGTCTTTATTCTGCTATATTATATCTTTGTTATTCATGTTTCTAATTTAGTATTTTATCGTGTGTCATAGTTCTCCTCTCCCATCGTTTCATTTTCTCTTTCATTCTATTTACTGTTGTAACTTCTTGAATTTGTGTTGGTCTTATTTCCCAGTAAGTCTTATTTCCCAGTAAGTGTCGTCCATTCTATTGGGCTTGTTTTGTTTCGATATTTAGTTTCGTGCTACTTATTTTACCACTGTATATATCTTTTTACGCGTGTGAGAGTATATGTTGAAGTTTATGAGAAGAGGCTTCATCCTTTTTCTGTTTCGAACTTATTTTTTCCAACGTTGTTCCTCATATATTTTCCTCGTTTATCACTCAGTTTTGGTTTCTACTTCTCTTGCTTCATATTCAGTAAGGTCTGCCAATCGTGTGCCTGTTGATCTTAACATAGGAATGTTTTCTGATCTTTTAGACATCTATGTTATGTTTTATTTCCATAGTTCATGCTTTGAGAACAACACTCTCTAAATAGGATTACTTGTTTTGTCTGCACGTATTATAGTTGAATATGTATTAATTATAATTTTAAATACAATTTGTTTGTTTAGAAATTAATTAATCTATTTTCTATTTTCCCCGGAAACATTTATCTCATTATTCAGATAAATTATAGCGATAAAGTTACATGTAACACATTAGTACACCTGCTTCAATTCACATTTTATATAAACGAATTCCTTAGACAATCGTAATTAATTTCACAAGACATTAATAATTTAAGTTTTCATTAACAAGTATGAATGGAATTTTTGTATACTGGATTTGAAGGAGACACTCTATAAAAAACTAACTTAAACGTAATCGACACGAAGTTAACTCTCCTTTACAATGCGACAACAGACCCTCAACTCCGTTCATAAACTGATTGACTTATAATATGTTTTTAAATAATATTATCATTTTATTTCTGTTATCTTATTTTTCATTCAGTTTATTAAATTTATTTTAACCTCACAAATGTTGCGTGAATACAATAGGTAATCTGAATACAGAAAACCACAACTATTTAACACAGTAAACACATTAGATTTGCTCAGATAACACGGGAGCTACCATCTAGTTTTGTTCGTAGCAGTATGGACAAAAGCTGAGGTAAGTTTCAATGTTTTGAACCCTTCCAGACAAGAAACTCACCGTCTTAGTGGTGTAATGATTACATATATATATATATATATATATATATATATATATATATATATATATATATATATATATATATATATACATATACATATACATATATATATACATATACATATATATATATATACATATATATATATATATATATATATATATATATATATATATATATATATATATATATACATATACACTTTGAAAAGTCACACAATTTGAAGCGCTGGGTTGGTGGCAATTATAACGAAGATATGTATTTATTAAATATTTAGATAACCTTGCACAACGCAGATTATGTGTTTTTAAAAATAAATTATTTATTCATCTTAAAAACAGGTTTTTTATAAACTTGAACACTTTCGGTAAATATACCATCTTCAGAAGAATATTTCTTCTTTTTCTTTTTTTTTCTTTTTTTCTCTTGGTTGATACATTCTCGTGGCCTAGTTGAAAATCCGTCTAGGTGTTTTGACGAAGAAAGAAAAATGTTGATATGGCTGTGTGACAGGTGGTCAGCGTGGAAGGATACTTTGAACAGTCACACAATTAGAATCGCTGGGTTGGTAACAATAATAACGAATATATATATATATTTTTAATATTTAGAAAACCTTGTACAACGCGGATTATTGTTTTTTAAAAATAAATTATTTATTCATCTTAAAAACATTTTTTTTAATAAACTTGAGTACTTTCGGTAAATATACCATTTTCAGAAGAATATTTCTTCTTTTTCTTTTTTTTTCTTGTTTCTCTTGGTTGAGACATTCCCGTGGCCAAGTTGAAAATCCGTCTAGGTGTTTGGCCGAAGAAAGTAAAGTGTTGATATGGATGTGTGTCACGTGGTTAGCGTGGAAGGATACTTTGAAAAGTCACACAATTTGAAACGATTGGTGGGTTGCAATAATAACGAATATATTTATTTATAAACTATTTAGAAAACCTCGCACAACGCAGATTATTTGTTTTAAGAAATGTTCTTCTGAAGATGGTATATTTACCGAACGTACTCAAGATTAGAACAGAAAACGTATCAATAATCTGACTTAAACTAATGAGTTTTCAACTTCCTTATATACTACCGAAAGTCGCTCAAACACTAGACGGGTTTTGCGATTTACATACTTAATTTCTTTTAAACTTCAATTAATTTTATATTTACAAATATACACTTATAACTGCTATTATCAAATTTACATATATATTTACAATATTTTCTGATAAGGTTATGTTTATAAAAAATATTCATACAATTAATTAAACACATTTAATTAAGTAACCAGCTTGTTTTTTTAAACTATACTTTGAATGGAAAGTACTGTTTAAATTGCAATATCATTTTTCTGGTAGTGACTTGCTTGTGAGAGGATGTTTTCACATAATCATTCTTTATTTAAATTACGTGGTTAAGACCAGGTGTGTTGTTGTAAATAAGACTTAAGCAATACATATCCCGGCCATTACTAAATGGGACACTATTTTAGAAGAATTAATTGCTGACTCATACTCTCGTAGTAACGTCATTGTGAGAGAGTTTTTCACATTATCATACTTTATTTTCATTACGTTGTTAAGACAAGGTGTTTTGTTGTAAAGTGAAGGTAAGCAACAAATATCACGGGGTTAAAATTTTGTTTTTCTTTACTCAAAATATTTTTTTGTATGGGGGATGGTAAAACATTGTTGGGGGCAAACAATTTTTTTTTAACTACAAATATTTGTATTCATGGAGGAGGGTACAAAAACATTGGTGTGTGGTCGAATTTGTTTTTCTTTATTTTTAACTAAAAATATTCTTGGTCGAAAACAAAGAAAAGTAATGTCTAATCACTTAAGAAATATGACTGGGGCTCTCCATCGGTTTACGGGTGAGCGTTATTTTTTTAAGCGGCAGCCTAGCAAAAATATGCGCCCGGAGAGAGCATATATTGGCTAGTATATATAACGATATATGTATACACATGTGTACACCTGTTTATAGACCTCGAATATATGTCATATTTTATAAAAGTGACACACACTATATCTCTAAAAGGTGGTATATTCATACGTTTTAATGGTTGTACCATACCAGTATATATATATATATATATATATATATATATATATATATATATATATATATATATATACATATATATATATATATATATTGACATTACATCTATGTTCATTTAGAAATGTTTACCCTCATTAATGGTACACATTAATAACATAATTATTAATTAGATAAGGGCATAGCTTTTGTATTCTGTTACATATCTTCGCCAACTATCAAATATAATGTATACCACTTAGAACAAGTTTCTGGATACTTATATGCAATTTAACGTATGCACACTTAATTATGAATTACATTTTTATATGAATACAAAAGTGTTACCCTACAATTATTAGTTATATATTGTGTCGAGAACATCATGTGTTCATGACATATAGCATAACCTTGGACAAAATGGCAGCTGTTTTTTTTTCAAGTAAACTTAGATCCAAATATAAACTTGGTATTAGTAATGTTATTAAATTGTTCTTGTGTTCCTACGCCGGTAGAAATTATTCTCATCCGCTGGTTACTCGAAATAAAACAACACACTTCTAATCTTTTATAACTCACGTGTATATATAAATACTAAACATATATAGTATAAGCATCTCTCATTTATCTTGGTACCTGGTGTGTGATGTATTTGTAGTTATAATACTCTAATATAACATATGAGTAGAAAGTGTTGAACTGCTAATAACTATTAAAAATAGTCCTATATACACGTATATATGTATATATATATATATATATATATATATATATATATATATATATATATATGTATGTATATATATTTATATATATATATATATATGTGTGTGGGGGGGTGTTGAGCGAGAGAGTATTTATAAGAGATTAAAGAAACATTTGATAAGTTCTGATATTTTTCTAGGGCGAACTATTTACTACAGCAAACAATGTCTACTAGAAAGATGGTGTCGACAGATAATACATCGAGAAGATATAAAGAGAGATGGTGCAATATAGGTACAGGTCGATGCGAACATTCAGTAAGAGCTGCACGTTTAATTCGCTTCTATACATTAAACACTGCACGGTGATTATTACTAACACTCATGCTAAAATCGCAAGGACAACTACTAATCCACTTGCAAACACCAGAGATTAATGAAACTCGGTCATGAACTTACTTCAGCAAGGCATTTCTTCCTCGCAAAATAAAACTCCAAAACGACTTCGGCACTGATAACAAACCTCCAGTTGGCACAAGGGCTTGTACCTCAAAATAATTAACTTATCGACTACTGTGACAGCCCTTTGGTGTGTTTGTAGCACATTTCATCCAGATATTACCGAAAATAGGTGTTTAAAAAAACTGTGTCTATTCCAACACTCCCTACATTTGTCTCCCAAATAGCCGTACTGCTAATCCATAGCATAGTGGGTGCGTAGCTCTGTTTTGAAATATATCAACCTTACATAATTACCTGAATCAAATTCAGGTAAAGACTACAAAAATCCTGTGAATTAATCTCTCGTACATAATGCATCAATCGTTCATGATAGGGTTTGTATTTCAAGGTGTAAATGATATATTAATTTTACTGTTCTTTATATATATATATATATATATATATATATATATATACACAGTTTTTTTACATTCAAGTGTCCTTTTTATAACGATTCAATGACATTGTTATGGATCGCGCATTTAGTATATTATTGTCTTATTGTATTTGTGTGTTTGGTTTAGTTGTTTTCTGTAGAGTTCATGTTGACAGTGTTTCATCGGTTGTTCTGTGTTCTGACTTATGTATTGTCCAATCATGTTTGTTTATTCCACGGACTTATCAATACTTACCAGTACTTTTCCCCGTTCGTTTCTTCTTACGTAGTGTATGTAGCTATTTTGTTCGTGTGTAATTATGTGTAACTATCCATTAGTTTCACTTACTAGTCAAGATGGCTAATTTATTTTTGGTCCATCCTATACATAGTCTTCAGTAAGTTATCATTAATACTGTCCAGATGTTATTCTATTTACAAGATTTCTACTAAATAGCTTTTATATTTAAGAATTTTCTAGTTCTTATCGAGTTTCCTTCCTAATCCTTCTTTGCATTTCTATAGATCAGATGGTGTATGCTTCAAAAGAACTCTAAATGTGTGTATGTATTACTTTCATCAAGCTCCTTTTTCTCATGTTACCTCAGCAGTTCAATGCACTATGGTGTCTTCAATATTTCCCTTTTCATTTCTAAAAGTGCGGAAGTATTTTTTTCGAAGACCATTTAAAATTACTTTGCTGTGGTCATAAGCTTTTACAGTTCTTTTTTTGTTTTTTGAAATACGTTTAGATTGCGCATATACATGAAGAGGTTTACATTTTGTTAGGTGGCTGTACAGTTTCATACGGCATAACCTCTTATAAATATGTTATTGGTTGTCATCGTGACTTTGAATACCAGCTGTTGTGGTTGAGAGTTTAATTCGAAGCTGCCTCTCTGTATTTTTATCATTGGCAGGTGTTGTCTTCAAGCTGTTAGTTATAGTATCGAGTCTCTTATTGCTGTCTCAATGGTGTTAAAAACGTTGTCAGATATATTATACCTTCTTAAACATTTCATTATTCATTCTTCTCGTATTTTCAGTTTCTACATCATTAGAGCTTTCATGATATTGTGTACTATGTATTACAGGTCGTGAGTCAGTATTTTACTTTGGCGGCTTTTTGTTCCCCGGGAAGTAGTTACCGAGTGTGAATGGAGTGGTATATCTCTTTCATTCAAGTTATGCCGTTAGACTTTTTAACATGATTGGTGCAAACAGTTAGAGTCACTATTTGCTGGTGAGCTTTCTTTTTTTCGAATTATTTTCTATTAACGTTGTTCTTCCTTTGGCCAGTCATTATTGCACATCATCTGAGCTTATTGTTAAGTCTTTCATTTGGGAGTGGAAAATATCAAAACCAATATTCAATTGTTGGTTGGCGCTTTCAATGTTGTCATGTTTTTGAGTTGTATTGTACGTTTCTTAATTAGCTTATGTGTGTGGTCTTTCCTATTTCTTACGCTGAATTGCAACTTTGCTATTTACTTATTTATTCATGAAATAAAATGACCATTTTGTATTTGCAACTCACAACATCGGCACACTTTATATCTTAGCTTTGAATATAATAATATCGGATGTAATCCAATACATTCTAGACCGTCTGTAGTTGTTGGCGAAATAATATCACAACACAAATGTTCACACTCTAAGACTAATGGCATTTGGTATTATATCAATGCAGTTCTTAATAATTCAATGTTTATGTTTATATTTGCAATGCAATACAAGTTATTTTTAAAGCAAAAACAAGTATATTCCATTATTAATGTGAGAAAAGAGAAAAATAGTCACTTTTCTTTTCATGTTTTTGCGTATTATCTTAATTCTAACATTCATTCTTTTGTTTTTCTATCATATCCGTGGTGTTGAAAGTAATTAATCGTGGTATATCACCCACTAACATTATATGTTACATTTATTTAACAATTGCCTAAAAATGTGCGTGCATTTACTTTGGTTTAAAGAAATTACATAAAGCGAAATAACAAAATCCTCTGATAATGTCCAGTATGAAACCAGCTAGGAAATAACTAATAAGTATAATCATGATAATGATCATTATAATAATAGTGATAGTAGTAGTTGTAACAATAATAATAATAATAATAATAATAATAATAATAATAATAATAATAATAATAATAATAATAATAATAATAATAATAATAATAATAATAATAATAATAATTGTGATAGCCATGTTTAGGGGCCGGAATGAGAACACGGGCACAGAGTTTCGGTAATAAAAATATGTACTACCTTAGTACGGACAGTCAGTGTAGACTGGGGTTTAATCACTATATCAGAACCGTAATGCGTCCAATATTCATTAAACCAGTCAACATGTGTGCCATGAGTACGGAACCATATCAATAATAATGCTGCTTATAATAATAATAATAATAATAATAATAATAATAATAATAATAATAATAATAATAATAATAATAATAATGATGATGATGATGATGATGATGATGATGATGATGATGATGATGATGATGATGATGATGATGATGATGATGATGATGATGATAACAATGATGATACTAATAAGAATAATGCGAATAATAATAATAATTATAATAATAATAATAATAATAATAATAATAATAATAATAATAATAATAATAATAATAAGAAGAAGAAGAAGAAGAAGAAGAAGAATGAGAGAAAATAAGAAAACAATAAAATGTAATAATAGCTGTGGGAGTAATATTCATTATCATAGTAATTAATGCTGATTAAGATAATGGTAATAGTAACAAGTATCCCGGCCACGGATCAAATTGCATATTGATGTTAGGATCTCCAGCAAGTAATAGCGAACGCAACATCTCAAAATGTAGCAAATGCACGAATGAATGCAAATACCAGGTTAAACTCGCATGGTTTACTGCATTCTATGGCAAGTATTGGGTCGTCAGGTTTTGATAGAAACTCGCTTAGAGATGGTATCTCAATAAAAATACTATGAAAGATAAACCTTGCACTTACAATTTTTCATAGTTTTTCAATATGGGTGCTCAAAATTATCAAACCGAAAACGACGTAAGTGGGTCTAGAATGTCAAGTGCAATTCCACTCTCCGGCGGGCAAAGGAACAACGCTTCCAGCGTCGTCATCCAGCAAAACCCTCAACACATTAAAACTAAAATTAGAACAAATTCGAGGGAAGCATTACATTGTGATGACATGTGATTTACAGCTTGATGCTCTTACGATGCGATATGCACAGCTAATGCTCCTAAGCTGGAATGAGCTAGACCTGTTTGAAGTATTAGAAGAAACACTTGCAGGGCAAGCCCGGGCGATAAGAACTAATGAATTGGTACCTGCTATTGAGATGGAAACACTGAAAAAATGGATATTAAAAGATTAGATTCAGACAGGATAAATGAATTAATGTAGTTTAAGAAAAGTCTATGGTAGAAACAACAGCTTTTTCCACAGATGCACTCGTGAAACATATGATAGAACATTGTATGACATAATATATTGATATTTTCAGATAATTAGACGAGAAGCAAAGTACTGGCAATTTAGAACAGCCACCGAACCTGAAGGTGGTCGATATGAAAATACTCTAAACTCTCACGACAAAAGTGAATGACGCTTTGCCATTTGTATTAGTAAATACTCTTGATAAGTGTAATGAAGTTATGAACATTGCTGTTAATATTTTATCAAATATACTCGGAGTGGAAATACAGAAAAGAATAAAGTAAAGAAAGAGCTTTGGTGGATTAAATGGGTAAGTGATAAGATGAAACAACTTAGAAATGAGTTGTGTAAAGTGTCGAAAATAGTGAACTCAAAAGTCAGAGCGTTTATGAAAGAGTAATCCGTGAGTTTTAAAAACACCCGAAATGTTTCAAGTGTGTAATTGAAGAACTGAAACAGTTGGTCGTAGCTAAGACTGTCAAACTAAAACGTTACAGCGACAGAATATAGCAGAATCGATAAAACAGACTGTTTGATTACAACAATATATATTTCTTATATTTGAACAACTATAAGGAATTGAAAGATGGAATGCTGTAATACTTGATGTGGTGAAAGCGATCAAATGAGAGACGTTCGAGAACACAGGATACTAATAAAAGAGTATGCTGCAAACACTACTGCGTGTGGAAGGACATCTACTGAGTAATATGTAGACATCTTTATTTAAGGGATGTACATAAATAGCATAGACGGAAACAAGGGGCATACATTGAAAATGTGTGCCATCGAATATTTGACGCCAACGAAGTGCAAACAGACACACTCATTCAATATACTACCAATTGTAATGATAGATGATAAGTATGGAATAATCTGACAACACGCAGATCAGGTAATTCTAAAAGTACACATAGTTTTTGAGCAAATAGTAAGAAAACTTTAGCACAAACTCGGCAGCATAAAATATTGCGCAACATGAGAACACATTTGATCATAGAGATCATTTCTGTCGCTTTCATAACAGTTCCTAAAAAAGGTTGACATTCAAAAAAGGGATGACCGAGACGATACTACACATATAATTGTGAAAAACAGTCGAATATTTTAGGAAATGCTTAATTGCGGATTATTAGCATACTTCCTAAATGTTGACAAGAGACAAGTAAGTAGATAGAGCAATAACACTAAAATATCGACTAAATATAAAAAACAGCAAAATGCCTCCACCGAGTAAAGCGCATACATCTTCGTAAAGTCTGTGTGGATATTGAAGGACTGTAGAGGGAGAGCTATGATGGAAGCGTGTGACGAGTACTGCCAACTTGTGTTATTGCATGTTTAATGGTGAATTTTGATTGAATGTATTGAACAGGCAAACATTTGTTGTTAAAATGTACATAAGACATAGCAGTTATTTTTCATTAGCCTAACGATAAACGTTCTACATCATAACAAATTCATGCTAATTTACGCTGAGCTGTCACTGATATAGAAATTACATATTATACCAGTGCCTGTTACACAACTAACAACACTCGTGACATAAAATACACAACGAATAGATAATTAGAGACGGACATACGTTCACGCCCAGCACAATTTTGCAATTAAAATATGCCATTTGATAAACTGTGAATTGAAATAATTTCGTATACATTCAAATGTATGTTATAGAACACGAATATGTAACTCTCTACACTATAAACGTACATATGAATTTTTACTAAAAAACTTCGGTTAATGCGAACATACCTCAAACTAACCGCATACTATTTTACTGTATGCTAAATTGTTTTAAATTCTTAAAATTCCCGTCGAAATATGGAGTCGACGCTTCATTTGATTTCTGAACCTAAATGGATTAAATTTTATCATTCTTCGAAATGTTGCGTAACGTAAACCAATTTTAAGTTTACTTCTGTTGCTTATAATTTGGAAAAACTGATTAACAAACAAGCGTTAATGTTTAATAGGTTTCTCCAATTATTGCTGACTTTACATAAAAATCTAATTTGCTTCCATTCCTTTTAAATTGTATAGGTTCATTTTTACTGAGAGTTAATTAAATTAACCTTTTTTTATAAGAATGGGTGAGCTTTAGTTTTGATGAGCTTCAAACAGATTGAAGTGTTATTGCGTTAAGCTAATCTTTGCCAAGATAAAGTTGTATTGAGCTTACAGCGATACCAAGCTGTATTTGTTGCTTCAAATTTTCTTCTAGGTTATTTGTTTCGTTTTTTTACCAGACTTAATGTTAGCGCAGTCTAAAAAAAACTATTTTCTTTCCAATTTTTACAGATGTGTCTGTTTAATTTTTGTCTTGACTAACAGCGAATTTATGTTTTCTTTCTGAGTATTCAGGAGTGAAACAACATATAACATTACTAATACTTACGTTTCGGTGTTAAATTGCTTGTTTCAGATCAGTTATTTAAAACAGACATAGTGTAGTTATTAAATACAAGTTCAAAAGAAAATCATATAGGACTCGGACAAAGTGAATAAAATACTGCATTTTATGAATCGTATATACAAACAACGGGTTTTACTGCAACTACTAATTTGGAATTTATTTTGTATTCTCTTTTTACTTGAACCATTTCTTAAACGATATATAATTTATCAATATAATAACACCAGGGATATGAATTGAACCATTCAGATATACTGAGGGAAGACAATCATGTTAATTACGTATCTTTACTTAAATGTAATTGTAATAATCAATATGTAATTATAAACTCGCTTATGTGGACATCTATATGGTGTTATATGTATTTCTATTATTGAAACACCAATAGTGTCTACTATTATTAACTGGGGAGTCACTCAGTTTTTTAGTCAGTTTGACTTAGCATTGCATATAGCCTGATGCCCCGCGTATAACATGCGTGCTCACTCGCGTCTTCATGAATCGCCGAACGTCCACTATGTGTTTGAACAGACGATGGTATTTGATGTTGATTCATCTATGTCAGGACCTCAGGGTAAAAGGTAAGACCCAGGGATGATTCAAAATGTTATCATGTGCCAGATTATACGGAAACAGGTTTGTATGAAAGTTAGGCAGTGGTGTCTGCTTATTCAGTCTTATCATCCTGACACAGCGTGATAATAGCCTAGAGGCCCATACCTCGTAGGCCGGTGAGCCGTTTGTTACAATAAAAATGTTCATTGTAAATGGATGTGTAAGACCTGTAATCATTGACTCTGCAGAAAGGAATACAATGAAGTAGCTTGATGAGAAATTAACAGGACATATCTTGTATGTTTTATTAAAATATTTGTATTTGTTACGAGCAAAAAAATACGAGCCGTCGGGCAGTATAAAGCCGACATGTGTTCTTTTCAAAAAGTTATTCCCCATTATTTTTTGTAATTTTGTGTAAAAATTAAAGTAATGTTTCATTGCCATGCTGTAATGTTATAAATTCAAAAATCCTTAAGGAAATGTAATGTTTGTGAACAAAGTTTCACACCACTCACATATACGTAAAACTGTTTTCGTCGACATTTACAATCTGAAGTGATCCTCCTCTTGTCTATTATCAAAATAAAGTTCACATACTTATGTATGTGCACACCAACACACGTATGGAAATTAGATGCTAAAATGATAAATATCTTTATCTATGTATGTGTACACTTAATAATAAAACATCTGATTTTACTTTATGATAACAGTAAGTCGATGTACCCTTGCAACTTCAGACATTATAAGAAAAATAACTTATGGCCTTAATATGGTGATCGTTTTTGAACTTAATAATGCTTACGTAGTCATTTATGTTTCCAGAAATTCCGCATTACATTAATCCTTGTTCCATAGTTCTTATATTGTATTCCTCATCCTGGACTCACCGAAACACACATTTAAAATAGAAAGTAGCATAATATTTTACACGCAACTATAGTTTGTCTATTATTGCCACATGAATCACCGTATGCTACTTCGTAAATCGTTTAGAAATCATAGAAAAAATAATCCAGAAAAATTATCGGACGCTTGAAAATATAATTAAATATGATCTTATAAAAGACATATTTTTATTTAGGCATCGGATTTCTGCATCGGAAATATTTGGTCTTTTTTTCTATATGAACTTATTTAGTTCTTATCTCTCTGTATTCACATTTTATTATTTACTCACTTAAAAACATGACCTTTCGTATTTTAAACTCGCTAGGTCGATAAAATGTTGACCCAAGCACATACAGACATGTCAAATGATTGCCAATACTGCGAATCGTCATTAGAAATGACATGAATAATGTGTTATCTTATCCTAACACAACACCAAAACAATTTACAGACTATCGCGATATACAGGAATATCAGATTGAATGTCAGATATGCCGAATTGTCAGGAGAAGTGAGCTTAATCATTCTATAATTATTTTACTGATTTCGTCTTTGGTAATTGCTTCGAATAAGAACTATGACACGTACTCTGCCCTAGAACATAACATAGTTTGTTTAGGTTTTCAGTAAACTATACAATTACATTGTCTTCGTATATAAAATGCCCAATTGAAAATATTCGACTCCGACTCATCAGAATATTTTGTTTTTTTTAATGAATTAAAATATTTTGCTCCAGTAAAGTTTACAAACCGAAAAACAACACGACATTTAGCCGACGCAAAACTTTGTGAAAAAAAGCCGTCAAAATCAAAACGCGACTAATTTTAAAGCTGAAAATACTGAAGAAGAAATATTCAGCGTATCTATTTTTTTTTCATGACAATTTACTGATTTTGCTACAAAAGTAATTCAATGAAATATTGTTTTCTGTCACGGGAGAGTTTAAAACATTTTTTAGAGAAATGATCCTCGTTTAACCAATAAACTAATGATTGTAAAATACAAAAAGTTCGGAATTTTACGCTTATTACGTAGCCAGCCGGAATATGCCGCACATAAAATCAGTTTTGTCTTGTTTAAAATCAGGACCTGTAATTTAAACTACAATAATTGGAAAGAAAAAGATATACGAGTCATAGCAAGTATTTTGAAAGAGAAAATAAGGGTTGCTGTCCCACACTGTCTCTCTCTAACACATTCTCGCTCTCTCTCTCTCCCTCTATCTCTCTCTCTCTCTCTCTCTCGGTAGCGAATCTACAGAGAAAGTGAAATGTCTGACTGTTTTTTTTTTCGTAAACGATCGATGTCATATTTATTTAATTCTTTTTTAATAATAAAAAAGTAAATAACATACACATACAAGTACTCACACACGCAACGGAATACATTGTTTAAGTTTATATCAATTCGTGGTTACAAATTAATGAATGAATAGTTGTATACAAATCATTGTTCTCTAAGTATTTAAACTAGCTAACTTAGCGTAAGAGCTAGTGTATTAATATATATATATATATATTTCACACATTTTGTCCATCACGAGACTTCATTTTTAATGAACTATCGTGTACCTTACCCCATATATATATATATATATATATATATATATATATATATATATATATATATATATATATATATATAAATATATATATACATATATGTGTGAAAAATGACAAAGGGAAAACAGGTTAAAGTGCAGGAGAAAAACAAAAACAAGTGATGTTTTTGTTTTTTTCGTGCACTGTGTTCCGTTTGTCATTTTCATACATTTTGTCCACCACAACATTTCATTTTCATGAATTATCGTGTACCTTTCCCAATATATATATATATATATATATATATATATATATATATATATATATATATATATATATATATATATGAGTTCCTTCATTATTAACGTTTATCGAACGTAACATTTGTGATATTTTATTTGACTTGAACATTTTAATTCTGTTAATCACCATGCGCTTGATGGAATAAATATGTCTAGGCGCATCAATTCTTCAAATTAACGCCGTGTCTAGTTAGTAAATAGCTTCACCCTTATACTTATTGTGACGAACCTCGGCATGCCATGGGATAGAAATAACTAATGGGTGATATTTTTCCTCCAATAACTTGTTATCGGAATTAAGAAGGAAACATGCGCATTTTTATATAAAGGCAGGAAGAGTATGAAAGGGGCACGAAAAAAAATGATTATTTAAAAAACTGAAATATTTGCTTATATCATCGAAATGATTAGGACCTCGCTTTATTTTAGAGTTAAACGCAAATGTATAATAGTTTAGATGATGTGTTCTTCCTCGCCATATTGTAAATTGAATGTCAATAATTAACTTCTATGTAAATATGATTTACCCATAACCTGACCGAAGTTAGATTTATAAATGTAAGGCTGTTAGAGGTATGTGTCGGTTTAAGTAACCAATTCTCGCAGCCGAAGAACGACATGTTTATCTACACCAAAGTATTCGACACATAACATCATATATATTTTATCAACATTACATATAAATTGCATTCTGTGCCTTGAACACCTCTGTATGACAGGCCTGATGATTTCGACATGAGGCATTTACATTTCTTCTTCTGACTGTCGCTCATCCCTATTTTCCATTGCTCTGTATCTCGCAAGGCTCCTCTGTTAGTGTCATTTTACTGCTGCCAATATATATTTCTGGTCCGATCGCAAGCCGTATATTGTTTCACACTTTAAGAATGCAGACATGATCTATGTAGTAAGTTCCGAGTATTTTACACACATCCATTGCGCCAATAATTGTATACTTACGAAATTACAGATTCAATGTAAGAACAAATCTCTAACTTCTGTCAGCTTTGTATAATGTCACGTTTTCGATTCTTAAAACATTTTTTTCATCAACTGTCACTGACTTAACTGTTCTCAGAAATATTTATTTATTGTGTATACTGACGCACGATGCTGTCGTTACCATCATTGTAGTTGGTTGTATTTCGTATCCACGTTCATAATCGTCTTGTGCGCTGCATGTCACCATCATAATGGCCGTAGTGTCTTCAATCATGCATTTATCAATGCACAGAACGGAGAAATTCGCCACGGGACGGGTTGTTAATTTTTTTTTTTAATTTTGAAGAGATTTTCTCGTAATACGTTTAAATGTAACACATTCAGTGAATGAAATGAGATGCCAACATTTTTCTTCTTCACTTAAGTTTACTTAGTTATAGGGAAAGGATGACGAGTGGGCAGGCAAGGCTCTATAAACTCTTTTAGTAATAACAATTATATATTTTTTAATCACATCTCGAATTCACATCTGCCTATCACAGCTTCTAAAAACCGACTGACTAATACACATATTGATCTATTTTACACGATATCGTAGCGTCACTGAAGAAGCTGTCATCACTTTAAAGATTGACTTTTACTTGAATTCTACACCTCAGTCCATGAATCTTTATTCGTTTTGTCCGAGAGCGTACTAGTCTTACAGAGTTCCGTGTCTATATAACTTTCACTGGATAACCTATATAGTACACTATACTAGATTACGTAATCTTTTTTTAAATACATACATCCACTATTTAACAATAAGTATAAACTACGCAGCAATGTGTTAATACTTAGTCTGTCCTACATTCAAGATATTCTCATTTAACTTTCTAAGAAAATTAACTTCAGTTTTTACTAATTTGCTTTCATTGTTATGAAATGTACGTGACTTGATCTATGTATTATATTTTTCTCTAGCTTTATATGTGTTCCTTTAGTATGATTCATCTATATATGTCTCTATAAGATTACTTGACTGGACTGTTTATATTTATATTAATATGTATCTAAATGATGACTGTCCTGCGGTTTGTACAGCGCAATGTGATATTGTCTTCTCGTGTATATTGACGATTATTGCGTCACTTTCATAGATATTGCTAGGATATTATTAGTATATATGTGAGAAAAATCAAAAAATCAAATATGTGTTAGTTACATTAGTAAGCACCTTACTATGAAACTACTTAAACTGTATATGTACGTTACTTGCAATATATTGTGCTAAAACGTAATCATCAGTTTCTCTGCAAATAGAAGAGCTGTGTTCTCCATGATATACTTATAATATATACTTATTCGATATGCAGGAATGTGTGAAGGCTTTGTGTCATCAACTTTATTGAAATAGTAAGTTCTTATCACAGTATGTCTATATTTCCTGCCGAATTCAGTCCTCCAATGTATCTAAAATGAACTGCGTACATTTTAACATTGTGTTGTTCCACATATATTTTATTGTGTGTTGTCAGACACGAAATTCATATTAACCAAGAGATAATTAGCTATGCAAGTGTACGCATCTCGAACAACAAATATAAATGTAGTTTTATATGACTTGTGCTCGATAATTACTGCTGAAAATGTATGTTATTCGGAGGTTGGATTCTGTGCAGGGCTCCAAGGTGAACGCTGAACCACTTCTCTTCAAAACAAGGTGGTTTACGTCAAGGGCCGTAGATGCCTTTATTCAGGCTCTTCACATATTTTTTGTTGAGGACAGTATGTACTATGTATCGTGTTCTGACCTTTCAATTTTTACCATACGGTCTTGCCCTATAGTTTAATGTTGTAGGAAAGAGAGCGTAATTGCATTTAATCGAACCTGACTACCAGTTCTTAAACTGGTCATTAATATAGGTGTGTATCTTATTTTAAAATACTGATACTGTTCAAGTAATTGCACTTACAGAATGCGGACAATTAATAACATAATAAACTTCTGCTTCCACTCCTTCACGCTATATCGCAAGTTGTATTAACGTTAATGTAAATGGCCCATGATTATTTGTCATATTGATTTGATTATAAAGTATAAAAATAATGATACACATAAAAACGTTCGCATTATCTCATAAATAAGAAAAGTCTTAATCACAGTAATATACGTACGTAGATGCAAGATGTGTTAATATGATTTACGGCGATTTGAAACTATTGTGAAAACCCCACATGTTAAGAAATGTAATATGTTATAGAATTAACGATCATTGTAAATAAAGTAAGTTTTCTCAGTAGTATTCGAAAGATCATCAGGTTTCTAACAAACATATAAGCGTGGTGATCTACGTTGTTATGGTGTCGGATACGTCAGCGTTGTTACATTCTCGTAATAGCTGCTTACTGCGCACGACTCCATTTCAATGAAAACTGACATGTAAGAGTTGCTAGTCCAGCTCCGGATTGCCAAACGCAAATAATTACCATCTGGATTTATTTTTATCATTTTTCTAGTCACAATTGATCTGTGTGATGATTGTGTAATACTTGTAATACATTCGAAATATTACGTAATATACTTCAGTACATATATATTGTGTAATGTATTTTATTATAAGTCATGTGTTTATAAGTTTGTTTCGTTATCAGCAGACGACACACGATTATGTTTTAAGTTGAAGTAATCTATATGCAGATATGTCACCCTATTTGTAATTGGTAAAATGTGTGTTCTACGTAGATCTAGTCAGTATTTCTAATTTAAGAGATGATGGTTTAATATTTGGGGCGTTATTACTCTCAAACGCGCGATGAACGTAGTATTCAACGAGAGAACAACTGATAGACATTATTGAACGCATTTTTAGTTGGAATAAAAAATAGCTACACAAAACACTGTAATCTGTTTTCCGAGTATTCAGTTTTTGCAAATTAAATTAAAACGATTTAATTTCCCTATAATAGATTTAAATTGATAATTATTTAAGAACAAACTGAAATGCATTCTAATTGAACACTGTTTTTTTCTACTTAGTTTTATTTTCATCTATACATATCTGTTTCTATGATTTCGATTACAATGTTTTCCTTTTTATATATTAATTTGTATTCGGATGTTTAGAATACTGTGGTTGGTTACAGGAAGAGTGGACACAGTTTACCTGTAAACAATTATAAAAAAATAGTAATTGTTTAGTAATTAAACTCAAGTCACATATGTAAAATAAATGAAATCGCGGCCTTCTCACAGACTTAAGCATGATGCACAGTGACGTGTTCCATAATCATATAATTTTTTTAAACATTCGCAAGAGAACATATACAATATCTAATTGCCTATTTTAATTGGCAAATATGTAATTACTGAATTAAATATACATTTCTATTAGATCGACACAACTGGGATGAAACCAATGACATGTATTTCCTCAGGTGTATTCTCAAACATCTGAGCTGTCATGGCCGGATTAGAAAATAGTTAAAACACATTTCTATGAGTGAATTCTTTGCCAATAAAATAGGAATTTGTTATGTGATCGTTTTATGATGATTCTAGAAGACAATAATATATCCACGATTAAAGGAAATATCTCCGAAGGAAACATTTAAGAATAAATAGATATACCTGTTTTCTGTTGAATGGTTTTTAGGTGTTGAAGAAGGTTTATTCATTTCATTTTTACCTTATTATAGTGTATACGTCTCATTGCTAACATAATTCGGATTATTTTATTTTCGACAAACTTGGATATACTCAGTAGTAAATAAGGTTTAATTCTGTACATAAGTTTCGCAAAACATGAATAAATGATTATCAAAATAATATTCACGATTTCTTAGGAATGGATCTTACATACATATTTCTCAAACGTATGCAGACAGATAACCTCTTCAATAATTTTATAATATATATGCAGGGGTTCTAACGTTTTCTATTCTTATTATAATAAAAGAACCAGTAAAAATACGCCAGTAACCAACACAAAAAGTAAGAAAGCCAATTCATACAAACATAACAATTAATTTAACGTGGTTCATTTAAATTGTATAAATTCCTCAAGGAAAGTCTGAGTTTTATGTACAGGAAAATATCCCTTTTACTGTTTGTAGTAAATGTCTCTTTTAAAGTTTCTTCTTGGAAAGCACACGTGCTTTGTTGTGCGCGTATATTAGAGAAAATAAGCCGTCTCTCAACCCTTTGTTTTGCAGTCTACGAAATGGTAAGAATTCGTGTTGAACAGTACTTAAAACAAAGAAAAAAAGAAAGGGGTTAAGCTTACTATTTACGAGTCTGTCTAGTCGAAGGGAAAAAGGATGAAAAAGAGGAAGGAGGAAGTGCGTTCTTTCTTTTATATCACTCAAAATCTCGCGTGGTCAAGCATGACCTGTGGGTATTTGATTGGCCGGACCCTATGACAGCGGGATTTTGCGAGAATAGGCCATGTATTTTTCTTTAGAGACGATGAAGGGTTGAGCCAACAGAGAAAAAAATTATAACATATTAGGATGTTAACCCGATATATCTTCAACTAAACATGATTAATTATTACATTTGTTATTATTGTATCTTATAGGTTAACAGTTTTCAAATCTAACATTTACTTCAACAATACAAATAGCACCTTGATTCTACTTATTAACATATCACAAATATGAATTAATTAATATTACTACTGCACTGAGTTGTTGCGATTTAATTTTTAAAACAATTATTTTAGATTATGGATTTCATCTTACACTATTGTTTTGTTGTGTTCATCATATTATGTTCCATACATGTGTCTAGTCTGTTTTCGAGGTACTTCAAAGTACCCGTTCTAAGTCAGTGTAAGGTAAAACATATTTCTCAATATCTACGCTTGATCTCAGTGTCAGTTTTGCTTACAGTTTGACGCGTCGGTTTAATTCAATTTCCTCTATTCTTGTTCTACTTTTTACGAAACTTTTTTTTCATATAAGTATTATGTGTATTACTCTAATCTTTTGCATATTTTATAAATGTTTAAAGTATATGTTTAATTTCAATGTATTTAATTTTGTTTCCCCATATTTCTGTGAAGTGAAATTTACTTCATTTGTTATTTTTTTTTATTAATATTGTTTCTCTTTATTTCAATTTTCCAGAGAATAATTGGCGTTTCCTTGCAGTATCTTTCTGTATCTTAAAAATGAGTCGCACAGTTCATAGGTAAACATTGCCCTACACAGCAATGTATATTTTCTGTTCACTTGATTCCTTGATTTCTAATGTAGTTTAGTGTGTTTATTTTTATTGTAACAAAGTCAGTATTTACTGTTCTTTCTCTGATAAACTGTACGGTTTTCAGTTGTAATATCATTTTCTTTTCGGGTGTATTTTGAAGTTGTCAGATGAATGGGGGTTTAATTGTTCATATATGTTTTTCCAATGCTATGTTTGTCTTTACTTAATTTCACTACACTCTGTATGTGTATTACGTATGGATAATTACCAGCTCAATTACTTGTTCTGCATTTTCCAATTGTTTTTCTGGCGTCGACGCAATTTTCAATACAATTTAACTTTTATTTCTTTCATTATTATTATTTACTCTATATGAGATTTCTACACTACTACTCATTGTGCGTGTGTTACTTTAAGTTTGAATTACGTATATATTCTGACATTTCCAGTACTCTCGGCTTAAAAAAAAACATTTAGCGTTATCGTAACAGCGGTTTGCCGCTTAATAAAATGAAAAATTTGGTATTAACTATCTTTGCCTTATTTTAAATTAAGAGTACAAAATATAACTTATATACACTAATAAATAAAACTGAGTTTATTAAAAGCAGTTTACAATTAAAGCTTAGTTTAAAAGTCAAAAGTGTAATAACAAACTGGCACATCATTAGCTACGGAAATACTATTTAAATTCAATATTTAAAAAAAAATATATAATTAAGTTTAGTTCAAGAGACCCCTCACTATTCGATTTTAAAAACAAATAAAATGGAACAATCTAAAAATATAAAATACTATAGTAAATTAAAGACTAGACTAATAATATAGTAGGTTTTGCAAGCATATAATTTCTAATTTATATCGAAAAAATATATAGCAAATTTGCATGTAAATTTCGAATTAGTAAATTAGTTCAGCTAATCGAAATGAGTGCATATCATAACCACTCTAGAAAATAAAAGTAACGTTTATAAGTGTTGGGTTGGTAGACAACTTATACTTATAAGTAACTCAACCAGACTTGTAGTTTCTGTGTAAAACATACATTTTCTCATCAACTTCTTTCGAATATTCGTACGTGTTTTTTGAAGCCCGACTGTTGGAAACGACATAGGCATGACATTTCTGCCTACATCCTGAACTGTTGTTCATGTTATATGGACATCATAAACAAATATCCGAAGTTACGAAATGTGTGTGTGCGTAATGCATTTCATCACACTACAAGTTACATATTTGCTTTTACCACGTCTAGAATGATGGCGTAACGGTATTAGAGAAAATCCAGAACATTTTTTTTACGATTCTATCCGATTACGGAGTGGTGTATATAATTGTGTGTAATGATTTGAATGTGCACAATACAGAACAGCTATAAAGAAGCCAGACTTTTAAAAAAATACTGATTAAGAAGGAATGTTTCTTTTGCCTATAAAAGTTGTTTACAAACCCACTAGTGTACGCGATGTAATAAGCAAATTGAAACCATTTTTCATATGCTTCTTACAACTTTTCTGTAACTGTATATTTACTGGTCTAACTCTCCTTAGAATATTTGGATAATTCAGTTGTCATAATTAAGATCAAATCAACGCTTAGTAAATCCATCGAAGAGTATATAAGTACTCAGTAGGCGATTTGGACATTTTCAGTAAAGAAAGAAACGAGTATCTAATTGGATCGAATGTTATGATGTCTAAAACTTCCAACAGCGACTAAATAAGAAAACATATTACACCCCAAGTGCATTTAATTTCACACAGAAACAACTGTTAAAAGATGGTCATAACACTACTCATAAATGCCGCAAAACTAGTACCCACAACAGAAAAGAATCGTATGTCTAATTTGTTGATTCCAGAGTAACTTTTCAGATCTTTGTTTTCATACATTTTTGCAGAAAATAAAATACAAATACATATTTACACTCCTTAAAATAATATAAGGTATCTACTCAGCATCAGGGAAACCTACACGTTTTGCAAGTACATTTGCAGTAAAGCACATGATTTATAAACAGTAGAAGCTACTCTTTAAATTCCTTCAATTTTAAGAAATAGTATGCACACTTTACACATCTCTATGGGCTGTTCCGAAACTCATCAATAATATTGATGCAATAAAAGCCGCTCTTGGAATATATCGGTTACTTTCCCAGCGAAGCTGCAACAAAAACAGCTTTTATATTCACACAACAATTCTGATGTTACCGCAGTATCGACCGAGACGTTTCGTGTTTGCCATTAGTAAGCTGCCCTAAAACAAACTTATTTTAATAAACTCAACATAGGATGGCTGCTAAGCACTCATCAGTTTTCTCCAGCAGTATCAACAGCTGATATACTGATAGTAATATCAACCAGAATGGGTAAATCAATCGATGAACTCATGGTTCCCAGAGCAGTAACCATTAATATATGTACTTCGTTTAGTAGACTCTTTTACTAAGGCATGCTTTACAAGTATTATAACTATTGCATATCCTAAATTCTAGTTTTTAATAATGACATTCTTTATATCTTATACGGATGCAGCATTATACATTGATGAACTTTAATTTGTAGCATATAACATCAATTATGTTCTCCCTCAAGGAACGATTCTGACCTAATCCTTTACAGGATCTTCATAAATCATAATATAATTAATATGTTGATACCATTTTTATGATATATATGCTGATAGCACACGTGTGTATTACTGCACTACAGAGAAGGCACTGATTATGAAAACCTTACAAATAATAACAACTCATATCTAAAGGGCAAATTCAATAATTGTGAAAAAGGTAGTTTCTTAACTTTGACGCTTCAAAAGGAACATTTTTTCACATATCCATTTTGGCTTTCCTTCAGTTTAAATTAATTGATTTCTACTTGTGAAAGCCGCTTTTGATTCGACAATCTTATAAAACTTACTTTCATTCTCGACTTGAAATTAAAAACGCACATCATATCCGTTTCTAAAGTCGCGGGTTAATATTTTAAAACCATTCTATCGCACCACGAAATAGCTAATTCCTGTATGAGAGCCAGATACTGTCAAATGTGTAACATTGCTGACACATCTAAGAAGAGTTCAACTCAAAGCAATATTTTTGTTTGCATTGGCAGAATATCAAATCGATTTCGACATCTAGTCAGAGATGGATGCTTACAGCTTAATACTGACATAAGAGACGTTGCAAGTATGGTCATCCTCTACCGATATGTGTATGGATGTTATTAGACTGTACTTGAAATCCTAGTTCATTCCGTCAAACCTTCTCAGCAATGACTTATCGTGCTTCAAAAACTGCAATCAACTCTACTTTACTCATCTGCGTGCTTAACATCGCATGAAACTTCCGTGATGAAGTGTTGGGTTCCTAAACTTTCCAACATTTCATAACTTGACGGCGTAAATACTGTTCTACTTCAGACATCAACGTTTTTTTAAAGTTCAATGTCAATAGATATGCGTTATGTGGTCATGCCAATCATATAAGAGTTATCAAGAATTTCATAGTACTGTTCGATCATCGAATTGAAAAAGACTACTAATCTGATCATCAAGTATAAACAATATATCTGGCAACTGTCTTATTAGAATTTATGAATTAAACATTGATAAAAAATATATTTGGCAACTGTCTTATGGGAATTTATGATTTAAACATTGATAAACAATATATCTGACAACTGTCTTATTGGAATTTATGATTTAAACATTGATAAACAATATATCTGGCAACTGTCTTATTAGAATTTATGATTTAAACATGAATAAAAAAACGATCCGACAATTAAGATATTGGCGAAATGGGAAATACTTCTAATTAGATATGCCAATCAGCAAAAGCGATGCATGAAATTGCAAACTAATTTTAATGGAAAAACAAACTATACATATATGCTTCGTGTCGCCTTAATTAGATTATATTGATGAATACAGTTTTACTAATATTAGTTATTTTTATACGACTACTAGTTCGTATTAATGAAAATGTGTGAATTAATCTTAGGGGATGTACTTTTTCAATCTAATTCAATAATAACTAAGCGGTCTGTGTAGATTTTTGAAAGTAGATCTGTATATAAATTAACAAGACGTAGATAGTGTAATTTTACTAACTGAAGATAGTTACGTTAAACCGAATAATATATCTATATATATCTATATGTAATCATATGATTTCATCTTAATTTAGAATAAGTTTAAAGTTTAGTTAGATGCCAATGGAATTACTTACTGTATAATATAGGTACTACTTCGATAGACAACGCTGACTTATCTTGTCTTTATATATGCAAAAATCTCAAATTAATAGAATTACGAGTGTTACAGTGTTTACAACGATGCTGAGATAAGTAAACAATCTGTGTCTCATTTACCTGGACGAGAATTGCAAGTTTACGCAACATAGAGCACATTTCGACTCTGCGTTGAAAACATACCCCGTACAGAAGCACAGCAATCCCCTCCCTTGCAATGAAATTCATTCTATTGGTGTCACTGAAAGTTTCAGTGAAATATATATTCTTATTTTTTTTAAGTTAAGAAATGTGTATTAGCTGTGTATACATTGATTTAGCGTTTTTTTTTATTTACTTGACATCCTTCAGGGGGCGACGGGAATTTACTTAGAATCAATCCCTTACATCAATTGATGAAGAACGGTTCGCATAAAGAAAAAGAACTACTAACACGCCAGTCATCTTCAGGTGAGTTATACTTCCTCAACGCTAGAGCTCAGAGAAGACAGTCAAATGTTGGCGACGTCAAATTAACCGAGACTAAAGTAATTAGCCCTGGTTAACAAACGAAGATGACGGTTTCATTAATTGGTTGCTACGTTGGAGTGAAAAAGTTTCACTAAATAGGAAATTAAACTCAGATCTGGAATCAGCTTCTCTTATTTTAATTCCATATCAATAGCAACACTTTCTGAAAATTTATTGAAATTCATTATTTAAAATGAAATTACATATTAAACACTTCAAAACAAATGTTCTGCAAAGAGTTGTTGTTTCTTTTTTAAACACATCGTGCGGCAGTCTAATGAACTGAACTTTTTTCCGACCTTAAAACAATACACCCACAAACAAATAACACTTGTTTTAATAAAATACTCGTATATATGTTATATTGCTCTTTACTACTTTTATTATAAGTATGATAGTTTATGGTTGTTTGTTTTAAAAAATTGAATTAATGAATGTAGTGATGATGGAAGATCTCTACAACATACGTGTTAACACTACGAGTACAATGTGGACGACACAGTATTTTCACTTGTTCAGTTTCTGCGTAGATAACATGTGCTTTTCTTTCAGTTGTATGTATTTTACGGTTCTACTATTGACTATTGCTTTGTATTTTGCTGTACGGTTTCAGTTATTGCCTATAGGATATCAATCATCATCCATGGGTCTATGAATATGAGTTGTATAAACAAAACTACTTATGTTCATGTAAAATAATCTGCTATAGAAAATAAGTTTGACAAACCTGGCGTTGACGTCTACCTTCAGTAAGAGCATATATTTTTGCATCTCTGTGCGCATAATAAAAATGATTAAACATAAATTACACTTCTCTGTCTTTCTCTTTCTCTATTTCTCTATACATATATATTTACATAAGTATATATATATATACATATATATATATATACATATATATGTATATATATGCATGTATATATATATACATATATATATACACATATATATACATATATATGTATACATATATATATATACATATATATATATACATATATATATATATATATATATACATATATATATATATATATATATATATATATATATATATATATATATATATATATAGCTATATACATATATATATATATGGGGAAGGTACACGATAATTCATGAAAATGAAATGCCGTGGTAGACAAATGTGTAAAAAATGACGAACGGAAAATCGGTTAAAATGCAGGAGAAAAACAAAAACAAGAGATCTGCCCGGTTTCGTTTGTGTTTGCGAACGTCTTTAAAAATAAGTGAAGATTTGGAAATAGTTTGATGACTGATCCAATGCGTAATGTCTTTACTTTTTACATATAAGTATTGATATATATATATATATATATATATATATATATATATATATATATGTATATATACATATATAGGATCAAATAAAAACAAAAGTAAACACTTTTAGTAGATGGAACCTATTGTGAAGAGGATTAGCTCAATATACGAGATAGATCAATTGTGTATATATATATATATATATATATATATATATATATATATATATATATATATATATATATATGTATATATATATATATATATATATATATATATATATATATATGTTTTTAAGTGAGTAATACTCTATACGTATGCGGTATATGCAGATGCTTGCACTCACATGACTCATAGACACTAATAAAAATGAAGTTGCCTTAACTAACATGTAGTGTCTGAATCTTGTCAGACTAAGACAAGACAGGTAGATAAATTAAAATTATTGTATTGGGTTAAAAGGTTGTTTAGCGAAAGACAAGGAGAGAAACAATAATTGCATGATGTTATAGGAAGATAATATGTTATAACTGGAAATATGTATATTATTTATTCAAACGTATTCCACAGTGTTTTACATGTTATTATGTTTAAAGTTGTTTATTAAAAGTAAGCCTCGCTCTGTGGAGGACTATGTTTTAATCGTATGAATTTAAACGGCCTGTGTGTAAAAAAGATGAACTATAAAATTGAAGAAAGTTTTCCAATGTATATGTTAATATCAACAATTATTCCTCACAAAGGGATTGGCAAACATAAACGTAGCGACCATCAATAAATAAAACTAAAACAAGTGTCTTTAATAATTGAAGGTTTCCAATATCTTGGATGCGCGACGTTTTACATATCAAATAGGATTACCTCTGAAATTAATTATATTGATTTTAATAAAAACAAATTTAAATATCATGAGATTCATGAAATATCAAGTTATTAAACACACGTCAAATAAAACAAATAGAGTAACTAAATAGAGATTCAAGGCGGTATTCCGAAAATGGGAAGGTTTCTGTACATTTTTGTTGTTTGAATCAATTTTAACTTTAATACATCACTTTTTACTCTGTTTCCATTCTCTAAACTAAATACTTTTTGGATTAAACTGAACTAAACATAATAATGGCATTATTACCTATAATCAAACGTGTGTATAGAATAAAAACTGTCAGCTAAAGAGAACACTAGATACACGTGTATATGGCAATAGCTATTACCACACACACACACACACACATATATATATATATATATATGTATATATATATGTATATATATATATATGTATATATATATATATATATATATATATATATATATATATATATATATATATATATATATACATAATAAAAGTTTTAAAAAGGTTGAAGGCAATGCGAAGTTCCAGATTGCTGGAAGCTGTGAAGAGCAAAAACAAAACAACACTTAAATAGGTCGGATATAGATCGAAAAGGTATGTTTATTTTTCTAGACGAACTTACAAGACAGCAAAAGTGTTAGTTTGTTATATTCCGGATTATCAAGGATCAATTTGATATATTTCGAGAGAGTTTCTTCCTCTCCTTGTCCAAAATAAATAAAAGAAAAATCCCGGAATCCGAGAAAATGCCAGGAGCGCTGGGGGGTTAAACCGGAAGTGTTCAGGATAAAGTATTCAGAGGAAAATGAAATAGACGTAATAAGTTCTAAGATAATAATTAGATATTATATCTTATATTATATTCTTTTTATATATATTTATATATATATATATATATATATATATATATATATATATACATATATATATATGTATGTGTATGTTGTTTCTATTTATTTAATTTTTCTTTTATATATTCACTATTATTGTTATTGTTTTTTTGTTTTTTTATCGTATATAAACCTTCTCAGCAAATAAAATATATAAAACGTGGATTTTACTCAAAATATATATGTTTGGCATTAGATGTTATATATGCTGTAGATAGTTAATTACTTGGTTATCGGTGCAGTATATTATAATTTAGTTATGTCTGGTTTAGGTTTAATCTTATTTATTGGTTTTAATTCATCTCTTAGGTGTCTTTTGTTTTATTTCGGTAGATTGATCGGTTTACTGGTTAAAGAGAGACAAATCCGTTATATTTGGTATTAATTTATGAAGGAACTTCTGTTAATTGGCTTTGTTTGTTGAATTTATTTAACTAATCTCAGATTTGTTATCCAGTTGTTTGTATGTTTTATTTGTTTATTTATTTATTTATATAATGGTTGTTTTTTTTATTTATTAAGATGAGGTGGGGCGTTGTGTGGGGTTTGAGATCAAATAGTGTGGATGTCAGCTACTAATGTAATGGTCAATTCTTAATATAATAGGTATGATTAGTGCAAATAGTGTGTATTATGGGTGTGGGGGTTATTATCTGGGGGATGGGTTCTGGGGAGAGTAAGTTATATGATGAAGGTAGAATTTAATTCGTGTCTCTCGTTCAAAACTGGAGTATGTTTGGAAATGAAAATAGCTTCCCTCAGTCTTAGGTCGCCTAGGTTCCTGGTCGAGGATAGAATGGAAACGTTTATGTATTGTTGTGTAGTATTGCATGAGTAAGTATGTTTGAAGAAGGAAGCTATATTTGTGTGTATGTGTTCCTTTACACGCGTGTATAATTGTATTGTAGTATATCCAATATAGGAGTTGTTACAAATAGTGCATAATATATTGTATACACAGTTAGTGCGGTGGCATAGTCCAGTGGTAGGAATGGGACAATTGGCTAGGGAGCATGGTTCTTGGTGCGTGTAGTGCGTTTTTTTGGAAAGGTGTTGACGTAAGGTGGTGCCGGTGTGGGTGAGTTGAATGTCTAGTTTTTCTTTATGTATTGCACTGCGGATCGCATTAGTAAGTCTGTCATAAAAGAAAGGTAGTTTTAGGAAGCATGTGTTGGAGAGTGTGCTGTGTCTGCGTGGTATGGTCTTCCTAAGGTGGGTTATTGTTGAAGTGGGGTAGCCGTTGGTAATTAAGGTTTGATGGAAGGAGTTGGTGTGTTTAATTTTATTGGCAGTAGATCAGCATTTATTTACGGTCATAGTCCAGTTTGGCTTTAAGAGGCAGGGCAGATTTAAAATGAACAAATATTTTTTTGCAGGCAGGTTTTCTGTAGAAATTGGTATGTATAGAACCGTTTTCTGTTATTTCGAGGTTACAATCGAGAAGAAATAGTGAGCCGGACTCGCTACGGTGTTCTATAGTAAATTGTATATAAGAGTTGGTGTTGTTGAATATGTCGAAAATGCTGATAGCTGCTACACGAGATGAGGTGAGGACAAGAATGTCATCTATGTACCTAGTGAAAAAGATGTGGGAGTGGCAAGTGTTGAGGGATTTTTGTTCGAGTCAGTCCATATAGGATATGTCTCAGAGGCCAGACAAGCTAGACCCCATGGGAAGACCATACCTCTTCTTAAATATGTGGTGGTGGAAGGTAAAATATGTATTATTAATGAAAATGTCTAGGGGTTGGTGTATGTCTTCGAATTAACACCCGAATAGTTCTAAGTTATCGGAGGAAGAGATGTGGTCAGAGATGAGGTCAATGGCTGGGTTCGCGGCTATTAATGTGTATAGGGAAACAACATCGAGGCTGAATGTGTATTTGATAGAGCTTAACTATTGTTGTTTGAGTAGGTTTAGTCTGCTAATGACTTGGTCAGAGCTGCTGACATGTGCGGGGAAGGAAGGGAGCAGTAGTTTAAGGAGTCTACAAAGTAGCCGGGAGATTTTATATAATTTTCCTTCGACGCTTGAGACGATGGGCCTAATTTGAGTGTGATTGCTGGTCTTATGGGTGGTAATAAGGTGGAAGAAAGTAGGGAGCTTGCTAGTTTTAGTAGTGCAATTAATTTTGCCTTGCTTAGGGAGGTTGCATTTGACGCAGATTTTAGACCAGGTATTGTCTATAGTGTGTTGTATTTTAGTAGCTGATATGTTATGGGGAGGATTGTATAATGTGTTATCGTCTCGCAAGACTCCTATAACCCCCTTGCACTAAAACACCTCGACAATAACACATGCTATTGAAAGAAAATCATTGACATCATTCCACTTGCTGAAAATAGAATTGGAAAAGGCTACTCTACAGACGGTAGATGTACACTTACCCTTTGAAGTAGAGTGTGATGCGTCCGATGTTGCGATTTCTGCCGTTCTCAATCAAGAAAGATAACCTGTAGCGTTTATGTCTAGAAGACCACAGGGCAGTGAACTAAAAAGGTAGAAAAAGAAACGACGGCAATTATTGAGGCAGTGCGTAAATGGAGCCATTATCTGGCACGAATCCACTTTACTTTGATTACCGCTCAGCGGTCAGTAGCATTTATGTTCGTTATTTTGTAAGAGCAAATAAACCCCCTTTTTTACAGAAAATGTAAAGTAAATGTGTTCTTCGTGTAGGATTTGTGCAGAGCTAAACCCTCAATTCTATTGCTTAATAAAAAGAACTCTTATCAAAGCAACAAAAGCTATTGAACGACTTAGTGTTGATTTCAAAAGTTCGCTACCTAGTGTATCGACTTATTGTTACCTAATTATTATAGTTTATGAATACTCTCGTTTCCCTTTTGCTTTTCCATGTCCCAATATTCATGCAGCAACAATGATCAAATGTTTAGATTTGCTATTTAGCCTATGTGGAATGCCAAGTAATACAATTCAAATCGAGGCACATCTTTTATGTCTAAGAGGCTGAAATCTTATTACTCCAAAAATGAGTTGCCATTAGTAATAGCACACCGTATCATCCAACCGGAAACGAACAAGTAGAGAGAATTAATGGCATTATATTGAATGCGATTCGTTTAGCTCTTAGATCGCGTAACTTGTCTGAAAAGAATTGGGAGTTGTACTTGCCGAGGTGCTCTACTCACAGAGATCGTTGTTTTGTACAGCAACTAACGCCACACTGCATGAACGTTGCTTCAGATTCCAGCGCCGTTTCTCCTATGGAAACTCGCTGCCCTCTTACCTAATGACTCCTAGACCCGTAGTGCAAGGGAGTTGTGTAAGGAACAAAAACGAACCCTATGTAAACCAAGTATAGATTCTTAACAGTAACCCGACATATGCACACATTAGGTACCCAGATGGACCAAACTCTATGGTGTCTGTTCACAACTTAGCACCTTCACCCGAAGCACAGAAAATGTTAAGGTCTCCTATTGAAAAACTAGAGAGAAGGAACCACTTTGTACCGGATAATATACAATGCCATAACGGAGCTTATGATGACACGTTGGCCCAGCCTGAACTAAGGCGATCTAGTCGGGTACCAAAACCTTCCAATCGATATGGACATTGGCTGCAGTAGGAAGTATATATATATATATATATATATATATATATATATATATATATAAATATATATATATAAATATATATATATATATATATATAAATAAATAAATAAATATATATATATATATATATATATATATATATATATATATATATATATATATATATATATATATATTGAAGGAATGTAATATTGTGTTCGTACAGGTAAAAAAGAGTAAAAGACAAAAGTAACAAAAGGTAAAAAGAAGAATTACATTTTTTAATCTACAAGTTTTTTTCTTTCTAGCAAGAAAGAATGTTATATTACATTCGTATGGGATTCCATATGTGCTCCCGGAGCCGGAAGTCCTCATGTGACGCGTATTAAAACTGGGCATATCTGCCACCTTTTTGTATTTTTTGTTAGTTTTGGCTTCCAAGTAACACGTGTCTTTTTTATTTTATATATATATATATATATATATATATATTCATATATATATATATATATATATATATGAAATATATATATATATATATATATATATATATATATATATATATATGTATATATATATGTATATATGCATATATATATATAGGCTAACATGAAAACTACTACTTTCTAAGCGTTATGTTCAACTTAAATAAAAATTTATACGAACCATATCTAAAAGATAATGCCAATCTAACATATGTAAACCCGAAGTATAATCACCTCCTATTAATAATAAAACGTATCCCGAATTCTATCGAACGTAGGCTTATCAACAATTCTAGCAACGAGAGTGTTTTGAAAAATCAATCAAAATTTACAATACAGATCTAAAAAAATAGTGGTTACCATAATATCGAAATTTAATACAACAAAAACAGGGCACTTATAATTACAACAAGATAAAAAATAAAAGAGAAAGTAATATAATCTACTATATCCTACGCTATAACCACATGCTTAAAACTAAACTGGCCAAGCAATTCCCGAAACCAATCTCCTGCATAAAATATTCAACCAAAATAACCTAAGACTATCCTACAGCTGAAAGAATATATATACAAGAAGTGGTATTCTGGGCTGCCAGTATATAACTGGGGTGAGAGAAGACTCGTGAGTTTGAATTGTTATTTGCAGTTTATTATGGTTTGACGAGTACATTTGTTCTTCGTACAAGTACGGCACAATAACAACCACAAAAACAGCTAAACAAAAACTAAAAAAATAAAACTTAAAATAGAAATACAAGGAACTACGTGTTAAAATAAATCCACACATTATATCGACACAACAAAAACATAAGGATATAGCACAATCTATAGAAAACAGAACAATATAACAGGATATATAAAGTAACACTAAGAAGACGTTATTTGGCGGGAAGCCCCACGATTGGCGTAGAGATCAACAACACTCTGATTGGTTAACTAGCTAGCCGTGTATATAAAAACACCCGGCAAAAATAACTCCATGCATGTTAGCCTGAAGATTCCCCCGGGGATGAATCGCGGTAGCCTCTGTGTATCGTAATTGCTATAAACATATTTTCATAGCTTGCAATATATATATATATATATATATATATATATATATATATATATATATATATATATATATATATATATATATATTTATATATATGTGAAATTAAAAAGTAAAAAAGAGATATCTTGTTATACATTCATAGACATTTCGTGTTTATTTCGTAAGACTTCCTAACGATAATAATTTGAACAAAAATGTCATGCAAGTACATCGAAATGTTGGGTTGACATGATGAGTTTTATAAGGGAAAGTAGTAGTCGTAGCTACTGTGAGCGCTGGAGGAGAGCCCAGGTTGTGAGAATATATGTATGGAGGTGTATATACACCTCCCCGTATACACACTTACGTACAAAGTTTTTTTCACATATATATTAATGCAGATACTAATGAATCCCCCACTACAAATCAAAACTACTTAACCACAAATAACAGCCTAAAGACTGAACACAATTTACACATACTTAAATTATTAATAAATGTAACCGCTTTTTGCTCTCAATTTACTATCAAACATCAACACATCCTGAACAAAACAACATTTAACTTATCACTCCCCATAATTAAAATGATGTGTCTTCCTTTCATCATTGGCATGCTCACATCACACTTCTACACATTATTTAACTCAAACCTATGCTCACACATTCCGGACATAGCAAGCTGGGCAATACTCCTACCCCCTCCATCCCTTCCTAAAGCTTAAAATAATTCACACCTAACCACAACAAAACCTCGCCTCTCACCTATCTCACCTTTTAAGCATTTTCTCCAACACCCGTCCATTTTCAAGTTGTCTTAATTTCTTCAAATAGCTTTCTAAAAGTATGATACCACCTACATGCAAAACAAACAGAGGGTCAACCTTCCCTTTTCTTACCCCAGGCTCTCAAACTGTATAGCACACCTCACCACAGCAAAAACATAATCCTCCCTTTCCTCTCTCCAACCCTAAGGAAAATGCACTTAAACTCTTACGCCTGGCTTTTTAAACTTCTGACTTAAGAGTACCAACTTTAAGCTTTCCATAATTATTTAATTCTTCGCCACTACTAACTTCTCAGAACCTGGACTCACCTCAAACGCTCATAGCAGCAACGACTACAACTTTTTCTTTATTAACCCATAACGTAAACCAAAAATGGCGATGTACTTGCATGACAGTTTTCTGTAAATTATCATCCTGATGAAGTCTTACAATTTATACTTTTTTTTGTTTCATTTTCCATTACGTCGGATAACTCTTATTCTTCCCTTCTCATTATATATATATATATATATATATATATATATTGTTGGTGATTTTATTCCATTAATTGCGACAATATATATGTTGTTTCGTTAGCATTCATAATGAAAGCCAACTCTTCAAGCGTTAAATGGAATCACTGCCTAGAATCTTAAATTCAACTTCAACCGGAAATTAAAGATGCATCAACGGGAGGGGGACGAAGATGGCGCTTAGCCTATAGCGAGGACAGAAAAGGGGGGGGATACTCCAACAGGTGATATTTTAGAAAGTTGGGTGGGGTGATATCTAGTGTCTGGGCCATCGTGACCTCAATTTTAACTGGGGCAGAGGGCCGGGTGGGTTTACTTAAATTATGAGGAGAATAGAATTATAAAATTATAAATGTCATTTTTGTTGTAATAGGTGAGTATCGTGTAGATAATATATAATATAATAAATAAGCAAATTAAAACACCTACCATTTAAACCAGTGGATTTATGTCGCTGAAACCATAAGCTGGTGTTATAGAATTAGATACAAAGATAAATGCTCTTTTATACAATTTGATATAATTAATTACTACCCCTTAAACATCAGAGCACTCTTCAAACATGTCATAGAGTTCGCCGCTCTTCTCTCTAATATATCTGACGATTAAATAAACGTAATTAAAAAATGCCGAACCACGGTACTAATAAATAATAATGAACAATGGACAAAGGAGGACCACTTCTCTTCCGTCGATGTTTCTATGGGCTCTCTTGATTGCCCAGGTGACAGACTTGGTTGGCCTGTACTTACTATATAACCTAACAAAAGATATCGAAGTTGATTCGATCGGGCTTTACATAGATGATAGCCTAATGTATGTTAAAACACAAATGGACAAACGTGTTAAACAACCCCAAAAAATAATACTCAAAGAAATAAAACAGATAGTCTTAAAGGCTGAAAAAACATCAATGTCAAACAGGTCAATTTCCTCGATATTACATTCAACCACACTAGTGGGACTTATGATCCCTACGCTCAATATAATTCTTACCCCCTTTTATGTCAACCCATTATCTAACCACCTTAGATCTGTAAGTAAACACATAAGAACTTTTATGAAAAAAAGCACTTTAGGAGAGTGGATATAAAAATACCAAAATAGAGTATATTCCAACTACACAAAATAACCCTAGTAGGAAGAAAAATAGAAATAAGAAAATGATCTGGTATACACCTCCATTTAACAATTCAACTAAAACCAAATTAGGGAATAAATTCCTAAACTCAAAAAATACTCATTTCCCTAATAACAACATACTCCATGATATATGATATAAGAACACACTGAAACTAAGCTATTGTTGTGGTGACAGCCCTAACAACAGAGCCACCACATTCAAGTCTCCGCAGATGTGCCAGTTGCAGTCATTGTACTTGATGGAATCAAGCAGCTGCCGCATAGGCTCATAGGTATATTTCATGCCGAACACGTGAGCCAGTGGAACTGATGGTTTCCTGTTGCCATTGTGGAGTAGAACAGCCTTCAAGCTGTTCTTCCCGAGTCGATGTAGAGGCGCCAGTCTGCAGGATCGTAGTCACACCCAAGTTTTTTCAACAGACCGTTGATGTCACTGCAGAATGTCATCGTGTCTTCCATCTAAAAAAACTGAGCCATGGAGCTGTGACGTGCTCTGAACAAAGATATATTGGTGTTAGGTTCAAGTAGATTCCACTAGTGCAGCCTTGATCCAAGCAGCTCTGCCTTCGCCTTTGATAGCGAGAGATCTCGTACAAGATAATTCAAGTCTCCCTGGTTCAGAAGGTGTGGTTCTTGTTCTTCAGTGTCGGTTCCAAAAAGTTCATCATCATTTTCTTCGCCACTTCTTACAGTTATGTTCGGATCAGATGGACAGGTTGGAACGGGGTTCTCGTCATCATGAGGCACAGCTTTACGAGCAGAGACGCAGTCAGCGTACTTAATGTGGCCTTTATTCTTCCTGTTGAAGCCGGCGATGCTTGTGCAGCAGAGATAACAATCATCATGATGATTCTGCGGCTCACGCCATATCATGGGCACCGCAAATGGAATGCTCGCGCGCTTGCCCACCAACCACTGAGTCAACGCTGAGTGGCAGCTTGTGCAGCAGATGTGTGGTGCCCAGCTCTTTTCCTGGCCCCGACCTTACACCCGAAGTAGTGAAAGTAGGCGGCCTTCATTTTCACTTCTCTAGATACACTTCGCTGTTGATCTTTTTGGGTAAACCGACCACAGACATAACATAAGTTGTCTGGATGATTGGTACAAGGAACGTCTACTCATGTTTAACTGACAGAAAGAAAGAAAAAATAGTAGTTATATAAGTACGTTATATCGTACTTACGTAAGAGGTGGTAGGCTACTTCTAGGCAATGGGAGTATTTCTGAAACTCAAAATCCTGACGTGATACAACAAAACGGTTATGATCTTTGAAATCAGCGTACCCAAATTAGTCCAAATCAATGTACACATCTCCAGTAGCAACCATGTTGTTGTCCAGTGTTATTGAAAGAAAATTATTTCCAGACATTAGCAATGTTTTTTTTTGCCTAATAGATTTTTCTCAAATTCAAAACCGACCTTGGGAGGCTAGTAAATCGAAACCACATGAATGGTAAATAGTTTACAGTCGAGAAATTATCAAAACACTTTACAAATGTTATTATATCGTATAACACCCGCATAAAATGTTTATTCGAACATCACTAAAATATGTGAGAGATCAAACTGGAAGAGAAAATTATCAACATTGTTCGGTGTAATATTTTTCGTCAAATGTATGTGTCAAAAATTGGCGTAATTTGTTCGAATTAAGAACATAGTGGTATGATGTTTTTGCTTGTTAACAATAAAGAAAAACGTCATTATGTATTGTTATAAAAGCAAAATATGAAACTCTACAAAAATCGTTATCTTTTTCTAAATAGAAAAATAAGTTTCAAAACATTATTTTTCGAAGTGAAGTCCTTCAACAGCGAACAATAAAAAAAGATAACGGAAATACGTTTTGTACGATCTCATTTTTTTTACCAATGATAGGTTACAAACGAATATAACAGTAAGACATAAACCACGAACCATAAACAATATATATACACATATATATATATATATATATATATATATATATATATATATATATATATATATATATATATATATAAATAATTGCTTATGACAGTATATGTATTTGTTTATACTATCAGTGTCTTCTTTTTTTAGTCTGTTAAAACTATTTAGCTCGATAATTGTCAATCAATTATTATTGCATACATCAGTAAGGTTAATTATATATTCACATTACCTTGTTTTTATTTTATTTTATTTTTATTCATTTTATTATACACCTCACAGAATTCTGATGTTTAATAGATAATGTGAAAAAAAATAAAAACATTGTTATTGGAATATAAAATCAACCTTATTAATATATATATATATATATATATATATATATATATATATATATATATATATATATATATATATATACATATATATATTTATATATCTTTATATATATATATATATGTATATATATATATATATATATATATATATATATATATATATATATATATAGTCAGTAGTAAGTTATCAACATACATTTATGGCAATTAAACTACACGGAGACTACCGCGTGTCATACCCTAGCAATACTTACGTGTCGGGCGAAATTACACAACCGAACTTTCATACAAAATAAAAAAAACATAAGTTGAATTGAATGGACTCTAGAAAGTTAGATACAGCGAATAAGTAAAACATGAATAAAGACAGTCGGGTATGCGCATACTTTTTCATGCGTTTGAACTAAAAGTTCAAACAGTATATTTATCCTTTAACTAGTCTGGAAGAAAATAATTGCAAACCTAAATGGCGAAATGTTTTTATTCATAAAGTAACTTAAACGACGCATTCGGTGGACGAAGAATACTCGAAGCAATCGCATATAAATACACCTAAATTGTCATACACATTTCTAAGTTTACTGTTTTGAGTAAAGCTGGCGACAACTTCATTTCTATCAGGTAATTGTCGCATTCCTTAGCGTTCTAGCGTTTGCGACGGCGTATCTCGATAAATAGTATACTAAATAGTATAAGCACGAAGTAAATAAAGCGTACATACATGAATGTTTCACAATTATTCAAACAAAATAAGATAATCTGATTTGTTTATAGAAACAATAAAATATCGTGGACAAATAAAAGACAATGATAGAAGAAGACCCAAATCAGCAAGTGCAATAAAGAGTATGCCAGCCATGACAATATATTACTTTTGCACAGTATTTTGGAGGTAGCGAATATCTACTACGTACCTGTTTAAATAATACAAGCTCATTTAAACGAACTAATATGATAGGAATTAGACTGGATTTTGACGACATAATGCTATGACGTATTTGAGTGAAAAACACATGCTCATGATGGATTTAATCGTAACACATCATGATACAAAACTTAACATCGTTATAGCTACAAGTGCGAGTTCATACATCATATGAGCGTGTATTTTACACATGATGAGCAACGGTTTGCTTAAGCCGATAGTTCATTATTTTACTAGAATAAAAGCTAGTCGCAAATTAAAAAAGAAGTGGTTGGCATCATTTTCACCCTTTTCTTACAACACAAAGATTCTCATCAGAAACTGAGCATATACTTTTATTAACAATTCATCTGAAAAAGCGTTTACCTACACATTAGAAACACATATCACATAAATGGTGAATCCTCTTTCTAAATGATAACTACTATATCCCATTTTCAAATATCTGATATGAGGACGGACTGGCAAGATTGATACCAAAATATGTTGAACTGTTTAAAGTACATCATAATTGCTCTTTGCTTGCAGAAGCTGAGAAAAACACGTTATGCAAAATCGTAATAGGACCCTTAGTTACATTCGAATGAATAAAGACAACACGATGAACGATCGTTTTCCTTAATAAAAAGTAAAAGTCATGATAGAAAAGAACAAAAAAGTAACAGAAGCATATAAAATCTGCGACTGTGTAGTAATGCACAGAGATCGGGTTGTCAGTCCGGCGACATTGCAAAAAAGTATTTGATGTAAGGTTCTTGTTGGCCACCCAGTTATATTATGGGCATAATACTATCATGCAAAGTGTTGCTTACTAGACATAGATCGAGATATTGAGCATATATTTAAAGCAAGTATAGGATGGGCGTTAGGCGCAACAACGCCTCCAATTAGAATTTAAAAAAAAACTTGGCCTAAAACAGACCGACCGTGCTAGACACTCCTTATTGACTTGTACTATTAGCTATTACGAATTAGCAGCCATGGATACTTAATAAACACCAATTGTGTGTCTGCATTAATTGGTGTCTTGTTCTGACTGTTTAAGAACAACAACGGTCTTGACAAATATTTACTGTAAGTAACACCATTGGGAATCTGTCCAAAATGGTTACAAGGCCAACAGTTATGAAAGATAGACACGTAAAGCCAATTAGGAAATCTATTCTGACGCTGTAGAGAAGAACACGACAGAAGAGGAATTGATGTGCGTTGTGTTAAACATGTTCAGGTTACCGGTTTCATAAGTAGTTTCGCGTAAGCGAACAACTAACACTAAAAGAAAATATACTCACTTCAAGTAAGGCAATTCCATGCGAAATATAGTTACATGGGAATGATATTTTAATGAAACTGTATGTATGTTTCGGCGTATTAAATCTTATGAATCGAAAATGCCTGTACTAACGTTTGTACTAATGGGAGTATTCAGTATATTGCTCTTTTGTTGTCTATTTAATACGATGTTTTTACGGAAAATATAAAACAATCTCGTAGATTTTACACTTAAAGGCAATCGCATGTTTATTTAAATTAAGATTTAATTGTCTATAACTCCTATGAAAGTGCGTTGTAAATATGTATTAGATGTCCTCCGGAATTTAGACATTACATTAAGGAAAGTAGACATTTTTAAAATGTTATTTAGTTTAAAATATAAATCATAGGATTATCATTCTAAAGAAAGAGATTGTTGTCAGAACTATCATTATATTGGAATAGTACGATGTATGTACAGTCATATTGAACATCATTTCTTGTGTAAATAGTATTATCAATTGCCTGATACGCAAAATAGCGTAGATACATTAAATAGATTAGCCCGTTAATTCTGGCAGTCTTGAATACACAAAAACGTTCCGAATACAAGAAATTATGTGGACATTTTTAAAATAAAGAATTTAAGTCATCATCTATTTCCTTGTGCATTAATCACGACAGGTTAGATTGTTTCGAGGCTTCTTAGAGTTCGCAATGCTGAATTGTCTCTTGTTTTAAATTCAGAAAGTAATAATCGGATACTGTAAAAAGGTGTAAGGCTTTGGAGGTCAAATGGTTAATATTTAAGGTTACCGTATATTTTATGGTGATTTGGTTAAAAACTTGCACTAGCACAAATACAAGCGATGGTATATAAGCATTTTGTTACACAGTAATTCGAAATATAAAACAATCATCGGAAATTATCTAAGTATTTACAGTCAACAAAGTGGAACAATTATTTATGTTTATGTTTTACTTTGTACTGATAGAATTTGGTTGTGTTTACAGATTTGCAATAGTTATATGATATGAATACTTATTCTAAATTATTAGTGTTATTGAAAAACTTGCGGCCTATTTAGTAAGTTATTAATCGCGAGAAGGATGAATGTAATTTTAAGTCTTTATCGAAGACATCCGTATTATATCAGCGTTAAATAAAACCAAAAAGTCGTACATTGGCAGAAAAATTTCAACAAATACTATTATCCATGTTTTAAGAATGTATTTGGTGATTTTGGCCTGTTAGAATATGAACAAAATGATCGTGCTCTAATACATGGGAGAAATGTGCATTCATAACAAAGCTCCGCAAAGACTACTGGAAACTGCACTAATGACAGCCTCCAACACCATCAGACAATCACATGGCTTCTACAAGGTATCCCTGTTAATGATGAAAATTATATTGACCGAACAAACACTGAACCTAGATCATAACTAACCTTGCTTCTCTTCGTTCTCAATTGAACTTATTTACACATCCCCGCACACCCACTCACACACAAACTTCTCCTTACAAACATTTTCATTCACCACGGATCTAAACCACTTAACCACAAATAACAGCCTTACAAATGAACAGAATCGAGACATCCTCACAAATATTATGATATTTAAACTCCGTTTGCCATCAATTTAACTTCAAACCATAAACCCTACCTGCATCAAACTACATTTCACCTATTTTTAGCCAAAATTAATATCACTTTTTATCTTGTCTTTATTGTTCTTTCCCCTTTATTGTCATATTTACTGCACATTTCAACACTTCCCTTCTCACTCACTTATATTCAACACATTCCTGAAATAGCCAACTGGTCAATACTCTTACCCTAAAAAAATTTCACACCTAACCACATCCAAGTTTCTCCTCTTCTCCTCACCCATCGAACCATCTCGACTACTTATTTCACACTTTAACCCACCAACATCATCTACTTTCAAATTATCTTCATTTCTTCAAATCTTTTTCTATAACTATGACACTACCTACATACCAAAGATACATGCTACACCTCACCACGACAAAAACCTCAGCACCCCTCCCCTCTCTTCCAATCAACGACCAACTCACTAACACTCCCACCCTCCCCCATTTTCACTCACAGCTATCGACATTCTTTTTACCCCCTGCCATTGACTTCTCTCAGTCAGGACCCCGGCACTACTTTTAATTATCCACCCATCATGTCTACTCAATATTTCGATGTACTTGCATGGCCATTTTTAAAAAAAATATCATCCTGAGGAAGTCTTACAAATAAAGAGGAAACGTTGATCAATATATGAAAAATAATCTCTTGTTTTGCCTTTTCTCATTACCCATTACGTCGGATTACTCTCATCCTTCCTTTCTCATATATACATATATATATATATATATATATATATATATATATATATATATATATATATATATATATGTGTGTGGGTGTGTGTGTGGGTGGGTATGTATGTATGAATCAGATTCAGTCAATTTGTTTAACCGTCTGAATTTTTTAAATAATAGAAAGCATGCTTGTAATACTATCTAACATATACACTTTCGTTAATGGCTAATTTTCATATAGACTCGTGAAATTTAGAAATATATTGTTTTTGTGGTACTAATAATAATCTTGACCCAGTTTTCGTGAGGTTAGACTTGGAAGCGTTCGGCTCTCCTACGCAAACGCCCGAGAGTTGACGAGTCTATTTGTACCAGACGACAATTTTGATACGGTGCTGCGTCCTATAATATAAATGTTTAGCTTTTTTGTTGTAAGGGTTAGGGTTTAGGGTTATGGGTTAGGGTTACGTTTTAAGGTTAGGGTGACAAATATTTATTTGATAACAGTCATTTCGCTCTGTTTTGCTTGTTTTATTTGTTTTGTTGTTCAAAAAAATATTGCAACTATAACTAAAAATAAGTGGACGCAGCAACGAATCAAAATAATAAAAAACTATTTATTTGAAAACAGTAACTTCGCGATGTTTTGTTTGTTTTGTATTTTGTTATTTTCTTTTAGAACATTTCTTGAAAATATAACTTACAATCACAGGGCGCAGCCTTATATCAAAATTGCTGTCTGGTACCATTCGGCTTGTCAACACTCGGGCGGTTGCGTAGGATAGCCGAACGCTTCAGAGTCGAACCTCACAAAAACTGGGTCAGGATCGATATCAGTACCGTTTTGATTCTAAAATTGCTGGGAGTATAAGCAACATTATTGAAACATTTACAAGTGTTCGACAATAGTATTGCAATGTGGATAATGGGATGCATTGACAACACGATTTGGCGGTGGCTGCATTTAGTTATTTTCTGTTCAGCTTATCCAAACATATAAGAAAATTAAACCATATTAAACACGAACCAAGACTAGTATTGAAACAGGGATAACTTCACAGTTAATCATTAACAATATTAACAATATACTAAGTATGAGTAATTGTATCATGTATAAATACATATATATATATATATATATATATATACATATATATATATATATATATGTGTGTGTGTGTGTGCTTGTGTGTGTACATGGCTGTGTGCATATGTGTGTGCCTGTGCATCTGTTAATAAATATACTTGCAATAGTATCATTAAGCAAATCTTTCAATACTGTCATAGTGTGTAAGTGGATTTTAGTTTGGAGACAAAGATGTAAAAGCATAACAGAAGTGACCGTTATAACGTTGCGTTCTTCAAATTTTGTATAGTAAACATCCATGACTCAAATATATTTTTTGGTTATTTCAGTTCGAATGAAGTAAAATTTCATCGATTTTCACTTTAAATTGCGTTATATAATTTACCGACATTTGTAAGATTATGTACTGCGTTTAACCTTATTTTTCAATATATAATATGAACAGCTTTCGCATATGTGATCATTCTCATAATCTAGAAAGCGACACATAAAAGTATAACAAACTTAAGTGCAAAATGCTGATCAGGGCAATCATGGGAGCATTTTGTTTGTGAAAATGTAATATTTATTAATCTAATGCATTTTGAAAATAATGTATATTCAGATGCGTGTGTATATTGGTGTATGTTTCTTTTTATGTACTTGTGTATCGTTTTACATGTGTTTATTTTACTGATAGATAAGATACTTATACCTAAATGTGTTTGTTAAACTGGGAAAGTCAAACAGGGGTGAAACGGTAACCAAAGCTAAGGAGGTAATAACATTAGGAAAAGGATGGGCATGTCATAAAAAAGATGAAGAAGAGTCAACAAGTAAAATAGGTAATCCGATACTAATTCATAAGACATAGAAAATAAACAATCCCGAACAAAGATTTATTGGTGGGAGAAAGGTTTACAAATCTATCCCATTCCTCTGAATGCTTGGTCTGACGAGGTTGACTTTCTGCGAAGAGTGCAACCGAAACATTTATGCACATATGTAACCAATAATTTGTGTATAAATGAAAAAATATACTTATTAAGAGCTCTACTTTTTATTGAGCACGTTTTATAAACACTTGAATTTCAACGGGTTTACATCTACAGAAACTAATACAATATATATATATATATATATATATATATATATATATATATATATATATATATATAAAGTCAGAACACGCGAAATTTGTATTGGAAATGTGTGCTTTGAACCGTATTATTGTGTGTACAATATTTAAGAAATGTTTATTTTCGTTCGACTTTTCAATGCACCGGTGGCGTCACTTTAATCACTCGATTGTTCTGAAATTCTGGCTTATTCTATTTTTTGTTTGGTACACGTTTAGTGATGTTAAAAAAAACTTAACTCATATTCTATCTCACTTATCACAAAATATATCTCTCTATATATACATATATAAATATATATACATATATATGTATATATATATATATATATATATATATATATATATATATATACGGCACATATTAGTTCCCGTATGATCACAAACAGTTAAGCAATGTCGAGGCTTATCAGTACAAGTGGGTCATTTTTTATGGCAAACACTTTTAAGTTACTGTCACCAAAACCGTGTCTTAAACTTAAGAGTGTTCCTATTTCAGATGTGCTCAACAACTTAACGATGATATGTATATATATATATATGTATATATATATATTTATTTTATATATTTATATATATATATATATATATATATATATATATATTTATTTTATATATTATATATATATATATATATATATATATATATATATATATATATATATATATATATATATTGATTTTACCATGCTTTTAACTAATTCTACTTTAACTCTTTTTAAACCCCCAGAAACCATAACTGGTAACTACAATTTAATTTGCTCTTAGCTGCCTGAATGTTAGAAGCTCACTCATTTGAATTCTATTTTTAGAATCAGCAATCTCTATACCCACATCCCGCTTCAGATTAATCCTACCCTCCAAAATCTACATCCTACCGCCCGCCCACACCCTCAACCTCCCTTTCGCTTTAACGGCATCCCCATATCATCCCTTCCTCCTTTTCCTTTTCCCTTCTTTTTAATTTCCCCCAACTCACAAAGCGGCTATTTAAACAATCCCGTTCCTCATAAACACTCCCCCTTACCCCCAATCTTTAACCATATTGCCTTTTTTGTTTCATTTGGATTAAAACCTTGAATGAGATATCATCTGCCTTATTTGGTCCTGGAAGTATATTAAAAAAATTTGCAGTTTCTCTCAGTGCGTCTGGACTTACCTATATTTTGAGCACTTTCTCCACACTGCTCCCACGCAAAGAGTTTATCCTCACATTCTACAATTCACCGGACTTCTTTTCAACGGATATTTACCACCCGGACAATTTGCATATCTTTTTCACGGAACTTTTTTTTTCATTTATTGCGTTTTTTTAACAAAAATTATTTTAATAATAATTTTCATATTCTTCAAATATTTGAACTTTGTTTTTTTCGAAAGCCAACTTATCCATCTGTATTTCTCCTCTGATGATAAGATTTCGATCTTTGAAAAGCCTTGGTTTAAGGAAAGAATAATAAACACTAGTTTTTTACTGAATTCACCTTACATTGAACAATTGGAATTTGAAATAAATTTGGACAATCGTCGCATATTTATCACTCTTTTTTCTTCTATCTCTCTCTCTCTCTCTCTCTCTCTCTCTCTCTCTCTATATATATATATATATATATATATATATATATATATATATATATATATATATATATACTATTATTTTAATTGCTTATCTGTCAACTTTTAGAAAATACTTTAATCGTAATGGAAGTGGAGCAACATCTCATAACGTGAAAAACAGTAAAAAAACGATGAAAAAGTGAATGAGATTTAAAATAATAGATCCGATGAAAACTGGGTAATTTAAAGTGCATAGAAAACAAAACTTACGTAACGGAAAATGCATCATAAACAAATGCAATTCCGCCCGGAAGAGTTCGAAAACAGATTGCTTATCTTCAAACCTATGTAGTCCTACTTACACTAGTTAGTTATAACAATGAAATGTAATATTATCTATTACCCTATGAACTCTATCTCATTGATTACTATGGATACGTCCTCTCCAATATCTATCCCCATTCTTCACACATATGAAATGCTATTGTGTGTGTTAAAGATGCAAATGTATTTGGTTATGTATACATATTCGATTATACTCGGATGCCCGTTGACCGTAATGTTATCAGTCTCGACTCGTCTTTATTGAATTTGTTATTACTTTTATTAGTATCTATATATTTATTATGATTATTATGATTATTATCTATATATTAATACGATAGCGTGTGTGTTCGTGTGTCACACTTCTAAAGAAATTCAACAAATAAATTGGACGGAGAGACTTACCATCGAACACGTAATATCTAGCTGAAAACAGTCGACTCTACAAATGAGCTATAGAAATGAAGTAATTAAGCATATCAAAATTAACGTAGTTAAACCATTAACTGATCCCGCACGCTACTGTTGCTTCAGCGTGGAAGGTGGAGGGCATTGTGGAAGGAGGAGGAGACGCGGAAACGCTTACCAAATTGAGCGGTTTTAGGCTGACTATATTTATTTTATTTTATAGTTTTAAATATTTAAAATGTATCCCTCCTCGTCAGTCTTCTTCTTCTTCTTCTTCTTCTTCATCTTCTCATTATTATTATTATTATTATTAGTATTATTATTATTATTATTATTATTATTATTATTATTATTATTATTATTATTATTATTATTATTTATTTATTCATTAATACGATAGAGAGTGTGTTATTTATGTTGTGTGTCACGATCTGGCACTCCTATTTTAGAAGAGTTAGTATTTAATGTTGCCCCTGACAACTGGGGAGTGTAGGGAGAGGGGAGGAAGCGAGCGAGTTAACGGGGAGTCGCGACCGATTGTGACTACTGAAGAGACAGATTTTGCCCCGGCAACCAAGTAATATGAATAAATATATATACTTCCATCCCGTCACGCAAAATATATGTGTATATTTCTAGCCACCGGATGATATTATTAATAGTTAATTATACAGATTGATGTAGAAAACACTGTGGAATTTCCACAGGGTCCCGCTAGTTATTATTATTATTATTATTATTATTATTATTATTATTATTATTATTATTATTATTATTATTATTATTATTATTTACTCACTAGGAGTTCTCACACAGGTCATCAGTGATTGCTTACCGACAACCGGTGCTATTCTTGGAGTTAGAATGACAACAAGTCTCCCAAGATTTCCCGTATAACCACCCCTTTTTCGATACCCACCGCAAATAAATGTGCAGTATCACAACAGTCGTTTATCATTGATTTTCGCTGGTAAGGGCCATTGGTCTTCTCTGGGATTTTGCTGGCAATGAGCCTCCCCCAAGTTCCCAGCAGTCTCTGCACTTCAAGTGGAGGTCTGGTTTGTGCTGTCTTTTCTCGATCTTCTCATCCTCCTTTACCCCTTGCAAACATTGTGTGTGGTGTCAGCCTAGGCTGATACCATTTTTTTCTTTTTTAAAAAATATTTTTTATTTATGTATTTATTTATTTATATTTAATTATTGTTTGGCGGGGAGGCGGTGATTATTTTTGTGTATTTATTTTTGGGGCAGCTGATGGTGTTTCTTGCTATTTCTGTTTCTTTATTTTTGATGTGATTTATTTGTGTGGTTTTGTTCTCTTTCTGTAGTAGATTCCGTGTGGCCCTTCGTAGCTTATGCAGCTTAGTTTCCGCATTCAATGTTGGTTTTTTAAGATTGTAGCTATTTTGATCATTCCTGTCCTTTGTATAGTTCCAATGATCCCTTTGATTCAAATTTCTCCCAATCTGTTTTCCAGGTTTTTGGGGTTTGTTCCTAGTGCTCGTACGATTATTGGTATTATACTGACTTTCTTCATACTCCATATTTCTTTTCAGTTCTCTGGCTAGTTCCGTGTATTTGCTTCGTTTATCCGTTTCTTTCAGTGTCATTATGTGTCCTGCTGGAACGGCGAGGTCCACGATTTTGCAAGATTTGTCCTTTTTGTATTTTTATTATTACATCCGGTCTCCTTGCATAAATGAGTGTGTCTGTTTGTATATCTAAATACCAGATGATTTTGTTTCTGGTTTATGTTTGTGCCATTTGTCTGCGTATTCGAAATTTAATTGTTTGTACAGTTCCCGGTTTACTGCTGTCTCCACACAGTCATATCTGTTCTTATATTCTTTTAAGGCTAGTTTGTTACATTCACTTATTATATGATTTACGGTTTCGTCTGTTTGTCTTCACAGTCTGCATTTACTGCTTTCCTGGGTTTTATCTTTTTTAGCTTTAATGTAGTTTATCCTAATTGCTTTGTTCTGTGCACCCATCAGTAAAGATTCCGTTACCCTGTTCGAGTGACTTTTTCTTAGCCATGCCCAGCTATTTTCATTGGTTTCTTCTTTTGGCAGTCTTCTGAAGCGTCCATGTAGTTGTTTTTTCTTCCCACAGTTCTTTTCTTGCCGTTTTGTTTCTGGTGTCGTTGGTTCCCAAGTGTCTCTTGTTGCAGTGATTAGGATTTCCCTGTGTTGAGTTATGTATTTTTCCGACTCTTCTTTTTAGTCTTCCACACAATCTTCTCTACTTACCAGCCCTCTTCTCCTCTCTGTTTCTTTTCATGTAGAGTATGTTCGTATCGTCTTATGGGTGTAGTGCATTGTGCATGATCATTACTTGTTTAGTCTTCTGGTCCAGGTGCCTGAGTTCCTCTTTGGTCCAAACTATGAATAAGTATATTATTAGTGCTACTGCCCGGGCGTTTATTCTTGTGCTTCGTAAAAATTATTTTCTAATTTTCATTTCTGTAGATTTGATGGTGTCTGCTTCCAGAACTTAAAGATAATTGTAGCTATCCTGTTCGCCTAGCGCCCTCATTTCCTCTTGGTTGGGGAGGTATATGCCCTCTGTTGTCTTCAGTTTTCCTTTTTTTATTTCCAGTAGTGCACCCTTTTCGATTCCGAATTCCATTTGGATGTCCTGGCTGAATATTCTGGTCATATTTATCAGCTTTTTAGTCTCTTTTTGCTTTTTGCAAATAATTTCAGGTAATCCATGTACATCAGGTGGTTTACTCTTAGTTCTGTGTCTGTAAACTTGTATCTGGCATCACATTTTCTGAGTATGAAGTCAAGTGGTATCATAGCTATTATAAACAGTAGTGGTGATAGGGAGTCTCATTGGAAGATGCTTCTCTGTATCTTACTCTCAGTCAGTTGCTGTGCCTCAGCTGTCAGTTCCAGTCTCCATGTTTTCATTGCTTTCTTAATAAGATTACTTATCCTTTCGGGTATTTTGTATATTTTCAAACATTCAATTATCCATGCTAGGGGGATTCTGTCGTAAGCTTTTTTGTAGTCAATTCATACCATGGATATGTTTTTTCTCTGTTTTGTACCTCCTTCAGGATCTTTTGATCGATGTATAGAAGGTCATGCGTCCCTCTTTTCCATTTACGGCATTCTTTTTGTTCTTCGGGGAGTAATCCACGTTTGTTTAGGGACTGGTCGATTTGTTCTCTCATTTGTGCCGTCAGGATTTTTCACATTGTTGGTAAACAGGTAATTGGTCTGTAGTTACTTAGGGTGTTTTTTTTGGGAGCATATTTCCGTATAAACGTTGTCTTTCCTTTAGGCATCTACACTGGTATGTCCGTTTTGTTGATACATCCTCTCAGTTGCTGCGCCAGTCTTTCATGAAGGGTTGTGAATTTTTTAAACCAATATGCATGTATTCTTTCATGACCTGGTTGTTTCCAGTTTGCCATTTTCCTTTAGGGGTCCTTAATCGTTTCTTTTGTAATCTCTGTTTCTGTTCCTTCTTTATATCATGTAGTTCATTTTTCATGTTTTCAACCACTTGGCATTTTTGTTGTGTGTTTTAGGATTTTCACATATCTTACTCTTGAAGTGTTTTGTCTCTGACGAGTCAGTTTGTTCTGATGTTATTCGTTCTCCGTTTACGTTTTTGTAAAACTGGCTTTCATTGTCTTCAAACTTCCTGTTCTGTTTTGCTGTTCTGATTTGTATCTATATCATTTCAGTATTTCCTCTACTGCTGCTATCTTTTGTTTTAATTATTCATGTTTCTTATTTAGTCTTTCCTTGTGAACCGGTTTTCTGCTCTTCCATCCTTTACTATTTGCTTTCATCCTTTTTACGGGGTAAGCTTCTTTCCGGAGTCTGGTATTCTAGGTTTCCAGTCTGATTTCCCATTCAGGTTTTGTCGGTCCTTTCTTTTGGCCAGGATTTGTTTTTCTTTGCTTGGTTTAATACTTACTCTATTTTGGACCCGCATATACCAAGTTGTTTAGGTGTATTATAGTGTCTTTTGGAATGTACACAGGTACCTTGCTTACTGCTTCTGTTTTAACTTTTAACTTCTTCCAATCTTCGTTCATTAGGGATGGGAGATTTGTTTTGTACTCAGACATGTATATTTGAGTTTTTCCACTTCTCTTGGTTCTTCGTCGGTGAGTTCTACATCGGTGAGTTATGTGATTTCGTGGATTTCGACCTCTTTCGGTAACTGGGTGTATGTTTTGTCAGTCTTCTTCCTCAGGGTTTTCGTCGGGTGATGTCCTTAGCTCTCTTCAGCTCTTTTGTTTGATTTCCGTCAGTTCCATCTCCGAGTACCATCCTATCTTTAGGATTTGTTTTGCTTGGTCTGCTATCTTTTGTTCCGTTGTATAGTGGCCAGTAACAGTGCTCCAAAGATGTATCAATCGCTTCCGGTAGCCTCTTTCTGTGGGGTGGCGACTTTTGTAGTAGCATTCCATTACTAGTATGTTCTCCTTTGCGGTCCATTTCTTTCTATATTTTTAGGTTTGTTTTTTCATTCCTGCCTTTTTTGTTTGGTCTGTTTTCTTGTCATACCTGGAATTGTATAGGTTACTTACCTATTTTTGTCCGTGGTTTTGTTCCTTGAAATCAAAGGAGCAAACATTCGCAGGATGCGGACCGGGTCCCTCTTGTTTGCCATCGAGGGAGCATCTGCCCATCATGACACTACTATCTTTCTTCTTAGTCCAACGGGTTTCATTGTTATCGTTGTACATTACTCATATGTTGGTGTATGTGGCTACACCAGTCCCATGTTAAGTGTGCCTGTACTCCTGTCACATTGATAGTGTTTATCTCCTTTTAATGAGGTGAAATGGGCACTATCACACACCCAACAATTATATATAAATATATATATATATATATATATATATATATATATATATATGTGTGTGTGTGTGTTTTTCTTAACTACATAGTATAAGTTTTATAGGCTTATCTTTGACAGCCGGGGGATAGACAATAGATGCCCCTCTCGTGTTTATATGATAAATTCACGCCGGGTAAAAACATACACGTCTTTATATTTTAGACAATAATTTTCGAAAATTCGATGAGTAAAAATGAGTTTTCTGTCAAGATTTCTTGGGCAATAAATCATATCTGACCAGTTTTATATATTAAAAGCAAAGAGTTACATCTTACCTTTTTTTTGGAGAAGTAGTTTTAACAGGAGAAACAAAAAGATATCTAATATTCTTGCGACTACTTCTCAAACTATAAAGGAAGGGGTGCAAATATATATATATATATATATATATATATATATATATTTATGTTTACACTTTTATTGTCATGAAGGGTATGCGACTACAGCAGGGCTATGTATTTCATGGGTAGGATTTTATTTCTTCAGCACACCTCAAACACTTCATCAACACATGCATAGAGAATTATACTGTATACCCTTAAATACAGTAAAATGTAAACATTTGGGAATTGTCTTGCGCTTGAATATTTAGTTTATATGATTTTTTATCTTAACTGTATTAAGGGATAATGCTTTCAGTATACTGGCATTTTTTATGGAATATATATATATATATATATATATATATATGTATATATATATACATATCTATACATATATCCACATATGTATATACATATATATATATATATATATATACATATATATATATATATATTATTTAATCGTATAATTGTCAAGCTAAGGAGTTCAATATTGAAATAGTCAGAATCGAGTAAATGTAATTTTTAACTCATTTAAAGTATCGCCACATTTTTAAAAGTAATATATGTGTATAGTTTAACGCAAAGGAATATACTATTCAACGGAAGTAAATACCCTACTTCTTATTAATCAGAACAATTGTCAATGTTATTCTTCATTACACATTGATATAATGCAATTTTAAAAAGATATATATTTAATAAAAAATTATTATTCATAGATAACCCCACTTCTTTTTTACAAGCTAACATTTACAATTGTTTCAGTAGTCTTGATAGTGTACTTGTTTAAGCAATAACAAATATTATATATATATATATATATATATATATATATATATATATATATATATATATATATATATATATATATATGTAAAAATAAAAATGGAATAAAGAATAAGCAATTAAACAACTAACAAAAATAAACTCAAAAACTCATGTTGTAAAGTTCCACCGAGATATTTCGGTCGTGGATACGACCATTTTCGATCAGTTAATAAACTTTATTTCAAAACGGAAAAGTTTTCAAATTCATACAGAGAATGCGATTGGAAGAAAATGTCACGTGCAGAGAACAACAAAACGGGGAGAAAAAGGAAGTCGAGGAAATCAGTGCTTAGATATCGCCTGCTGATTGAATCAGCAGGCGATATCTAAGCACTGATTTTTTCTCTCTCTCTTTTTCTTTTTTTCTTTTTTTTCTTTACAGCGTCGCTGTTGTTTTGATCTGAAACCTTTCCATAACTGACTACGTATATTCCACGCAGGTGACAATTTTAAATCTGAAAGTGTTCCATCTTTCCAACGGACAACAGTTTGAAATTCCTGGCGGTTGTTCTCACCTATAAAGCTATACGACTCCGCTGATGAAGGTCCGATTTTCTCGGATCTGAAACCTTGGACAGGATGTTGTTGTAACACTTTATGTAATATTAATAAATATCATGCTCTTATTTATAATCTAGTTAATTTTACTTTTGCATTAATAATTGAGCACTCATCTGGGAAACTCTCCCAATTAAGAAATAGAGTATATATATATATATATATATATATATATATATATATATATATATATGAAGAGAGAGACATCCACACAGACACATACATATATACACATATGTATATAAAATATACGCGTATATACCACTGTGTAAATGCATCGTTTAAATAGCTACCATAATGAAGGTTAGGGTATGCGTTATGAGAGCTTAAGCGTCCAGCTTCAAGATGTACGGTATTTATCGTTCAGGAAAGGGATGTGTTTATATTTAGCCGTGGTGAATAAGTGTATATACGTGTCGGTATATATTAGAAGTATATGAAAGGCATTTGAAGAAAATGTATTGGCGTTTTAAATGGACTAGGAGTGTTATTGTTGTAAAGTTATCTTTAAAAACTTATTAAAAATTATTTTCGAGAAATAATTATTTTCAAAAGATATTTTCTTAAAGAAATTTATTTTCTGATCCTTTCAAAAATAAGTTTACTTAATTTTAATTTCCAAATATATATAGTGTTTGGAGTCTGCTATATATGTCAGTTGGTTTTGGTATGTAGAGTTTTTTTTTAATATCTCAGTAGTTCTTTATAGTGTCGAGTTTTACTCTGTGTCAAGTGTAATATTGCCTTTTCTCAGGTTGTTCTGAGATGGTTAGTTATGATCTTACAATAGTTTTACTATTTTTAATTTCCTCATGTTTTATAGTTCAGACAATCTAACTGATTTTCTGGCTGAACTTCAAACAAATTCTAACAAATGTTAAAAGCTTTGATATTGGATATGAATTAGCCCTCTATCAGATACAAAAGTTTATTAAAATTAGCATTGCGAAAATAGGTACCCGGACGCCATTATTATAGCTTTCCTTCTCTCAACTCAATTTCTGTAAATTCACCATCAAAATACCAAATGTAGCAATGTTAAATTGGATGATACCAACTATTTTCATGAAGTTAAATATAATTATAAATGTTTATGCTTTATTTTTGTCTGTGTTGCATAAGCTTACTGTTCTGCCATATTCTAATATCAGGTTGGCCAAACTGAAATATCGATAATTATGGATGGTGACAAGCATGCTATTTGTAACAATTAACTGTCCAATAAGGAAGAATCATTCGTTATTAGTCTGAAGGGCATCGATTCTATTAACAGAGTTTTGACACAACGTGGTGAGAAGATACTAATTCAGATTGGTCAACATCTTCACAGGAAATGCAGACAGCGTTGGGTCAATCCCAAATACATATAAATTGACCGTAAAAACACGTTCATCTAAGTGAAATGCTATCCCGTGCTAGCTGCGCTTTGTGTGTGGTTAACAGTTAAGAAAATTGTCTTGGAGCAAAACCTTCATAGAAAGAAAATACGTGTTTATTGTTCCCATGTTAAAACTATTGAGTTTAAGGACAAAGGATTAACATTTGTGAGAAAGTCCGACAAAACGATTGCTAGGTATCCACTGTAAAAGGTTATGTAGCTGACCTTGTTTCAAAATAAGCATGTTATCAAAAAACATGTTTTGCAAACTTTGATTCTAATAAAAACATTCCTAAAGCATGTTCTTCTGCTAATTCTTCTGAGAAAAAAAACGTGTGTAGACCAGATAACTCATAGAGAAAGCAGACATTTCTGGAAGTTACTAACTATTTGCAGCCAAAATTACGAGGTGCAAATCACCACTGTCGATCTTGTTTAAACAATGGAGGACATTCTCGGGGACACTTGCATTGAACCTTACAGTATCTTCTACATTAAATACTGTTTGTTATAACATTTCTAAATAAAAAATCATTGTGACTGCAATTAATGGGAAAATTATGTTGTTACATTCTTAAGTACAGCAAAATGTATTCTCCATGAAATATATGCACAGAACCGTTTAATTGATAATTAAGGATCAGAGACATTTAGCATCATAGAGACGGCAGCAAAGCTTATCAAGAATGACATTAACGGTATCGATACAAGTTCAGAAAATTACCCGTCTATTAATGATCTTTAGCAGGATGCAATTCTTCAATATGTTCCGAAAACATTGTTGAAGATATTTGCAGGCTAAGACAATGATTTGAAAATTGTATCAAGCGATAATGCAGACTGTTTGACTCATAGCACCTGTTTAGTTTGGTTTAGCAGTGGAAATGCATGACCCATTTCGATCGAGGTTTTTAATTGACACTCTAAATAAGCATGTCGTTTCCTCATCTAACTCGGAAGTTCAGTAATTCGAAAGAAGTGTTGCTCTTGTTTATGGCGCTGAAGCTCTCTCCCTTGGAAAAATTTGTACATTTCGTAGCTGATAATTTGGATCACAATGTAAAGAGTATTGATGGATTCAACACATCCCATGTCATGGGAACCATAGCATATTGTATGCCCTGGAAGGTTTATGCAACACCAGTTTCAAGTCTTTTGAGCAGAAATAATGAGGGTTGGAAGGGTCAACATTAAGTAATTAGATTAAAACAACCAGTGGTATTTAAAGAGCTCTAGCCCAAGAAAGTTGTTGATTCTACTGATAATGTTTACATAATTTCGGAGGTGTCACTAATTTCACATCTCTCCAAACCAACATGGTCGGACCATATCCAGCCATTGCACAAAGGAACATATCCTACGAAATCAGCCAAAGTTTTTTTGGGATAATGATCAACATGGACACTGATAACTCAACATGTGTGTACTCAGTATAATGTTACATTAGTGATTAAGTCAGGAACACAACATTCCACAGATTCTAACATTCGATCAACAATTTTTGTGCAAAGCAATGATGATAGTCGAGTCACATCCTAGTTCCAGTATACTGCCTATGTGCGTTTGGCGATTGCACAAAGGTGTAGTGCTAACTATCACGGAATGATGGGCTTGGTTCGACTCCAGTTCATTCCATATAAATACTTCCATCAAAACCAGCATCTAACCTTGTATCTTACTGCCTGGAGATCAGGTAAGTAAAACACTGTCAAAGGTTGTTATTATTTTATCAGATTTTTACAATATAATTACATTCTTATCAGCTCTATTCCTGTTCTCAGATATAGGGGTTTGCTTGTAACTGTCTTCTTTACATTATACAAAGTCTGACGTACATCACTTGATTATTGCATAATTCTATTTATTCATTCGTTTGTAGTTTGCATCTGTAGTAGTGCATAATATTTTATTTCAATCTTGATGTATCATCCTAAGAGATAAAAATCGTGTGAGATAAGCAGGAATTATTCAAGCAGAAACATTAATTTTCATACAAGTTCATGATACTTACATTGCAGTTTCGCATAAATAATATCTCCACATTGTTAAAGCACTAATGTGTGACAAACATTTGCAATAAATGAGCTAACGTGACTGGAGTGTTAACTTTACATCAGTTAATATTTTGTGTATTGAAGCTCCCATAAGACTGCCATGAATGTAATGTGTTCCCTTTCATTTTGAGTGTCAGAATGAATTTAGCTTTTATATTTTTCAAACGCATTAAAATCAAAGGTTTAGATATGTTTAAATTGCGTTACTTTGCTACCTGGGATTTAACTAAAATATATTTAAAACACTTTTAGCGATTACATAAATATAGTGAATTGAACAAGTGTCATCATAAGAGACTGAATATAGTTAGCATTTGCTGCTATATAGAAAAACGTGATATTTTTTAACGGGTTTATCCACACATAAACACACCAACACATGCATAGTGACAAATAATCTGCGCGACGTCACCTTAAATGTTAATCCGAACATGTCCATGTTAAATGCAGTGTTATGTACACACTTTAAATCTGATAAGGCGCATGTGTAGATTGAAATTAATTAATAATTAACTTACATGTTGATGTTTTAGTTAATTACTGATGTTTATTATAACTTACTATATCTATATACTTATAGCTTAATGCAATTTAGAATAGGTTTAGATATTATTACTATTATCGAACATATGAAAATGGTATGTATATATATATATATATATATATATATATATATATATATATATATATATATGTGTGTTTAATGTAATACATCTATATATGTATTTATATATTTAAACTCATAGCTAAATGAAATTTTAAATGTATCGAATATGTCAGAAATAGAAACACGAGTGTATCTATCTTTCTCTATATGTAGGTATATCTCTATATATTTCAACCTCTCTCTATCTCTCTCCCTCTCTCTCCCTTGCTCTCTCTCTCTTTCGCTCTCTCTCCCTCTCTCTCCGTCTCTCTCTCTCTCTCTCGCTCTCTCATTCTATATATATATATATATATATATATATATATGTATACATATATATATATGTTTGTCTATCTATATATCTATCTATCTATCTATCTATCTATCTATCTATCTATCTCTCTCTCTCTCTCTATATATATATATATATATATATATATATATTATTAATTTGCTAAATATATATATATATATATATATATATATGTATATATTTATATCTGTTCAATGGTATATATTATTTGTTGACGTATATAAATGCAATATTGTTTATAGTAATATAATCCTAATAGTTCTATGTGCCAACGCATAAATAATATAACACTTAAACATATATATATGTTTAAAATTAATTGTTCCCAATAACATAACTGTATGCTTACACTATGCACTGGTTTGATATAAAGATAGATACACACACATATATATATATATATATATATATATATATATACATATATATACATACATATATATATATATATATATATATATATTTTTTATTAATTAGTAGGTGTTAATTTAGTTTATTTTCTTCTTGCTGAGTTGTTTATTTATTTATTATGTGTGTATTTTGCTTTACTAGAGTCATCGCGTGTTTTAACAATCTGGGGCTATTTAATGTCAATTTCACCGAAGTAAAACAATTTAAAAACAGGTTAAATAATTAGTTTTTGGTATTGTCTGACATTAACGTATGTGTTTAAAATGTGTCCATTAATATTATATTTTCATATTGTGTAAGTTTCCTGGACCAGCGGTTATTTTTTTCTCAGTTTCGAATGACTAGTCTGTTAGAACGTAATCCCATATAAATAAAGCTAATGAAACAAACATAACTAAACACAAAAACCTAAGGAATAAAGAAATATGTGAAAAGGACAGTTACGAGAAATCAAATAAAAATATGTTTAATGTGAATGTTTGTGACGATTCGGAAGCGGTTGATTATTTTCTTGCTATGGTTTTTTAAATAACAGGTGACACATTAAGAAAGTAATTCTATAGTTGAAACAGAAAATATGATACATGTGAAGACGCATGCTCGACGCAGAGATTTGACGAATTGATTTTCTCTTCAGTTAGTCTGTCATTTGTGTTCCTTTGTAATGTAAGTATATCTGCAAACAGATTGCATTAAATAGATTTTTCGACAGAAAACAAAATATGATGTTTTGGAAAAGAATAAAAACAAAATTAGCGGGCATCTTGCATAGACGCGGTCTTTATCGTTAAATATTTGTAAAGTTTATTTGATATGGAAAAAACAAGTCTGATGTAATATGAAAATATGATGTCAGAAATATGAATGAAAAGTAAGTATTTTTTTATGTGAAACATTAAAGATAGTCATGTAGTTCAGTATTGACCACGTTTTATTCTCGTATGACATCATTGTAAAATACCCCCAAAAGAAATAAAATAGTACTAAAAAGACCGACCTTAATTTTGATATTAAGTCTAGTAATAACGGCAATATTTAATAATAGTGCAGTTTCGGCAAATATGTTACCCAATTAAGAACAGTTATTGGTGTAAGCGGACACCATAGTAGTAGATATTAGCCTGAAAAAGAATTGCACTTAAATCAAGACTGTGTTCAAACTAGCTGCTTAGCAAGAAATAGCTGTCAGACTATTTGAAAGGGAACGTAACTACTGCTTAAGTGGCCGTGGAAACGGTTAGCAGATAAATGTGGTGGGTCACATAGAGAAATGTAAGTTTACTTTAAATTATAGATGATAATAATTGGATGAATGGTAGTAAGAATAATAGAACACATACCATGAAATAGAAGAAAAAGAAGAGATGTACAATAGTTATAGGAAAAAGCAGACATCTATACAGACTACAGTACACACTTACTGTTTAATCAATTTAGCGTTTGTAATAATATAGTTGTATATATGTATACAATTTACAACTAATAAAAAAGTCGTACTTCTATAAAACACCATAGCAAGCGTATGCCTATTGAAATGGTGACTCTCCTGTTGATTACTTACTTATACCGTAAGACGTATAACTTGCTGGTAGCTTAAATATTAGTAAAACTAATATAATAACTCTATTTAAGTATATTAACAATTCCAATAAAAATGGTTCACGTTGTGTGGGTATAATCCAATGTTATTTGTATCGTTGACTGTATGAATGAACGTTTAATGAATAATTCTTTGTAGTTTGTCCTAAATGTCATATTGAAAACCTTTAAACAAAGTCTTGCGAAAAAAATTATACGTTTGTGTTTTGTTTCAGTTAAAATTGACTGGCTGCCAAAATGCTGATGAGTATTTCCTTGCTTAGCCCACAGTGTAAATAATTATAAGTGTTAGGTAATTTGGTGTGTGTCGTATCATCGTTGCTGGAAACGTCTTATACGAACAATTTGCAATAGCAAGTTGTGCAGCGTCAGCCAAGCTCCATGACAAGTTTATCTGAATGTTAGTCAGAATAAATAGTCAATTCTTAATGAATTACAACTGAATATATTCTGATTTGGAACAAAGACAAACTTGGCCGCGTTATATTTTATTCCAATTTGACAACCCTCCTCAATGTATTTTACATTATTCTGATCATTCAGCCTAATAATCTCATCTTGGATATAATCCTCCCACATTTTCCCACGATGTAACATCCGATTTCCTGCAGAAGCCCTTTCACAGAATCGGAAACTTGATGTCAAATTCTGGAATTTTCAAAGGCTTCCGAACTGAACTATTGACTTAAAAAAAAACATATATATTTGGCTCGCTTCGTGAGCCAGGTTCTATTAACATAGCATATTGGTTCGTGCCTAGCAGTGGACACAATATAAAAAGGGAATAAAAAAGCGGCAAGTCATTATTTGACAAACTAGCATGTTTATCAAAGATGTATTACGGAGTGCAATAGGGTGATATGAACAGCGGATCATTACAGGACTTGGATTTATGTAGAATAAATCATGTACATGTTCTAAATATTTAAAAAACAAATTGTGTTTTCTTTATTTCCATTTAATATGAATATTTTTTACGGGCATTAATATAACACCAGGAAATATCAGTTCGGCTGCTTAATATTTAATATTATTAATCTACTTCATATAACTTTACAAGACGGAGGTTTAGCAAACATAATGTAATATCATTAAACTTGCCAAATTGTAAATGTACCTTTGATTTGCTAGTAAGGTATGGCACGTTTTAATCTGTATTTTTCTGCAGAAAATGTCCATCAAACTCATATTCTATCTAGACTGACCTTTTGACGGACTGCACTGCATAATATATACCATTTGTTTTACATTATAAACGTATCAAATATGATTAACATTTAATATCATTCCGTACTTTATAAATATCGACTTTTACAATTGCCTTGCATAACAATATACATATTTCAAAAAAAACATTACCGGCCCACACATATCTGATTATGTGATGACACATCTACTCTTTATAAATATGTATTTCACCGAAATACAGAATGGGCTACAGTCACAGATATTAGATCACTTGACTAATCAAGTAAATTTACAATAAAAACATAAAAAAACACTTGTTTTGGGCTTACTTCTCAACACCGATATATTTCGATTGCTTGCATTGTAATACCCATTTAATACTCTTGTATAAATGTTATACCTATGTATTTATTCCAATTATACCCATCATACTCTACGTATTTATATCCGCTATTTATTTAATACATGATGTACTATACAGCGTGCCGGCGTTTCACATGACAACATGTCTAGCCCTAGTAAGAAAGTATAAGAATTGCATAAATAATGTTCCCTAATACTTATATTACCAATACAACTATAGTATTTTTAAAACGAATAGGTATGAAAAGAAGCAAAATACATGTAGTCTTTCTGATAAGATTCGTAACTAGAATCTGGCAGACATTATTGTTAGAATAACGTAATAAAAGTGAAACTTATTTTCGTAGATCGAACAACATGATTAAAATATGCAACTTTTTGAAAGTATCTTAACGGCATCAGACAACATATACATATAGTTTAGGTACGACATTGGCTAGATTCGTGAGCGTAATTCATCTACGTTTTTTGCTGTTTATTTTATTTAAAACACATAACTAACGCGATGTTTTCTAAAATGAATTTACATAATAGCTATAATTAATTCAGAAAAACAAAACAAAATATACGATTACTTATTAAGGAAATAACAAAAAAACCTTTTACATAATGTGATATGTACGTATATCTACTATATAGTAAATGCATTATGTGATAGAGGGTACACATCGGTGTGTATGCTTGTATTTAACTATTACCGAATACATATGTAAAATACAAGTTTAAACGTAAAAACACTTGTTTAATAATGCATTGTACTACGAAAATCGCTAAGGTAATGTATGCAATCATGTTGGAGAATTTCGCGACATCTTGGTTTTAGAGGTATTATTAATATTACAAGTTTTAAAAGCTCATGCAACATTCAGTCATTTATATTAAGTAATTATTGTTTTCAATATGTCCGTATCATCACGACAACCACCATAACAAAACAAATGTTAACAACACAAATTGGAAGCTAATAACTGGTACCAAATGCAATGTAAGTTGCCTTCTCCGACCCTGATAAGTTTATGTGTGTTTTAACTGATCTTAAATCATGTTTTATTTCGATTTAAAACTCGGGGTTCGAAGCCATGCGAAAGTGGAAAACATAGCATCGGTATATTTGACTACGTGACATGGCGATACTCGTTTTATATCAAAGCATAAATGCTTTAAAATATGTCAAAACACAAATAAACTTATCCAGATTGGTAGAAGAGCAATTTGTATTTGGTACTATTTATTTGTTTCTTATTTGTTATTCCACCCCGTTTTCATTTTGTTAGCTATCGTTATAAATGCGCCAATCTTTTTTATTAATTCATTCATTATCTCTCAGGCGGTAAAACTGTTCGTCTGAGTTAGGAGGAATACGGCAAAGCGCTTTGAGTTACTGTTGGATGATTGTCCTAGTCAAACTACTTTTACTAACAGCTTTCTATTTGTTTGTCTACTCTTCGTACCGTTTTTCACAAAATCAAGTTAAGATAAATCCAATCCCAACACTACTTAAACGTATCCAATACTTTGGTTGTATATAATATCTGAACAAATGATGATACATATTTTATTGTATTTTACATAGATATGCAGATAATATTTTCTCCTAATGCCGGGTCTTCTCCAATGCTAAGAGGTGAAACCTCTTACGCATTATAACATGATCGGAATTAGTGTTATCCTTGTGTTGTACAAAGTAAATTAATAGTTTATATAATATTCAGAAAAATGATAAACCACAGCACATTAAAATAGCAAAACAGAAAGACAATAACAATTATATAACATTCTTGACAAATGACTAATCATTCTAATCAGAACCCCTTCGCCAACTTCCCTTTTTTAAGACATCATATCCGACCAAACCCACGAAATTACTTTGCACTTGACCTGTTCTAAATTACAGTGAAAATCGATCGGTATGTAAAAATAAGACCAGCATCGCAACGCTATATTTATTATTTATTGATCTTAACCACAATTTATCATCTTAAGCTATATTTAGCGTAAATTCATTGGTATTTTTGAAAGTCAGATATCAACTTCCGTTAAGTGAGATAGTTCGCAAATGCTTTCTTGCCAACGATGGAAGGCGAGATATGAGGTCGATTTCTAATTACTTCTACTTTTTTTATCATAGTTCGCCAAGAATTCCATGGTAATAACGTGAATACTAAATTCTCTTAATATGTTTATTTCCGAAACACAACCTATGAATGCTAGTGTTTTTTTTCGATGTAATAAAGTACTGTTTATAAAGAATAACTACTTTTTTGAGTGTGGATTATATTGTTACATTTAAATTTATTATTATACGTACACACATAAATAAACACATGTGTGTATACACATGCATATATACATGTAAGTGTACATGTATACATGGTATGTCTAAGAAATATCCGACCTTTATTTTTCCATGCGAAATAAGAGGGCCCGTCATGCGAATGTGTGTATTTTATCACTGACTCTCTGCGCGTTAGTCGATGCCTGCCAGTCGGTAGTTGAGGTGCTACACAAGCAGTTCCGCATAACAGTTTTCCCTACTTAATGGTATATACTTAACTGGTGATCATTTATAGTGTGTTTCGGTTATAAATAATCCTTAATTACTTGATGTGTTATTAAACAACGGAATAAAACAATACATTCAACTAAACTTATTGTTTCCCTCTGCATACACAGCAGCATCGCATCGTCTATATATTAAGACTATATTTATAACACCCTTCTTTTAAGTGTGTAGCATTTAAGTTTACATCTGCTTTTCATAAAATACACATTTATATCCGTTCAGATTCATTCTCTAATTAATTACATAAAAAAAGTGTCCTTACGTATATGACCACACAATCACAATAGCAATAACAGATGCGTGTGTAATGTATATACGCTTTTGCATATTTATATTTCATTTTTCTACTGATAATCATATGAATCTTCCAATAGTCGACGTGTCTCTTTCACGCAGAAACTCAAACTCATAATAACAAAGAAAAGAAAATGTATGCCATGTCTTTTGAAGATTCCTATCGTGTGAAGGAAAATGCAACGGAAGAAAAACTTGGAATCAACTGATTTGATGATAAAACATTGTTATTTATTATTTATATCATCCTCCCAATTTCTTTACCGTTGAAAATTTCACAGAGAATTCTTAGAAAATGTTAGAGGATTCCTCATGCATGAGAACGTAATTTAAAACTACATGTAGGCTAAAATAGTGCACAAATCCCCAGGGTAAACGGGTTTGTTCTTTTACCAATCTTGCCAGTCTTTTGTATATCGCTCTATTTATTGATGTATCTGTATTTAGGTGTATATGTTTACATAAACACAGAATATATAATACAAATAAATGAAGAAAATAATATACATGAAGACAAGTTAGTCGGATTATTTAAACTAGTATTGTATCGTATGAGGCGATATTTGATTATTTAAATGAATTAGTGATATTGTCAATGCATGTGTTATTCATAAATATATCGTCGATTTCACATAATAGGTAGCCACGTAATTGATCTGTAAGAAAAGTTCACGATAAAAAACCCGTTTTAATTGTATACACATTTACATCTATTATGCGATAGGTGTGTCGGACTTTTTCTATAGCGACAAATAAAGTCGCGATTATTTATTTCAAAATGACTTACGTCATTTCACTTTACTGTCGTTAATATTCAGTGAAATATTAAAACGTCGTCAACGAAATTTGCAGTTTTCTATTTACGTTTGGGGTGGATGTCAATGTGGCAATACATAGAAGACCCTACTTTTTAGGCGACTTGTGAAAATGTTCGGATGATTCTACCGTTCCATAAGGTATTTCACGTCTACTTGCATAAGAGTTAAATGCGTTGGAAGACGGAGTACGCTTAACACATCTGGCGAGGTGTCGCTCAGAGAGCCTCTCCTGCATTAATACAGTACACAACCAACTTGTAAATCTACTGGTGTATGTCTATTTCCCTTACTCTAACAGTGACATTTTCCCTAAAAATATTTTGCATGTATTTCTCTGTTATATGGGTACTTTCATGGTAGGTGATCTATAGATCTCTACTCTATGGTTTCCCCAGTACAATATTAATAAAAATAAGTGGTAAAGATCCAACCACTTTAAATACTTTCCCTTTATCTTTCTATGCACCTAAAACTAACAGGAACTCTCATGAGCAAAGTGTAATTTTTAGAACTACCTGTCTGTTGAACACACTACTTCGGGACTGCTTCCCAAATAACTACATCATAGTTGTTTTCAAGTCCAATGTTAATAAATGCTTGTTGAGCTGTTCTCTTAAATTACTAAATTTGACCCAGTTTTATTCCACGTTCCTAATCATCACTGTGCTGCCTGACACTCTACCCTACAAACTTATTAACACTTATCCTCGAGTGTATTTTCAGACTTGATATGCGGTGAACTATTAGTAAAAATCTTTAACAGAACTCATAATCATTAATCGACCACTGTTTATAAATTATGTGTTCAATTGCGTCTGAGTGTAAACAATTCAATCCAGAAAAGTGTATTTTTATTATAATTATTATTATTTTTATTTTGATTAGTATTCATCAGCATAATCAAATGATTTTGCAAACTTCCGTAACGTTTTTCAGTAAATTCAGTTTATTGTTTTAAATATGTTTATTAGATCAGTAATGACGTAAACTTGAGATAACATGTGAAGCTGAGTAAATTTGATCATACATTATTACTATTTATTAATGTGCGCATAGATAATGACGAGACACTTATGTAAGATTTTAAACGAATACCAATTTATTATGACGTATGATTTATTTTCATAACGATCGAGTACACATACATTATGCATGGCATTGAACACTTCTGGAATAAGTGTATTACTAATAGAAAATTAAATACCATTTTATTACATATACAATTAAACTTATTGAGCACCTTTTTATTCAACGTATATCACAAGCGAACTCAAGTTACGTAGTATAATACCAAACTTATTATGACATTGAAAACTGTTAGATTCAACATAGACTTACTACGGACTGTAATGCTTATTAATTACACCTAATGTAGTTACTGCATTTATCACTTGTTAGATTCAACATAGCCTTCATACGAACTGTAATGCTTATTGATTACACCTAGTGTAGTTATTGCATTGATCACTTGTTAGATTCAACATAAACTTACTACGGACTGTACTGATTATTTAGTACACCTAATGTAGTTTTTCGATTGATCACTTGTTAGATTCAACATAGACTTACTACGGACTGTACTGATTATTGAGTGCACCTAATGTAGTTATTGCATTGATCACTTGCTAGATTCAACATAGACTTACTACGAACTGTAATGCTTATTGCTTACACCTAATGTAGTTATTGCATTGATCGCTTGTTAGATTCAACATAGACTTACTACGAACTGTAATTCTTATTAATTACACCTAATGTAGTTATTGCATTGATCACTTGTCAGATTCAACATCTACCAATCAGCAAATTCGATAGTTGTCATTACAGTTACTCGATTGCTGATACTAACTAGTTTGAGATATAGTATATACAACTTACATAATGTGATAGTTATGATCTCAGACTTATCTTTACATGGTGTTAAGCACGTTGTGGTCACACATATACTACTTACCAAATGTAGTATGTTATATTACACTGATTTTGCACCCGGAAAAACACATCTCGGAAATGTAATACTGTATCAGTGTATATATTGTATTAGGCTTTAGGTACTTTTGATTAAGCAAATCCCACTAAGAAAACTATCATGATATTACATCTTACTACTCCATTTGTGTAATTGAGAACTTTTGGAGTCAGCATATAACATTAATAAAATGAAATACTTTAATTGTTAAGCTATTCTAGTGAGGACGTTTAGAGCATTTAAGTCCGACATAAACAAGAAAAAAACAAATAATTAAAAAGTGTGTGAACAAAACTAATTTGGAAAAATGTATTGTATTACATTATATCTCACTATGCATCTGTTGATTTCTTATCCGCTTGTATTCACATTTATGTACGTCTCTAGCTATCTCTTTCTTTTCTTTCCTTAAACCGAATATGGAAAAGCTAATATATATATTGATCGTCGCCGAAGGGAGACTAAAGTGTAGTTCAACAAAAGCTGTTTAACCAAGTTCAGATAGAAATCAAAATCAGATGACATTTTTTTAATTATTTGTTTCTCATTGTAACATCAGCGATCGTGCGATAAAATGCATCTTTTAAAAATGGGATTGCTGACAATTACATCAACGTTTAATAATAATAATAAAAAATAATACTAATTATTATATTAATTAATAAATAATCAATCATAATAATAATAATAATAATAATAATAATCGCATAGATTGCCTGCAAGAAAGTGTACAACATAATCCTTCAAGCATGGATAATTGAATGCTTAAAATGTATATGATACCCGACAGGATTATTAATCTCATCAAGAAGGTAATGAAAACATATAGATTAGAACCAACAGCTCGAGGGCAATACTTGACGAAGATTAAAATACACAAAGGCATTTTCCAAGGAGACTCCGTATCACAACTACTGTTTATAATAGGCATAATGCCACTCAACCAAATACTCAGGAAGTGTTATGCCGGATAAAAGTGCTCAGGCAGAGAACAACGAATATACTACGTCATGTACATGGGCGACCTAAAGCTATTTGTAAAGAGCAAACAGGAGCTGTAAAAACTGATAAATACGACCAGAATCTTCAGTTATGACATTCAAATGGAATTCTGAATGGAAAAGTGTGCATCAATAGAGATTAAAAAAAGAAAAGCTGGAGACGACTGAAGGCATGGAACTACCTTACCAACAGCAGATGAGGGTGCTACCTGAACTAGACAGCTACAAATATTTGAAAAATTAGGAAGCACACACAAAACAATCAACATAAATTAAAAAATAAGATTGAAAAAGTATACCTGAGAAGAACAAGAATGATCCCTGAAACAAAATCATAAAGCAAAAATCTAATCAAAGGAATAAATTCCTTGCAGTATTACTAATAAGATAAGCTGGACAATTTATAACTAGACTAAATAAGAACCTAGGCACCTCGACCAGAGGACTAGAAAATTTATGAATATGCACAACGCATTACATGCAAAATACGATACCGACAGACTCTACATAAAGGGAAACGAAGGAGGAAGAGGAATGGTAAGTATAGAAGACTGTGTAGACGCCACTAAACAATAGTTGGAGCAATACATGAACAAGAACACAGAAAAGTTGATCACCGCAGAAGAGACCCCGTCCCTACGAAACACGCAGGAAGCATCAATACTTTACACACACAGACAAGAAAAGAAAAAATGGGAAGAAAAACAACCACATGGATGCTTCATTAGACTCACAAGAAAAGAAACCAATGAAAAAGGTGGGCATGACTAAGAAAACGAAACTTGAACAGAGAAACATAATCTTTACTGATGGCTACACAGAACAATGCGATTACAACGAACTACATTAAAGCTAAAATAGGTAAACACCAAGGAAACAATGAATGCGGACTGTGTAGACAAGGAGGCGAAACAATAAATAATATAATAAGGGAATGTAGCAAATTCTCCCAAAAAGAATACAAGAACAGACACGACTGTGTTGGGAAAGTGATACAGTGGGAACTGTGCAAACAATGTAACGTCAAATACGCAGACAAATGGTAAAAACATAACCCAGAAACAGTACTGGAAAACGAAAAACACAGCATCCTCTGGCGTATGGATATGCAAACATATAAACTCATGTAAGCAAGAAGACCTGATGTTATTATGATCGACAAGAAGGAACAAATCTTGTAAAATCGTAGACTTTGCCGTTTTTAGCAGACTACAGAGTGAGGATCAAATACACGGAAACAGGAAGTAAATTTACAGAACTAAAAGGAATCTGGAGCATGAATACAGTTAGTATAATACCAGTAATCGTAGGGGCACTAGAGACAATCCGAAATAAAAACGGGAAAAACTGGGAGAATTTGAAACCAAAAGGACCATCGAAACCATACAAAAACTGCAATGATCAAAACAGCTGCAATTATGAGGAAAATCCTCAGATGCGGAAACCAAAACGCATAAGCAACAAAGGGTAACCAGTCACAAGGAATTTACAACAGGGAGAAAACAAAAACAAACGAAGAACACCGCAACACAGAACCAAAGAACAGAAACTGCCAGAAACATCACTTCATAATCCCCCCAATAAATTACACCGGCCTCAGCTATCACTACACAAAACTGAACCAAGGAACTAAAATCACAAGAACCACTATAAGCCACGCTCTCTCCCCACCTCACCGACTCACCCCTCTGAAAAAATTAAAAATGTTAAAAAATTTAAAAAAAAAAAATTTTTTTTTTAAATAATTTTTTTTTTAAATCCTGCTGGCCTAGGCTTACACCAGACACAATATATATCGAGCGTTGAGCAGGATGAGAATACCGAAGATGGACAGCACAATACATCCAAATTCCAGAGAATACCACATGTCCTTACACGCAATAAATCAAAGATGCAGGCTGTTGCGATACCGCATCGTTATCGAATAGAGGTGAAGAATACTAAACATCTTGGGTGGCTTGTTGTTACACAGACTCTAGGTAATACCACTGGTTGTTGTCAGTTAGCACTCACTGACAATGATCTATGTGAGAACTCCTAGTGTGTACACAGAATAATAATAATAATAATAATAATAATAATAATAATAATAATAATAATAATAATAATAATAACAATAATAATAATAATAATAATAATAATAATCTAAAACAAAAACTATTTCAGTAACTTTCAAGCTGTCGGAAATGCTACATTAAAAAACCAGAGTGCTTGTGAAAGACTAATTCGTAACTTCGACATACACCGTAAAAGTTTCAATTTTTGAACTGAATAACTTAAACAGCGTACCGATTCTAGAACTGCCAAAGTTTAACTGATGATTGAGAAATATCGTCAAAACAAACTGTTCGAAAACGACAAGAAACTTCTTTTTCAAAACACTAGAATGAATTTAAAGAGGGGCTGACGTAATACCCGATGCTGATCAATCTCGTGAATTCTACAACAGCATTAGGGAAAAGCAAGTAAAGCATTAAGATAAAGCAAAATTGATCGGAGATATTTAAATGGAGATGCTATCTAGAGCGGAACGACAAATGAATATAACAATCATCGTTAAGATGCTTAAAAAGAAAGTTAAAAAAGCGTGCAAATTGGAAAGCAACCGGATCTGACGATGTTTAGGTGAGCTACTTTTAAAACCTTCTGGCTCTTGTACCACACCTTGCAGCAATACTAAATGGACGTTTAACAATATTAACACTTCCAAGAAGGGCACTATAATCTTGGAAGGACAAAAGTGTGTGAAGTGATAACCTTTAGACTTATTAACCGCCTGTCAAACTTTTCACCCGCATATTGAGTGAAAATAGTGATGTCCATTTGGACCAAAACAAGTTACTGCTAAGGAACAAAAAGACTGACGAAGAAGATCACATAGTACAAATGTTTCTTATCGAAAAAATCATCCTGAAAACTGCAAACGAAGACCAACTATGATTTCCAGGGGGGGGGGGTATATTACAATAAACATTTGGCACGGTGCCTCATTCATGTTTGGAAGTGGTTGGAACAGCCTACAACTTTAACACAACTTTAAAGAATGGCATGAATAATTGGAAGACCAATTTAACTTCATGTGTTTCATTAGGTAAAGAAAAATTCACAAAAAAAATGTCCAGCGCGATAGATTTTCTTATTTGCTTATTTTTTATTAGTTTTGTCCCGATTACACTTTTTAACGTAAAGGAAGGATACGAACTTAGTATTAGCATTCTTTAAGAGAACCACTTACTAATTATCGATGACCTTCACGTTTTGTGAAATGATGAAAACGTACTTGATGCCTTAATGAATAAGGCTATATTATTTAGTGACAACACACTCATGTGTTATTCTTGTTGTAAAAAGAGGTAAACGTATTCTTTCAAATGACCTTAGATTCAAAGCAACGGAATGTTTACAGTGAAGGGGGCTAACATACTTGGGAATATTGAAGGCAGACGAGATTTTTTAAATAATAGAAAACGAAATACCATATAACTAATAAGTACAACAGATCAGAATGTAGATGGATTAAAAACTTCGGACATTAAAAAACGGAAGATAGTTACAGTTTATAGAGCTTTTACAAAGAAAGAAGATGCAGATCGATAAAAAGTGTTAAAGATGCCGTGCATATACCAGAACGTTCTTTATATAAATGTATTACTAAAAGTAATGAGATGCTTATTCGTAAAGTGAAACGCACTGGAGTGAAAATTAATCAAAGGTGCCAAGAGAAATAATTACCATTATTTGTTAAGGTACCTACACAGTGTATAATTCAAGAATACTGCAGTGAGAGATAGTGACAGCTAGCATTGGCTGGCAATGAGTTATCTACAAACTTAGAACACCTTCATGGCAGCCCATTCGCAAGCCATTCGCAAAAGGCTCATCAAAAATTACATTGACAAAACTGCAAAATTACCGATGTGCCGATTGGGTAATTAAAGTAGAATATACCTTAGCGAATAATTAATCTGAATGGTCTATTTCTGCACAACATCAATATAAAAAGTGGATCCACGATCAAGTCGCTAAGGTACTCCCGTGGAATATATGAACACTTCATGAATTTGACAGCAATGAGAAGCGGTATGCGCATAATCAAACAGTAGTACAGAAAAACGGCAATGTCAAACTTCGTTGGGGCATGCGCATACCCACTGATACATTCCAAATCCGACTAAATCTTTCTAACCAAAAAACAGATACCTTGCTTAATCATTGATATATCATTCCCTTCGATACCAGAGTGAAGAGGAAAGACCATGATAAATTAAATAAATATCAAAATCTAAAATGCGGATTTGATACACTGTGGAAATGTAAGGAAGTCAAGGTAATTTCCGTTGTAATTTGAACGCATAGAACGAGAAGGAAACACCATTATAAATAGTTCAAACAGAGTGATGAGACACACACTATTTTCGATTATGCGAACGGATTGCCTGTTAGGAACGGCGAAAGTGTTAAGGTACATCTCGAATGTTTAAAGTTAAGGGAATTAACTTGATGTTGAACAAGAAAAATCCAACTAAAAACATCCATAAGTGAAAACTACTTTGAAATTATAATAATAATGATAATGATAATAATAACCATCGTAATAATAATAATAACAATAATAATAATAATAATAATAATACTTATGATAATCATAATAATACTGAAAACATGATAATGCCAATCACGATAATAATAATAATGGCTGTGATAATAATAATCCTAATGATTATGAGTATAATAATAATAATACTGCTGATGATAATAATAATAATAATAATAATAATAATAATAATAATAATAATAATAATCATCATAATGATTGTGATAATAATCGTAATACTGATAATAATAATCCTACTGATAACAATAATCCTACTGATAATAATAATAATAATGATAAAAATAATATTAATATTAATAATGATGATAATAATGATAATAATAATTATAATAATGATAATAATAGTACTACTACTAATAATAATAGTAATCCTAATGATGCGGATAATAATAACAATAATAATAATAGTATTAATAATCCTTATTATGATGATTATAATAATAATAATTATAATAATACTAATAACAACAATACTACTACTACTTCTGCTACTACTACTACTTATACTACTACTACTAATCATAATAATAATAATAATTATTATTATACTAATACTAATAATAATAATAATGTTACCACTACTACTACCCCCACTACTACTACTAATAATAATAATACTACTACTACTACTACTACTAATAATAATAATAATAATAATAATAATAATAATGATACTTCATTAACACTATTTTTTTCCCAGTGATCATTTGTTGCTACAATGTTGTTACTTTTCCCGGAGTCTGAGAAACAAAACCTCTCAACAAGATTCAATGTTCTCACTTTCTATCCTTTAACTAATTGAACCAGCGTTTTTCCATTAAGTAATCACTGATAACATCAGTGGTCTATTCTTGTATTTGGCTGCATATAACTCATCTGAATATCCCAATAAAACCTCTAACACCAACTGATATGCCGATTCTCTCAGGTATACCTCTGTGGTATAAACTAAATATGCTGCAATTAAATGGATCTGTGTAATATTATCATGATTATGAATAGCATTATTAGTAGAAATCGTAGTGGCAGCAGTAGTGATAGTAGTATTGTATTTAAGTTAATGTAAATGCAATGTATAAGTGCATTTGTCTAGTCTATAAATAGTTTATTAGTCGTAATACTAGTAGTATGAGTAATGGAAGTTTTTACACTAGACTACAACTATAGTTTAAATCTGCTTTGAAACACCCGGCATTAAATGTGGTGAAATCATGACGAGTAGTTTCGGAACATATAAATGAGCAACAGACAACGACACAAGAATCAAAGCTGACGGGCTAATAAGCCCACTAATTGATAGATAATTCAGTACACGTAATTTTATTGAAGCAAATGCTAGGTCTTCTCATTTTAGAAAGGTTGCAGTTATGTATTCGACAACATCAACAAAAAAATGAAAACAGACATTTTGAAAATAGTAATATTTTGGAACTGGCAATTAGTGAAACGAGAAGGTAAAAAGCAGAGTTTAATTTTCTTTAAAAAATACTTATATCCTTTGATTAAACATCGTGAAATTATGGAATCGATAAAAATATATAAAAAGCGAACACATGACAAAAGAATAAGGTAATTACGAAGTTTCTCATCGCTACGAGAGAACAAACAGTACAGAACACTGGCGCCGTTTAAAAACAGATTTTACAGAAATAAAGATCAGTATTCGCTAATGAGGTATCCTGCTTATTTGTCGAATATCCTCGTGAATAGTTGATGAATGCATATTTATTGGACGAAGGATTCAATTATTTATATTACTTATTTTTTTAAATATTTTATAGCAGAACAGTTGTCCAGAAATAAGCATTCTGCTTTTGACTAATAAAATGAATTTACAGAACAGAACATAAGTATGTCCCCTCACGAGGATTACAATTACAAAATATATGCTACTAACATTTATGGCTAGAGAACAATGGCATTTATTACCGAATCACATTTATTGTATAAAAATAGGAAACTGCAACAACCCATATAAACGACAGTTTAAATAGTTTTACCCCAATATACACATCGGATTTTTAGACTTTTAAAAATAACAGATTCCTTTTACAGGGATTCCTACGAGATAGACACATACGAAATAACTATTAGCGTGTACTTATAGAAATGGCAACTAAAAAATTAACAGTGAAAAATCATAAACATGTAGATGTACATGATTATTAATTTGGTTACACGCAAGTACAAATCCCTATTGCACGGTCTGCTGATCAAGACAATTTCTTTATAAGGCTTGAAGGGTCCTCATAACATATTTCTTGCTAACTTTTGAATACATTCTTCCTATATATGTTACAATTTTGTAATATACAAAATAATGTTGAATCCTCATTATTGTGGTGATAAAAGAAAAGTGCATGATTTTGATTTGAATCGTCTCTAATAAGCGGATAAAGTCTACGGATCAGATATTATACAAATGCGAAAAGTAGGATTTAAATTTGCGATTTTGTTTTCTAAATGATGGACTTGAACACATATGTGAAATGCTTTATAGGAACTGCAATTGTTTGATGTATAATTATATGTGCTTAAAAGAAAGGCAGATTGAAAATGAAATGAAATCCAAAGTACGGCTGCAGACTATCGCATTAGTAACCATCACCTGAAAATGGCTAATAAGGGATATGGAAGCCGATCAGGTTCAGGTTTGGTGGGCTCGCTCATTCAGTTTGAATCTAAAGGATCCATCCTACTCGCATATCTTTAGTTTGGGTAGCCATTAGCTCCCCGCCTGTCAGGCCGTACAAACATGTGGGGAACACAGCAGACACACACTGCAAGATATGTATTTTTTTCCATGAAAAAAACGCTATCGAGGGTCGAGACAATTTTGCAAAGTAATATTAAACATTGGCGTCTCCGTGTGATGAATAAGTGTGGGTTCATTAGATAAAAAATATATTGCCACTTACCATGTCTGTGCATTTTCCGTTTACTATTTCTTCCGCCATCCCTTACCGATGTGATTATTTCCAGTGTTATTATTTTATTTATTCTTATTGCTATTATTATAATAACCATTGGATATACTATTCTTACTATAACTGTTACTTTTGTGTTAAGTACTACTATTATCAATATTATTATTATTACTATAGCTATTAAAGTTTTTATTATTATTGCTGCACTCAATTTGATAATTATAATTATGATTTACATCAGTGTTTCTATTATTGTTGTTATCGTGATTTTTACTGCAATTATAATTACAACTATTCATATTAATATTGCTTAATTATTATTATAACCATTATTAATATTACTTTTACCATCTCTCGTATTTGCTACTATTGGGGTATTTACCAAATCTCTTATATTTAATACTTATATCATTACTGTTTTCACTACAGCCACCACAATTAATCCCATATTATTCCTACCGTTATTATTGTATTAGCAAGAAGGAGAGTATATGTAGGCGTTTATTTTTTCATGGTTTCTAACATTTTACCCTTAATGAAAATTCTTATGTATTTTACATAATTTAAGTTAAATAGTATTATTAATTAATAATAGTTCGTTAGGGCTAGATCTTTTTTTTATTTTATAAGTTTACTTGGATGCTATACCTAGTAACATTGGGGTAGATTCATTTTTTGCGTTATACAGTTAGGTTGTATATGTTAAATTGTTTAGATTGTTCACAAACTTATCCGGAGTAAACCTTTCTAAGTGCCTACCGTTAAAACCTATTGCATCTTATTTAGTAACTTACTATCATAAAGGAATATAATAATAGATAATTCTTCGGTAAGTCAGAGAAAGCACGTGAGGTTGCATAGTGTTGTTTTCGTGAACTTATTTTAAATATTTTATCTCACTACAGGCACGATATTTTAAGTATTATTTTCTTGTTATTGTGGTCGTTAAATGAGCATTTTTAATCCGTGTACATAGACTTTAAATAAAGCCCATGTTGTTAGGTAAGGGTTGTTTTCTGAAGAATATAGTTGTTACATAACCAATATATATTGTTAAATACTTTCTCTGCTACGGGCAGTTTCTTTCTTTGTCGTTATTATTTTTTTGTAAATTATTACAATCTAATTTTTTAAATATGTATATTATGACACTTAATTATTGTTTCCAGGTTATTTGAACAACCATATCTTACTTTGATGGTGCGTTTATTGACAATTGTAATCATTGTGTTGTGTATTGGAAAGTCTCGATTGTACAGGTTAAAGAATAAAAGTGCATGCTTAGATGTTATTAGCAGATTAAACGGGGCGAACCAATATTATTTGTTGATTTTTATTTCTTCTTCTGGGAATCTTTAGCTTAGTATCCAATGCTTGTATTGGTATAACCGCTGTAATCCTAATGTGCTGTTGTATATATTAATATAATGATTAAATATTAATATCGTTTAACTAAGTGTGTGGAAACACGATATTGGGATATGTATAATAAGACATATTACTAATTTGATATAAGTCAACATAACATAGGTCATTATTATCTTACATATAAGGTGCATAATATTTAACGCTGAGATTACATGTAACATTCAGGAGGTCTGTGATCTTAATCTTCGCCGCGATGTATATTTTAAGTCTTAAGGCTGTCATAATTTCGTGTATTTATTCATTTTTTTAGTTTGGGTGTATTTCGTATTCCTAAATATAGCTAGCTCGTCGTAACTATACACCCTTTTATGGTTAATATAAATTGTACTATATATAAATATGTATATATATATATATATATATATATAAATATAATATATATATATATATATATATATATATATATATATATATATATATATATATATTTCTTATATTGAACGAAAAGCTCGTAATTTTCGACTGAATCTACGAACTGTATCTGAGCTAATGCGACTGCCTGCAACCACTGCCGCCGCCACCCTAAGAGTAGAAAGAGTGTACACTCGACACGACGTTCTATAAAACATATATATATATATATATATATATATATATATATATATATATATATATATTATATAAATGTGTTTAATTAAACATTTACTTTACATTTGTTTATTGGTTTATTTTCTTAATGATTATTATTGTGTTAAAATTAGTAATAGTACTGAATAACCTCGAACGCAATAAATATAATGATAAAAATGTTGACAAAAAACAGTTTTTGTTCTTAATAAACCTGACAATCACCTCTAAGTACAACCGACTTTGAGTATTACAGGAATTTTTCCAGATTTGACCATAACTATACTAGTATATTTAATACAAAGGTGACCATGATCACAAATATATAAATATATTCTGTGATTAAAAACATGATAGTTTATTCTGTAGAGTTTAGTTGCATAAACAGAATAACCCTCTCCGATCCTTATATTCACACTTACTATGATATATATTATAAACACAGCCCTAACATAGGTTGTCAAGCCGTATTTACCCAGTAAACAATACGGAAAACCAACACAAAATGTATTACGAATCTTACTAAACAAGTGAACAATAAAAGCATTGCTTCTCTAGACTCAGAAAACTTATTTGCTAATGTAAATTGTAAATAAACTATTGGTATAGATATTCGTCAATAATATACACAGTACCCTGCCTCTGATTCTACTTAAAATCAATGACAAAATACAAAATGTTATTATCAATTTGCACCATGTAAGGAGCTTTTTATGACTTCAATGGATACAGTTATACTCAAGTTGGCGGAATACAAATAGCATTATGTCTTCGTAATTTTCGCGAATCTTACATGGCAACTATAACAAACAAAATATTTAAAAAAACATAAGTATGTGTTTTTCTTTAGATACATTATGCTTATGGTTCTATTATTGTAGCTGATAATATGACAAGATATACAAACTACAAACCTATTCCAAAAAGATTATGATATTAAATTAATCGTAGATCTAAAAGAAATTGATAAATCTCCCAGTTTTAGATGTTATTAGTGTCACCTTTGATAACGTTTTTAACACTTCTGCTTATTTAAAAACAACAAGTTTAACATCGATTCATATAATTTACAAAAGTGAAGTGTCTCCATTGCTAAAAAACTTATTTTTTTGTTATTCCCCTCAATCGTTAGTTTCAACGTTCTCCTAATCTCTCATTCGATATGTTAGTGCTTAATTTAGAATTCTGACCTTTTTTTCCTAGAGGGTCAGAAGACATTTATATTTTTCCACCTGCCAGTAACATTGAAATAACTTTATATATATATATATATATATATATATATATATATATATATATATATATACAATTATTTTTAATAAATTAATAAAACATAAATAAATATGTTCATATCCATAGACCCCGAGACCACGTATTAGGTATTCTGCTATCCTTACCATTAGGCCATCGACAGGATAACACTTTTAACTCGATGGAAATGCCTTTTAGATAAATGTAAGCACAAGTAGTGTGATCCTAAATTGAATCCAATCGACCAAATGGTGGGAACAATGCAACGGTTCTATTTTCAATGAATCATCAATTATATATGTATATATATATATATATATATATATATATATATATATATGTGTGTGTGTGTACGCGTGTCAGTATAACTTAAATAGTATGTAGATAAAACAAAATATCAATTGTGACACGTTTGACATGTTTATAGATAGCACCATAAGTGATATTTTAACAAAAAATAAGTAATCATTATATTTTTATAGAAACTAATGCAATAACCTCTATCGAATCGACAATAAACATCATGATTTTCCTATCTTTGACATTTATGGTACTCTTATGAAACAACTATTTTTAAATCCTTGATTTTCTTTGGAATTCTTAATCCATATACACACCACATAACAGTGTGTTTGTGTTCATATAGTCAGATCTACCAAATATATTTATGGTCACTTTTTTTTTCCAATTCTGTTATTATCTCATGAACTATAATTAATGAACTTGTTACCATGTTTGCTGTGCTGTTTAACACATCGTCTATATCGTCCCTTAATAAAGAAAATAACTTAAGAATATATATATATATATATATATATATATATATATATATATATATATATATATATATATGTATATATATATATATATATATATATTCTGTATCAAATCCTACTCCGTGAAGTTTTCAAATCAGTCAGAAAATCATCATCGTCTTACTTTGCATGTGCTCAAGAAGTAGTAAAACAATGTGATACGTAGGGGATTAGCCATTACGTTCATGTGTTCATATAATGCGTACAATATAGATCTTACCATAAAACCTATGTATACATATATGTAGCATTCCATTTTCCGATGCAGGCTACTGAATAAATAGATCTATTAGAATACGTAATGTGAGTTAATCAGCTTTTCATTATCGACGACTTTTCTGTGCATACTTTTAAAAATAACATTTTGCTTAGTTTTATTTTGCTATTGATTTACGTTTTAAATACATTATGACATAATTGATTTAATAACGGAATGTATAATACACCAAGTACATGCTCATCCCTACTAAGCTACAAGTGTCTCGCTGACTGTAATAAATTGATTCCCCTCTCTGAGCATTCATGGGATTAACAACTTCTTGTTTAGTGTGCCCATATGATAGATACACACTTGTCTGTAAGATCACAAAACACATATGAAAATAATTCTCAATTATAATTTACTTCCAAGTTCATACTATTTCTATATTATAAGCATAATACTATTAATTACAGTAACACTACTAATCAAATGATAATTATTAACATTAAGTACGCGATAGAAGTATTTTTCGGTAATTTACTATTTATGAATAACATTCGCTTAATAAATAGTGTTATTGTGTTTAAGAGAACAGTTAAAACGAAACGCCAACTATATATATATATATATATATATATATATATATATATATATATATATATATAACTTATTTGTGGTATAGCTGGAAAAATCCCAGAAGAGTGCTCGATTGTTTGAGAATTAAAGTTATATATATATATATATATATATATATATATATATATATATATATATATATATATATATATGTGTGTGTATATAGGGCTGTGTTTTTGTGATCAGTTTATCAACTTTCTCCGTGGCAGAGAAGAATTACAGATTTATTTTGTGAGTGCGGACAATATGTAACGTTTCTACGTCTATGTATCATCGTTTCTTCCTCTCTCTCTCCCCCTATCACTCTTTATCTCTCTCTTTCTCTCTCTCTCTCTCCCTATATATATATATATATATATAGCGGATGAGTGTGTCAGTTTCTGTTAAGAAGAATGACATGGGGCTTAATTGTAATTATTCATGATAGATATTTCCCCTTTGATGTCTTCAAAATTGTGTTTATTTTAGGGTGACTGTGTAGTATCAATGTGTATGTATTATTTTCCCAAATTTATTTAGCTGTACCACATTTTCGTTTCTATTAACATTCATAATTTTATAATTCATCTAGGCAAAACACCCTTCAATATATGTCTTATTTATCCGAGTTTAAAATTACCTGTAATAGTCCATTTATCCTCTGAGGAGAATAATTGATATTTTAACAGTTATGTATTACGGATTATGAGGGCATTCCTTTTTAAATATCTGATGCGTAAATTGCTCTTTTCAATATAGTGAGTATTTTTATTATCACGATTTAATTTAAAACGTGTTACATTTTAAGACAGAAAACTGTTTTTAATGTAAAGCATACAACTGGTTCGACTTACTACAACAAATGGTAGTTAATTATTCTGTAGCTAATGTAGTTTTATGGGGAGCTTATCTTCAGTGCTTGTATATAAATAACGAAAACACACATATATAAGAAACAAAAAAGAGAAGTTTCAGACAAGTCAATCGTAAATCACAGTCTGTACTGATGATCATTTTTTATACCAATAGAGCTGTAAACCTTTACATATCCGAGTCGCGTCATTCTGCACGCCATATTCGTTTCGCTACTAGTTTATGTTTAATTCGTTTGTTATTGACTTCGATATTCATTCCAAATTACACGAAATATAAATGAATGTAAAAGAAAAAGTGTTTTGTTTTTTTCATCCAGGAAATCAATGCATGTGATACAAAAGCAGTTTACAAGTATCTTGCTAGTTAGCGAAAATAATTATATGCAAGAAAATCAAACATTTTTTATTGTGTGAAATAATGTGAATCTGTTTTTCAACATTTGACGGGTTCAACATTAAAAAAAAAAAATTGATATTTTAAATATAACAATTTTAAATATGAATATATATATATATATATATATATATATATATATATATATATATATATATAGAGAGAGAGAGAGAGAGAGAGAGAGAGAGAGATATGTGTGTTGGAGTGTAATTAGTAAGCAAGTTTTAATTTAAGCAAGCGTTGTTGAATGACATGGTGTATTCGGTTTTGTTGAATTTTTGTGATAATATCAACTCGTCTAGAAAGCGTTTTCGTCTCTTGTGGTAACCTGTAGAATATAAATCCAAGTTATCTTTATTCGGGCATACCTCGAGAGCGTTCAACCTTTGTGGTCGTCATCAAGTGTAGTTGTTTACTTATTATTTTAAAATACTTCAACTAATGTTATTTATTTTAATTTTTTTGTGCGTTTTCCATTCAAGGAGATTCAGAGAGGAAGGAAAGAAACGTGTTCGTTCAGTTTTTTTTTATATTTGTGCATTTATTACTTTTGTTTAATTATATTATTTTATTTTTTATGTTTATTTTATTGTATTTATTGTATTTATCTGTTAATTATATTTTGCATTTTGAATTTTGTACGTATTAATTTTCATCATGGAATACGGTTAATATCTTAGTACCTGTATACACATCTATTTTGTTGATATTTCTTTTTTAATACACCTATCTTCTTATATTTTCAGTCGATGTATGCAATTATTTGTATGAATACTTCTGTATTTGCTATTTATATTTTAGTATATTGGCCAACTGCATGGTTTGGTTCTTTGAAGTACTGTTGCGTTAAATGGACCTAGTGCCACATAGATGATATGTAAGACGCCGGGAGAGGTGTTGTATAGTCAATACAGTTGTTGTGTTTGAATCGTAAGAATACATTTCTCAGAATGACATCTTCCATTGTATATTACGTTAGTTTAGCTTAGAGGTGTATTAATGATCTTATTAACCGTTTTTAATTCGTGTAATAGATCATTAGTTTGAGTTTCTTATGGTGTTCGATAGGTTTAGTGCATCGTTTTATTTGGTTAATTAATAATGTTGTGTCAAGTGATAAAGGCTACATTATCTGTGTGTAGGTAGAAGGTGTGATTTTTGTAATCAGTTATTTTTCAGGTAGCATCGTGTATGACGTTCATATGTTATTTCATTTGTGTTTCATCGATCATATTGGAAAAATAGTTATTGATATTGTTTGTTTTATGGTCGTTATTTCTTCTATTTGTCCAGATGAGGATGTTGGATCTGCGCGAGTAACGTTATTTTAAAAACAGTTATTTTATATTTTGTAAGCATTCACTATATTATTTTAAAAGGCTAGGGGTTGTATGTGTGGGATGTGTATATGTTGATGATGTTTATTGCGTAACGTTACTGGAGTATATTAGCACACCTATAAAGTTGAATTTTACAGTTAATGTGTAATTAATGTATAAATGTACAGAGTAAGTTGTGATCGAGGCTTTCTGGAGTTTTGCTGATCTTTTCGTAGGATTCTGTGGCGATGAATATATTGTCTACGAATCTACTGAAGACATTTGGTTCAGTTGTGTGATCGGAAAATATGTTCCTATCAGTGTGCGTCATGTAGTATTCGGCGAAAGTTGGATCGAAATAGATTATATAAGGACGCCGTCTATTTGTATGAATTCACACCCTCAATTAAAAAAATGTACAAAAAGGGTTACTCACCGTTGTACTTAAACTACTTAATCAAAAAATATATAATGATCCGTGTATTAGTTTATTAGATAATAGTGTGCATGTAAATATATAATAACAGATAAATATATGTTATGAAACCCACCCATTCTAAATAAGTGCGTGAAGCATAGGCTTCTTAGCGTTTGAATTCAACCCCAGTCTACACGGACAGCCAGTACTGCCGTACTACTTCTCTTGTTCTTCTGTTATATATAATTTTCGCCAATATAGGTGTTTCATCTAAACCCCGTAAATGTGTTCTAATTTCGACCCCTAAAATTATGCATAACAAAAACCAAATGTACAAATTAGTTGTAGGCTGTTCAAAAGAATGACTTGAGATGAATGTAACAGTAACAAATGTCTATATAGTCAATAATTGAATTACAACTATGAATACCTATCGTTGTAAAACAATCAGTATATCTCACAAACAAATAAACGCAACAATAATAGCTCCACTCGATCAGTAATATATATTAATGTCTCTTATAACTGTAGTTAGAATTATTGAAGTTATTTTGGTTAACATAGTTTACCGCTTAGAAAAATACACACAGTTAATGAAAATCAATAGCAACTAATAACTATGTAAAACATAGTTATATTGTACTTCCATCGTATTAGACCCTCTTGTTTTATAACAATTACAAGTAGATACAACGATAGTAAAAGGAAAATATAACATAAGAGTGATAAGCGGATGTTTCTAGGAGTTGCATAATTTATAACAAGGTCTTATATTCATTAATATATGTTTGTGTGAGTATATATATATAAATATATATATATACTTCTGATCAAATATTTAAGACAACTTGAAAATATTATGAGAAAAAAACCTTTTTTAAAGAAATATATGTTAAACTCCTACCACTTAACTTAATCAATACTACAGTCTAAATAGTTATGGAAACAAAAAGCTATATTTCGAAACATTTTATTCGGACATTTACATTTTTATGAAATGAAAAAAGGTTTCTTTTACAAGATTTTCAAGTTTTCTTTAATGTTTGATCAGGAGTATATATACATATATATATATATATATATATATATATATATATATATATATATATATATATATATATATATATATAGCATATGTGTGTGTATGTGTGTGTATATTATATGCGAATCCGTATAATGTATCTATATTAAAATTCAGTTCATTCGAGTTAGATAAAGCACGTGTTTTGAGACGATGCGATGGGGTAAGACAAATTAAGGAGCGGTTCAACCGATAAACAAATGGCCACACATAAGCTAAGTTTGGCTAGCATCTGTGCAGGCCCAAACTCCTCGGTGTGCAAATCTTGTAGACAATGTGCGAAACAAGAGATAATTCGGAACGCGACGGCGGTAATGAACACCATTCTAAAAGGCGACTTCTAGGTGTGTTTTCGGAAGTTGTTAGATAGGTGGGCAAATGTGTACAAGCACAAGGGTTCTACTTAGGAAGGGGATTCGGGTTCCTACCCTCTCATTTATTTGAAATATTTTTCTGCCCTAAAAACGGATACGTTTTAGACAGGGCTGGTATATATATATATATATATATATATATATATATATATATATATATATATATATATATATATATGTGTGTGTGGGTGTGTATATATATCATTAATATAGACCTATGCAATGTCGATGTTATCGATCAACAGCTGTTAGAAAAACAAACTCCAATAATACCTTGAAAAAAGGTGGGCAAAAACATTGTCATGTGTTACCTATTTGCGTTTCATTTTTCATGTTGTTTCTTACGGTATATAATACCTGACTTATAATATTACATCTTTGCTGTGAATACATAAGGCTCATAAGCAATATTTAATAATAATAGTTTTAACGCAAAACATTGTTTTTTTGTGGGTAATCAAGTATATTAACCAACTATCATGTCGAGTGTTTTTGTTCATTTAGATTAGACTTTGGTGTTTTTGACAGAAGACTTAAAGTTAAATGTAAATGTGTTTGCATTTGTATTAGGGTAATTTGTTGGGGGAGCCACACGGACTAAAGTTCTGTGGTCAGACCTGGCTGAACACTTAAACCCAATCAATAGACAATCTACGTGTGTTATAGTCTGTATTACGGACATTGTTCTGAAGTGGCCGCTTAGGATATTTGTTCAAAACTTTTTTCCTTGATATATATTTGCAAGATATTCGTGTTTAAACTGTTTTATAAATCCCATGAGATACATTCACATGGATCTTTGATATTAAGTTAGGGCAAACACTATGTCATCATTTTTAATATAAATGTGTTTAAAATTATATTCTGAAGTGTTAGTATTCTTTTATAGTCTCTTTAAGCAAACGCCGGGACTCGGGTCGTGCTAGTAGACACATGGGCTGAATTACCGAATGACATAATTGCGCCATGTTCTTATACATTATGTATTATGTTCTGTGATCTGAAAGGGAAGGATAACCTTTCTAGACTGAGGTAATTAGCCAATGGGTGTTTATCTAAAAGGTAAAGTCAATATCGAAAAAAAAATCGAACACATTAATATTCTTATATAAACATGCTTTCCCAGTGTAGGATCATTTCGTCTTCTGTGGCAGAGGGCAAATACAATGAACAAAATGAAACTGAAAACAATCTGAAAATGAAAAAAGGATTCAGCAAAATATTAACATTACATAGAAAGCATTGCGGCGTTCCGTGGCAAGCGGTGCAACTTGATTTGAGTAGAACGTATTAACTATGAGAGATAAAATACTTCTGAAATGAATTACTAGCTCATCTATTGTTGGGAACTCTAAAATAATTAGCTGTTTCCACTTTCCGGAAACTGATTAAATAACAGGACCGACTTTGATAGGTGTATATTGGTGTATATGTGGTATCGTTGATTTGTAAGTTGAGACCAATCTTTTAAAATGTCTTTATCGGATTGATGTCGGCAACAATAGGTTCTCAGTTTCCATTGTCCTAATTATCTAGTATCGTTCACACACAGATGAAAGTAGAATACTAGTATAACGAGGTATTTTATCATTTAACGTCTATTGATTTTCTCTAATTCCTTAGATACGTAGATGCATGATGTTGATTTACAACAACAAAATAAAAACACAATTTCTGTAACTCAATAGCCTAGTAAATGTCAAAAATAAAATATGCACACGAAATATCGGCATTCAATATGCGTGCTGATGTTTTACAAGTTGTACGAGGTATTATCAACGTTTTACATACATTCTATGTACCTAATCTTACCGTGTTCTTGCCCTCCCCGTGTCTAAAACAAAAGCTGACTGTCGTAAAGGCCCGTAACGACTAATATTGAACGCACACTTCCCCATACCTTATTAAAAACAAATGTTGTTCGTCAAATCTACATTAATGATAACTTATGTAAAACGTTCTATTTGTTTTTTATGGAACAATAATATGCATACAGAGGATTAACTTGGTGGTGTTAAATAGAAGACGTAAGTAAGATGTCAATGTTTATATCACCTAACTTTTACAGCAAAGTGCGTTCAATTTGATTTTAATTTAACGTAATAAAGATTAGTTTATCTTACAACTGTAACCAAGCAACGTTACTCTTACATTTTATTTATTTAGTAAATGTTAACTTCTTAATATCCCTGATTTTATTAATATTAATAAAGTGTTGGAATAGAAACCCTATTGTCTGTGTTAAACGTTACTATATGTTTTCTGCAATTTCAATGACAGACTTTGTAATATGAAGAAAAGTTAAATAAAACAATTTTAAACAAAACAGTGATCTTGATGCATCTCAGACAAATTGTATGTTCCATGTTTACAAAGTTTGATTATATGAAGTTGGACATTATCGTGTGTTCTTATCAACCAATCCTCACGAAATTAATGAGCTGTTGTTAGTCGAACGAACACCTGATATCTCATATCACAAACGTATACTGATGCCTTTAACTGACAATGCACGGAAGTGAATACGAAATTAATTGGACTAAACGTACTTGAATGTTCAAAACAAGATTAATTGAATTCATTTCTAAGGGAAAAACTTCAAATAAAATCGAAAACAAGTAGTACATTGGTAATCTTATATACGCAGTTTTAATTAAAACACTCGCTCCTAGACAGTAGCATAGAGTATTGGTTATGTTATATATATATATATATATATATATATATATATATATATATATATATATATATATATATATATATATGTATATATATATATATATGACGTATTTTTTCTAAGAATGCACTCTCTATAATAAAAAATAATTGTGCATTGTATGAATACACATACACACACATATATATATATATATATATATATATATATATATATATACACACATATATATATATATATACATATATATATATATACATATATATATATATATATATATATATATATATATATATATACATATGTATTGTAAGCTATGAACATATATGTATGCAAATTGAGCAACACAGACGCATTCGCGTTTCATATCCGAAGAAAACTCTTCAGGCATAAAGGAATTTTAGCCTGAAGATTACCTTCGGGGATGAAACGAATAGATCTCTGTTAAAGTGTATTGCTATAAATATATATTTTAATAGCTTACTACCTAGTTTTACTTACATGTCGAGCACTGTTGAAGTAAATACTGAAAATATATACATAAATTGTATATCTCCTTATAAAATTATGTGTGGATACATGATATATATATATATATATATATATATATATATATATATATATATATATATATATATATATATATATGTGTGTGTTATAATGGAATAATTCCAGGAAGAAATCCGGGTATGAGAGCTCAATGTGGTAAACAGAGCAAGAATACCATAAAATATAATTACACGAAATTACATAATTGTCGATGCAATTATTTATTTAAACCATGTGGTTTCCTCGGTAATCTAACTAGACAATTACATTATTTAGACTGACAGAAAATTTAATTCACCTTCAACAATTCAAATACAACCCGAGGGAGTGGTGGTTTTAACCAATCTGAACATCCCTTACAGAACGAGGAGGAATTAAAAACGTATATTTAACTAAGGCGATCGAAACGAATCTTGTTTTTTTTTAAATAACGTCTGAGTTAAAAACACATATTCTTTTAACACTTACTACTTGGTGACATACACACGTATATACGTCTCTACACACACACATATATACGCATCCGACGATCACGCACGTACGCAACAATATTTTTGTGTCATACAAATTCGGCTAGACTTGGAAGAAGAAAGGAAGACAGAAAATAAGAGAAACAGACAGGCGTTAGCGTGCTATGCTACCGACTGGCAAACTGTGAAAGGTTTACAAGTTTGGTCCGAGATAGGATATATTTGAAAAATAAAAATTATTTAAGATAATATTTTAATCTAATGCATACACCCACAGAGGCCAATATGTATCTAAATACAAAACAGTTACATAGACATTCTATATTCGCAATATATTAATAATCTGAGTTCTAAAAATTCAACTTACATTAATTTTATACTCTATGGAAACCTATACTTATAACCTAATTCCAATCTAACAATGTCTAGTAATAATATTAGACACTTGTACTTAAATTAATTCAATGAGTAGTGTATTATTTCTTAAGGCTATCTTATTTTGAGTAAATAATCAGAATACACAATTATATTAAAGTACAATTATATATGCATACCTCCCAAAACACATATAATGAATATCACTAAGTCAGTAATTACGAGTCCATAACAGATATTATTATAAATACTTATTGTTTTTTTTATCGTTTTGGTATCTAAACCATCACTAATCTAGAGGTCTATCGGACTATGAGATATTGGTTATTTTAAATTTACATTTATGTCTGTATGTTTCCATAAGCTCATCGCGTTTGTTTAAAAGATTATTGTGCTCATATTTTAGGATTCTTATTTTTTCCTCTAAACATAAATTGCATCTTTGCCTAACACCATTTAGAACATCCGAAAAACATAGGATTGACCACGAACCCACCGGGGTCCGGTTTTCATTCACAGGAGCCACCATTGTTTAGCTAACTCCGTTTTGTTCTTAAGTTCTGGGTTGGTAAAAGAGTGTTTGTGGTCATAAAAACGTTGTTTCCATTAACCCGCGGTGATGCCGATGTAAACCTTGTTGTCCCTGTAGTTATATTCCGGAAGAATAGTGGCCTTATAAACCACGCACTCAACTTTACAGTTACCGTCCAGTGGGCAGTTATCTTTCACTTGACAATTACATTTATCTACTAAAACCTAATTTCTACTAACATTGTTTAGTAATTTATGATTATGGTTCGATCGCCTTAGTTAAATATAAGTTTTAATTCCCCCTTCGCTCTGTAAGGCGTGTTACGATTGGTTGCAACCACCACTCTCTCTAGATTGTATTTGAATTGTTGAAGGTGAATTCAATTGTCTGTCAGTCTCGAAAATGTAATTGTCTAGTTAGATGCCCGAGCAACCCACATGGTTGAAATAAATTATTGCATCGACAATTATGTAATTTCGTGTTATTATATTTTAAGTTATATATATATATATATATACATATATATATATATATATATATATATATATATATATATATATATATATATATATATATATATATGAGAGATAAACATAATTTCCTTTTTTTCTTTTCTTTGTTCTTTTCATAGTCTAAATCTTACGGGAAATGCAAAAATTGTCTGTACCATGATCAAGGTTTTTATGAAAAACGAAAATGTGGATTAAAAAAACAAATGATTTCATAAATATTTCATTTGTTTAAGAAAATCTCGCGTCATGTTAACTGATTCATACATTTCAAAATTATCGTTCCGACGGCGCTTCTAAACTGTAGTAACATTTCAACCTCTTATCGTGCACATGCGTTTCAGTGCGCTATACTACAAATCGGACATATACAAAAAACAATATCCTCATAACACCTGGATATCGATCTTCGACTATGAAAAACAAGAAGAAAAGAAAAAAAAGGAACATATTGTATGTACCATGATTTAGGTTTTTTGAAAACCGAAACTTTGGATTAAAAATAAAAATGATTTAATAATCATTTCATTTGTGTAACAAAATCTCGTGTCCTGTTAACTGATTCTAAAATGTCAAAATTATATATATATATATATATATATATATATATATATATATATATATATATATATATATATATATATATAATTTTATGTGTCCGAATTAAATGTTATGAGGAGACATATGTTCATGTATACATTTCTAGTATTTACTTGAATTAAAACTACACACATGGAGTTTGGGTTTCAACCCCGGAATGAATAGTTAGGGTAAAATGCATTTTAACCTAAAAATTCCTTTCGGGAATGAAACGCGGAAACGTCTGTGTTGCTCGATTGACATAATTATCTATTCATAACTTACAATATATATATATATATATATATATATATATACATATATATATATATATATATATATATATATATATATATATATGTATATATACATATAGGTATATATATATATATATATATATATATATATATTTTCATATATATATATATATATATATATATATATATATAGTCAGTGTCGCATGATGGCGTAGGGGTAAGATCGCCGACTGTCAGCTCGATGAAGAAAGTGTATTGCTTCTTAGACATACACTGGTAAATGACCAGAATTGTAAATGTGCATTTTTCAAGTGTGTGCTTGTTCACATTACATTTAAATTACTGAATGTTGGTACAGTCGAATAATCAAAGAACAAAGAGAATATTCAAGAATATGAAAGTTTGAGCGCAAGCTTCCGTGGAAGTACTTTTGAAGCAAGCACTGTGATATATGCAACTGTATTAAGCTTAGTCAACCGTTTGAAACCTATTAGATTAACTTCTTGTGTTACACCCTTTACAAGAGAGCGAGCCATGTGTTGTCTGCACCCCTGGATATGGCTACACTACTCCATAAATGAGCGAATTTAAGGTAACACCAATATAGGTTAATGGTAAGGCTGAGAAGTTATTTCCGACGAGAGAGAGAGAGAGAGAGAGAGAGCTCATCTTTCTTTGCTGCAGACTATTCGGTATCTTCTATAGATTGATTCCCATGCTATTACATGTGCACGTTTGGCCGATGTGTTATGTACGTGTGACCCTAAATAATGATTCTATCATTAATAAAAAATAATTGAGGTGAATATATTTTTTTTATAATTTCAATAAATGTAATCATGCATGTGTTTTCCACTTTAATTACAGATTTGACATCATTTTCTGAACCTTGGACTGATGTGTGTTCGGTTTGCTCTCCTACCGATATAATCAGACAATATACGTTTCTCAGATGGTATTACATCAGTAAGATCGTTTACAAGATCATAAATAGTAAATACCGAAGGAACACCAGCATTAACATGATGATGTTGGGATGCACGGCTTTCAAGAACGACTTGGATGTTTTTTTCTAAAAATGGTGTGATACAAAATCAGTTTCGTGCATTAATAGCGTACGAATGAAGTTTACCGCAAAGACCTTCATAGCAGACGTTGTCAAACTTTGTATATATATAGCGGTACCGCGTAACAAAACCTGCAATTATTCAATGTATCGTAAATGCGTTCCGAGATAACCGTTAGAAATACGCAGTAGAACGGTTTGCCTAATTATACACCTCAGACAGATACCTATACTTTAAGTGCAATGTAGTCACACTTATACTAAATATATGGACACTTTAGTTTTACTGTTCATTAAAGTGTTGATTACCTGATTTGAAAAAAATGTTATTGTAGATTCTTACATTATTTAGCACAACGATGAGGTAAACGAACCAGCCAATAGAAGATTTTAGAATGCAGATGAATCAAGTGTAAATATATATTTTCCTAAATAATACAATGATTTTGTAATGGAAATCGCTCGAAATAAGTCATAAAGCGCGTTTATGTAAGGAGCGAACCGACACGAAATAGGATTTTAACAAATACATTATATGCCTATGGATCTTAGATAAAAGACGCCAGTGCTATAAGTAGGATTAAAACAGTCAGCATGATTAGTATTTACCCAGTCTGAAATTCTTGAAGAAAGACTACTGGATCTGGAAGCTGGATTACAATAAGGTATCGGAAAAGTGAATGTATGTAGACGCATAGACAATTGAGTCTCATAAGCTTGAACAAAAGAACACAGATCAGAAAATTTTGAAGAACATTATATAATAGTATTCATAGTATGAACTTAGACTAGCCATAACATATGTGAGTGAGAGAGGGGTAAGATAAGTAGGAAATGGCTAGACTAACAACATTGCTGATACGTGTCTTCACATGATAAAAAACGACCTGCTTCAGAAGAGATACAACAGCCCGAATATTAAAACAGCACTTTACATATATTCAGAAGGTGGATTTGTCGATTTAGAGAATGGCCTCAAGTGGGAAAAAGTGTTGGACATATATTATGAACCGACTTTACGAGAAGCAGGAAAAGCATTGTATATAGTCTATGTTCTCCACGAAAGGTTTGATGAAGAATAAACACTAAGACTTTTCAGAGTCGATGTATCGTCAAGAGCAGCGTCATCACTTATTATATTCAGGAAAAAAGGGACAAACCTCCGATTTAAATACACGAGCTTATACTTAGAAGGGCAAAACGAACACACATTCTGTACTCCAATCCACAACAGAACTTAGGTAAACGTTTAGATCAGCTGCATATTTCTACTGATTCCTGGGAGATGGGCGAGAAGCAACACCAGAATAGAGTGTTGTATAATCAGCATAAATGTTAATCTTCTGAATAATTGTCTACAGAAAAGCATTTATATAGAAAAAAAACTATGTTGAACATAACAAATAGACCTGGGGAGCATCATCCTTGACATGAACAATAATTAGAAGCCACACTCCATAGTTACTCACTACCTTCAGTCAGTGAGAAAATACCTAATAATGTCAAGATATGTACCACTAATAGCATAGCCTTGCAGTTAGTGATGAAGACCAGAATCCCAAACTTTGCCGAACGCTTTCGAAATGTCAAGCGCAATAGCCCTAACTTCTCTTGAATTATCCATAAACCGATCAGTTACAACAGTTCAAAGACCAACGGGATAGCGAAAACAACAACATTTATATCACGTATCATTAAATAACCCCATACTTTTAGGAAAATAGACCTGACTTGAAGGAAACTATGCTAATAACAGAGACAATACGTTGTTTGGTCGAACTCACCAGCATGATTAAAAGATAGCGGACACAGGGGATCCTTTCAAAACAGAAATGAAACAGATAGATTAAATGATTCTGAGAAAATAGAAGACAGTGCAGGAGCTCAACGCTTAACAACGTCAACAGAAATTGAACAATCAACTTATCCTAGATAAGAACAGTAAACCAAGATATTAATGGTGATAATGGCAGGGTCAAGTGACTGATCAGTTAGCAAAGTTTACATCACGAAACACAGCACACCAATCAGCAAAAGCAGAACTATAAAAAAAGCTACGAAAAAATATTTAGAAGAAAATAACTTTAATATAATTTAAAAGAAAAGGAATATAACACAGTTAAAGATGAGATAGAGGCACGAATACTTTGCAAATAAACAGGCTAAGCGATTGCTCTTTTGCAGGCAATTTTGGCTCTTCAGTAGGATTGCTGGCAAGCCATAGAACAATCTCGACAATACGAAGCAAAGTAATGAGTACGATGCCCGATGTCAAAAGAACACACACATTGAAATAAAGGAAGGATAATTATATTTGCTATTGTTAGTTTTTTCACATAAAGTAACATCATGCCTAGTCTGGAGGAATTACCATGAAATAAAAATAACGAACAACATAAAACTTAACATTCACAATAGCATGGTATGGAGAACCAATGTATGATACGATAACATAGAGCTTTAGTCAGAAAGAGAAACGATAAATAAAAGACGCATAATGATTAATAAAGGGTACTATCAGGAAAACATGTACCAATAAGGTACGTTTGTACAAGTTGTGAGACAGATACACGTTAATAAATATTTTATGAGCTAAGTCTGTGCGATTCGAGTGGAGAATTAAGCGTGGATAATGAGCATAACAGTCACAACAATTAAAACTTTAACTTAACGGAAATAGTTGCAAATAATGATACATACTACTGGATATAGCATTAGCAATACATCAGTTATTTTAAGAATGGTAAAGGTACAACAAGTGTTAATAGGATGTTTAGTGCAGCAGTAGCAACCTCCGGCATATAAAAGGTCAATCATGAGATCTAAAATAATTCATCCCTTTTCCAGGTTTACTTGCTCCGTCTCTTGTGATTGTACGATTGTTGTAAGTATATTGACTTTCCAAATGCCTCATTTCTTTTTAGAAACTTTAGTAAGTCTCGTATATTTTTCCGTCTCCCTTTATCTTTCAACTGTGGCCTGCTGGGGCAGCCACATCAACAATTAAGCAGCTTTTGCATTTTTTGTAAACCATTAGGAAATCCATTCTCATTCATTGGATGCATTTATTTGTTTGTGCCAAATGATTGTGTGAGTTCTGTTTTACAGTAGTGTACAGTTTTTTTTTAATATATCAGTTTACTACGTGTTCAAGATGCAGTCGGTTGCATAGTTCCGAGTTCACTGGTTTCCACACGAAGTGCAGTTGTGGTTTTATATTTCACATATTATGTGATTTACTCTGTTACATATTTGTTTACAGAGTTTATATTTGCTGATTTCCTGGGAATTATCTATTTATGTTGTGATGTAGTTAATTTAATCGGATTGGTATTAGCAGTTGTAAGTTGTCATAACATTTCTCTGTTAGAGTGGGTTCTTCGTAGTTATGCCAATGCCCTTTAGTTTTTCACTTCAATTGGTTTTCTTATGAATCGCTTATGTAGTTGTTCCTTTTCGAAGTTTTCTCCTCCTGTTTTTCTGTCTTTCATTCATTGTGTTTAATGGTGTACTTTCCTGCGCTGGTCCGCTCTTTTGTCTTCTATGTTCGGTGATCTTTCAATGCTTTCAGTTTTTCTTGCATACACTATTTTATACTCACCAATCACCTTCCCTGTTTTCCTCATTTTCAAGTATATTCGTGCATAATATAGTGCAGTGAACATACTCATTACTATCTCATTTTCTGGTAAAAAAATGCCTATTTAATCTTCCAGAATACCTAACTGCCCGAAAGTTTTCTTTTTACTTAATTTGCATTTAGATACTAATAATGTTCGTGTTCGTCCTAACTATTCTGATGTGTATTTCATTTGTGTTAGTTTGATTGTGTTTGCTACCAGAATTTCCAAATATTGATAGATATTCTTTTTGTTGGACAGTACAACCCTCTCCGTTGTCTCAAGTTATATCTTTATAACTTAAACAGTGAGTACTTGCCCATTCTAAATTACATTTGAATGCTTAGGCTGGAGTGTCTAGTCGTGTTTATAATCTAGTTTGGTTCCTGTTTGCAAATAGTTTCAGTTTGTCAAGATACATGATGTAGTTTCTCCTTTTGTGTATCTGTAAAAATGTAACTAACATCAACTGTTTGCAGTCGAACCATTCAATGGTTATTTTAGTCTGTATGTTTACTTTTTTAAGGGTATCGTCATGTATGTATGAAGCTCCTGTGCGTCTACCTTTCCGTTTCAGACGCCTTTCATGTCGTCAAGGGAATAGTCTATGATTATTAAGAGAGTGGTAAGTATGTTGTCTCGGTTTTTTCATTAGAGTTCATAGTATAATAGTTAAAAAGTAATTGATCGTAAGTATATGGGAATCGTTTGTTTTTTAGTGTAGTTCTTGTTTCGTCTTTAATTCATTGACATATTTACGTGCATATATATTTTCAGATATTGCGTTCGTTTTTAATGTAGCGTCGATACATTATGAATGTTGTATGCATGCATTTCATCTAGCCCTTATGCTGCCCGACTTTGCATAGATAACAGCCAACTATAAGTCACCTTCATTCGGATTTGAAACGGACAGTACCGACCTTGTCTCAAACTTTAGTAATTACAAATATGACTAAATAAATAAATATATATATATATATATATATATATATATATATATATATACAGCACAATCACGTTGACACACCGGTTCCCGTTAGATCCCCAACTTAAGCGACGTTTAGCCTGGCCAGTACTAAATGTGTTGATTATTTGGGAATACCACGTGTTGTATGTGCTCTCTGCTTATCTCGGCATTGTTTACAGTCGTTTTGCAACAACTTGCCATTAGAATCAAGCAGTGCCGACTCAGGGGAGCGGTTATTGGGATTGCGCAACCCTTGCCCTAACAACTGCACACGTAGGCAGCCCCTGTTAGGGCACTCATACGTCGAAATCGACCGAAGAGTCCATCATATATATATATATATATATATATATATATATATATATATATATATATATATATATATATATATATATATATCTGATGATATTATTACATATCTTTGTAACATTATAGGTGAGGATATCTTATAGTTTAGTATCCGGATATATAATACAAATATCGTATACGATAATAGATGCAAAAGATTTGGAAATGAAATGTAAAACACAGAGAACAAATATTCATATGCATATGTATGTATATATATATATATATATATATATATATATATATATATATATATATTTATACATATATATATATATATATATATTTATATATATATATATATATATATATATTAATATATATATATATATATACATATATATATATATACATATATATATACATATATATATATATATATATATATATATTTTAAAATGCCGAAACAGTTTCCATGGTAAACAACTGACGATCTCTTATATAAAAAAACATATATAAAAATATATTTATATTAGAGTAAATTCTTGGAAGTAAACTAAAATAGTGATTGCAGTAGATTGATTGACTTACTAGACTAAAATCTTTCAACGAAAAAAAAAATATATATATATATTCATATATATATATTTAGTGTTGAAGGTTTAACGAACTTCCGAGACTATATATATATATATATATATATATATATATATATATATATATATATATATATATATATATATTCGATGATATTATTACATACCGTTGTAAAATATCCGTAATGATATCTTATAGTATAGTATCGAGATCCATCATAAAAATATCTAACATGATAATAGATGCATAGGATTGTAAATATAACGTAAAACACAGTGAACAAATAAATATATTATTCAATACTGAATATAAGTTTTTGTATATTTTCTTAATATGTTTTACTGAGAGTTTCACTTCACTTTAACTCATGCTTTTTAAAAAGAATCATGTTCGCATGAAGGCACAAGACCTAAGGCTAAATAGATAATGGAAATGCTCCAAATTTAAAAAGTTTTAAACAGTATTAAGAAGGATTTCTAAAAAAAGATAACCACTTTTTAAAGGATGATCTCTCCAGAATTGAAGAAACTATAAAAAAAACATTACAAATATTTGTTGATTGCCGTTGCTTGATACAAAGTTGAGCGACATAACGAATGAATGGGGAACAGCAAACGAAGCGAAAATAGTATGGTATGCACGTAAGGCAAACCCACCTGTTAAGGGTATGTATGCAAACATTTAACCAGCAACATAACGCTTCCTATGTCAGTAGAACAGTTGGAAATATAAACTTAGTTGTATGTAGACAAGTAGTCCCTGTTATATAAACAATTGGTAAACCGGAAGTTAATAAACACCGGGCATAACGAAGTAGTAAAGAAGCGACGCAAGTATGTGCAATAAAAAATAATAAGTACAGTTTTTATATATTTCAGTTGAATGGTAGTTAATATGCCATCATTACAATTGCATTAGCAGACTGTTGATATTTATAATAATAATAATAATAATAATAATAATAATAATAATAATAATAATAATAATATTGATTTAAAAAAATAACGACCTTACATGAAATGCTGCCACAGAAACTGCGATAACGTATCCACACAACAGACGCAGCCTAATAGATAACCAAAAGATGAGCAACCCTAATACCAAACGATGAATGCTAAAAAGTGATGAGCCCAGCCACTAAAGAACAGCAACATGTTTAGCAACACCGTTGAAAATATTGACGATTCATCTGAGAGACCAAATCTACCAATCCCTAAACAATCGTGGATTGCTCTCCGAAAATCAAAAAAAGATGCCGAAACGGGAAAAGAGGGAAGTGCGACTTGCTATAACCAGATCAACAGATACTGAAGGAAATGAATACCAGAACAATGAAAGTATCCATAGCATGGATTGACTATACAACTGCTTCCGACAGAATCTCTGAAGCATGGATAATTCAATGTTTAAAAATATATAGGTTACGTGAGAGGAGTATTAATCTCATCAAAAATTCAATGAAAAGATGGAGAGAAAAACAAACAGATTGAGGAGAACACCTGGCTAAGATATAAATACGGAGAAACCTTTTCTAAGGATACTCCCTATCACCACAACTGGTAATAATAGCCTTAAAGCTGTATGCAGGTTTACACAATGAATTAAGTGTAAACAACCTAATCTACATGGACGATCTGAAACTATAAAACTAACACGACATGGAAAAGCTGATGAATACGATTATAATCTACAGTCAGGAAATTCAAATGGATTTCAGAATGGAAAGGTGCGCACTACTAAAAAATGAAAACTGGAGACGGAAGAAGGCGGGACTCCCCAAATAGAAGAGATGTGGGTGCTCGGCGAGCAGGATAGCTACACATATTACAAGAACAAGACAACTCCTAGAAACGAAATCATATACCAGGAATCTAGTAATAAGTATAAACAGCTGGGCAGTATTGCAAATACACTACTGTGGGCCATTCATAGGGTGGGCTAATGACATACTTAGGCACACTGAGCAGAAGACAGCAACATCAATAACCATGCACAACAGCTACACCCAAAATACGATACTTATCGTCTCTACATGAAAAAAACGAAAGGGGAGATATTCAAAAAGAATAGATAGTACAAGCAATGTGAGCTGATATTGTTATAATCGACAAGAAGCAAAACTCTTACAAAACCGTAGAAAAATACAAGGTGAATATCAAAGAGACGGAAAAAACGAAACACATAGAACGAGCCATAGAACTGAAAGGAATATGGTGCATGAAGAAAATTAGTATAATACCAATAATCGTATCAACACTAAGAACAATCCCACACAACCTGGACGAAAAACTGGGAGACATTGGAATCAAAGGGATCATTGGAACTATACAAATGACGTCAATGATCAAAACAGCTGCAATCTTTAGAATATGCTTGAATGCGGAAACCAACGCGCATATGCTAAAAAGGATAACCAGTCACATGTAATTTAAAACAGGAAGAAAAGAAAACCACACGAAGAACACCATATAACGAACCAAGGAAAAGAAACTGCAAGAAACATCACTTCATGATCTCCCCTTCGATTAATTACACCGTCCTAGGCTAACACCACATAAAAATGATCCAATAAACCGAAATTGCAAGAAGCACCATAATCTCTCTTCCTTCCCTTTCCCGTTATCCCCCCTTAAAAAGAAAATAAATACATTTTAAAAAAATTAAAAAAATGTTGCCGGCCTACGCTGACATCAGCAAAATATCTCTAGATGGGTTGAGGAGGATGACAACAGTGAGGAAAGGCAGCAAACACTCGACATCCACTGGTAGAGTGCGGAGAATGCTTGGACCTTGGGGAGGCTTTTTGCAACCCCAATCCCAGAGAACACCAATAGTCGTTAGCAGGGACAAATACATCGTAAGCGTCTGTTTTGATACCGCAACGAATGCCATTATCCACTTGATATACACGTTTAGAGAGCCAATGAATTGTTATTTATTTTATAGGTGCATGTTTTGCTATTTTAATAGAAAGTAACTAACAGTTGATATCATTAAATGTTAATCTTGTGAATCAAATAGAATATGCGTCTTATTTGTTGAAGATATATCACATACTAAATTGTATATTGCGTATTCCCATATTTTTACTCGAATGTCCAAACACTAGAGATTTTAATGAGTTTACCCCATTTTTGATATTGTAGCAGTTACCTCCTCCTTTCAAAACATAACTACACCGGTTGGCCGTTAGGTGTCGCTTTTTCACCAACAGGTGGCGCTGGAAAGCGACACCAGAGTTATCTGCCCTTCGGACTATAAAAACCGTTGCAAACGGAAAATCCATCTCTTTTTCACCGACCGGTTTCGACAGAAGGACGCTGACACTAGCGTTCCGTTTCACTTTTCTCTTCTGGTTGATTGGCCTCGGCAGAACGACGCTAATACACTAGCGTTTCGTCTCACGCTTTTCTCTCCAACTGGTCTTGGCATAACAACTACCAACACACGTTTTTTCCGTCAGCACGTGGTCAAACAACGGTAAGAGTTCTCAACTCATTTTCTTTGTGTACGGCTTTCAAAGACTTTCCTCTCGCCGGATTCCTTTCTTCTTATACCTTTTTCAAGAACTGTGTTTCCATCGACACACATGCATACATCACACACTTCATCATTCCACGTACACACACGTTCAATAAACCTTATTTGAACTACTTCATTTTGTTTATTAATTATTACTCTGTCTTTGCATGCAACATTGCTTGATTCAACTTTGCACGTTTATAATCGGGGGAACACGACCCTCGATCGTAACAATATGCATTCCTTTAATGATACTGCAGTAGACTTTTTACCGTATGGAAGATCTAACAATGTCATTACTGTAATTTAAAACGCTTACTTACTAAACATCTTTTTAGGTAAGATGTGTACGTGCCTTGAATAATGTTAGTAAAATTGTACGCTATGTATACTCTTGTTAACCAATATTGTTCTGATATTATCGTGCTTATATAATCCTCTGAACAATTTTGAGTCGAATTACCCAGTACACCTTTGTGAAGGAAGTATTGTTATTATGGTAAATTATATAATCTTACACTACTCTCAAGGTATTTAAAAATAGGTGATGTTTTGTGTAGCAATAATCTACGGATGTCCAGTAGTTTCCCGCCATTACGATCACTATTGCAACCTATTTTTGGATTCTAGCTTAAGCAGTTTACAATAATGTTTCCGTCGATTATAGCTGTTGATTTTCTGGATGTGAAACAACATATGTTAGAAACGCGAAGTACCGTTCGCCTTAAGAGTGAACAATCTTGGGTCGTATAAATATAGCTACGATCGAACTCCTCGGAACCCCTCGATGATTGGACTTCAGGTAATCGTGCATAAACCACAGAAGAATGAAAAGAAGAAAAAGAAGAAGAAGAAGTAGAAGAGGACAAATAAGAAGAACTAGAAAAGAAGAACAAGAAGAAGAGGAAAATGATAATAATCACAATAATAATAATAATAATAATAATAATAATAAGAAGAAGAAGAAGAAGAAGAAGAAGAAGAGGAAGAAGAAGAAGAAGAAGAAGAAGAAGAAGAAGAAGAAGAAGAAGAAGAAGAAGAAGAAGAAGAAAAAGAAGAAGAGCAAGAACAAGAACAAGAACAAGAAAACGAGGAAGTAACTCCTTGGAGCATGAACTTTGACATCGAATAAGCATATCATTACAGCCAGCTCAGGAGATCTCTTTCCTAACACGTGAAGAAGGGGTCATAGATCAGAACATGACTGTCTCTCTACTTTATGTAGCGATAGTAATTATTTGTCTTCTATTTTGAAGTATGATATACTCATTAATCAAATGTTGTTGCTCAAAACCTGAAATAAGCCTCATTATTTAATGTAATTACAACAATTCCATCAAACTCTTCTTTAATTTACGTATTTACTCTACCGTATATTTTTCAGTGTACTACTTAATCAATGTTATCTTGTTGTTCGTCCGGTCTCTTGCCTTCTAGATTATATTTCTTGTGTGATTGCTTCGCTTTCTTATATGTTTTTGATCAAGCGTATATAACCAATTTTACATCAAAGCGCTGTAGTCATTCAAAAGAAAAAGAGGAAAAGGAAATGTCGATAACGCCGGCTATGTTATAGCACTGATATCTTTCTGTAACACAAGGTAATTCTGATTGTGTGTGTGTATATGTATGTGTTTCTGTTATATACTTTAGTAAATGAAGTTATTGATGTTAACATCGGCAGATAAACCAAACATGAAATAGTTTCCCAATCAAAGTAATCGTTTCGCTTGAGTCGAATGCACTTTGTTCATACTACTCTACTACGTGTTCGTTAAATACTAGAAATATTCAGTTGGTATTCTCTGCAGCCTTATCGTTACATCACTAACGAGGGACTGATGCGCTGTTATTTTTTTTAGAAACAGATAAAATGTATATGGAGAGAAATCCGGTGAATAAGTAGCGTGTTTATTGAGGTGTATGTTATTTTTATGAATTATTAGCAAATGTGAATCTCTCATAGTATTGCTAAACTGAGAAGATAATATGAGTGTTAAAGAACTACATACACTGACCCACTAAATGAGGAGGTTATGCCTGGGTGAACTATTCTATAACAACGAAACAGATAATACACTAGCGTCTCTCCCCCAGAGAGAAAAAGAGAAGGTAATTCTGACAGTGTGGTGTCCCATATGCTACAGCGCCTCTAAAATGCAGGCAATGTTTAGGCGGAATGCATGATGACGATTGCCAATAAAGTAAACTACCACAAAAAAAGAAATTAAGCCTGATAAAATCAGTCCCTTCATCCCAAAATGGAAATGGTAATGCATGGGAGTATAAACGAATATATAGTGCACTACTCTTAAACCTGAAATTAATATCTGGTAGGATGGTCTCGTGGCAACGGAACATATATTACACTAAGCACACCAAAATAAAAGAGGAAATTAGTCTATGTGAATATTGTCTCACGACAATAGAACAGGTACTGCACTATCTCCTCCATTATAATATGGTGTAATACCTTGTAGAATTACCCTCGGCTCCTTAAATAAAGTAAGTAATTAATGGGAGAACACTAGAATATATACTATTTCATTTATAAACAATGAAATCATTGAGTGATACCATTTTTTGTTTTTTTATTTAGAAATATCTGGTCATTAAACACATGTGTTTATAGTTCATTGTGTTTGTAGCAAACGTAAAAATGTAGTAGGTGTTCTCCGTATCCCAGTTTTATCAACTTGTTTTCAATCGACGAAACTATAGTATTTATTTCATTTTATTTCAATAAGAAAGTTCTGAGAACTCAAGTCTCCCCTTTCTGGAGCTTGCACAACATAAGTTTATAGCCGCATTAGTGGGAACTTATGTATTACATGTCATTTTGAATATGGTGTCAGGGTATACTTGTAGGTTACTATATTCTTATGTCAGTATTCTGAAGGCTATAAATAATGAACATATTCAATACCTTTCTATAACTATCTGAAATATATGACTAATTATGATATTAAAAATACTATGATCTCTCAAAAAGTATTGCAACATGTAATATGTGTATATCTAAACCATTCAAATATTACATTATATATGACATACTGTTATAATATTTATGCAAATATTTATTTCATAAAAAAGCCATTAAATGAACACAAATTACATAACATGAGCTTAATTAACTGCTTTATGAATTAAAAATGAACTTCAAGTTAAATGGTTTGCGTAGGGTCAGGTCTCAAATCAAAAATGTGATAAACACTAATATGACTATTACAGCCACTTAATAAAGTCAAAAAATCAAATGGCTTTCTTTCACATTAAGTTATTTTCAAGTCATAACCTTTTTCAATAAACTATCTGTTCATTGTATCTTTGTTAATAATCTTCTAATAGTGTTCATTAATACAACACGCTTCTAATTTTCGTAGTCAAGAGTGATGACGTTGCTATTTTAAAATTACAAACGATAAAACAAAAAAAATTCCACCTGTCTTACGAAGTCAGTAATCTTCATTTAGTGAAATCGATAATTTCGTCTGTGTTTTCGGAACTTCAGCAGATGTTATATTTGTCGGCTGGGCGTCATACCACGCTTCAGATTGAAATACCAGTTCCATAATTAAACTCACTCATGTAATGTTTCTGGATTGAATAGGCATGTTTTCATCGCTAAATGTTCGTATTTTTTTTTAATGCGTATAAGCCTCTCTATAAGATGGGTATATGTGGTCTGTGTAATTTTATAAGCACATATTTCTGATTCTGACAGGCTTATTTTTGAAGTGTAAACACTCTCGAGATCGTCAGATACATTTAAAATAACATGTTTAGATATTTATATAATTCTATATTAGATTATCTACTACTCTGTGTATCTGTTACGCGTATATTTACTATGAAAAATGGATGGGTATGCCTACTTATTGAGTGAAGCTTTGATCAGCGGGGAATGATTCTTAACAGGAGCAATGTCTGGGGAGCGAATTTATGATCGGGGGGGAGAGGTTGTTCAAGCCTATAGTAGGATCAACTATTCTCTTACGGGTCGATATATGGGCGTTCAGGCGTCCACACATAGTCATAACTCAACACCCCTACATCCAAGCGTCCACTTACAGTACATCAACAACTCAGTTTGAGTCGTATCCAATGATCAATATCGCTGAAAGAACTTCGACATTCATGAATTCGCCCCAGAAACAGTCAGACTTGCTTCGACATCGATAGACAAATAATCAAGTCAGGTGATTTTGCTCCACCCAGATGATATTGTTCCTGGCATTCGTTCGCCATTGTTATCAGATCCTGATGCGTTAGTCGCTAACGAGCATTTATTTTTAGCAACCTTTCTGCTCTTGACTGCTGCCGCGGCCCCCTGAATGGTACAGTAAGAAAGTATAAACTTTATATTTGAAATATATTTTTTCTTCATCATTGTTAACAGTTAAACATACATTGTCATCGCTTCATAAGCATGTTGAATAAACGTATCTTAGTAATAATCGTATACGTCCGTGAATCGATACGTACGTTAACTCTTCCGCCAATATATCTTGCTTTAGTCTAAACTAGCATTTGCATTGTATACTAGCAAAGCCAATTGCAAAATATTACCTTAGATTCATCCCGAATCTCTATTAAAGTCATGTTTTTTTGGTCGACTATTCTGTCATGTTATAGTTTAAACGGCAGTTCATTCGTGTTAATCATGTTTACGGATTGAATAAACATGTCTGTATGCACCTCCGCATACCCATACTTGTTTCTAGAAGTATCCTGGACAGTATGACCTCTTTTAGTTTAAAATTACATTCTCTTAATCCTGTCATTCTTGCGCATGTTGGTAGGCGCCCCATATTCCCGTGGAATTCCATAGAAATCCATCGCGTTGGTGTGTGACGCTTAAGTCTAAAATACCATTCCCGTCCTCCTTCACTGTTATGGTATTACTTGACATGGGTATGTGTGCCTACTTACTTACATAATACGGTCTGTCAGTCTCTGGCGAGGTTTGTCAGTCATAAGTAAAAACGATCATTTATTTGCGAACGCGTGGATTAACTGTAATATCCAATCGTACATTTGGAAATGACAACAGTTATCTCCCTTGCACCATAACAATAGTAATCTGTAATTATCCCCCTTTGTTCTTTCTGATTGTATATATAAACGACCTCGGACACGTCATCAGTCTCTTGATCGACCGGGCGAACTACAAGTAACACGTTGTTGATTGTTATCCTTGCTTTGACCTCTGTTCCTCATTGCTTCGTATCACGTCTTGCTTTCAGCGTATAACCAGAACACAACACTGGCGACGAGAATTCAAACGAAAAAACTCACAGTAATCGAACACACGAGCTAACGTTTTATTCAAAAAAAAAAAAAAAATCCAATTTTTTTAATTACAAAAAAAAAAAAAATGTCTTACAACGGAATACCCAATTTTCCAAGTTTTAGCGTCCACGAAAATCCGAGTACTAACGCAAATCGTTGGCAAACGTGGTTGGAGAAACTTGAGAATGTGTTCGTGGCTTAAGACATTCAAGAAGACCGTAGAAAAAAAGCGTGTTTGCTGCACCTTGCAGGTGACGAAGTTTTTGATATTTTCCACAATTTCACGGATATTCAAAAAGGCGTTGGTGCAACCGTCGAAACGGATCACACGACACCAAACACATACGAAGTAGCAAAGAACTCACTGACCGACTATTTCACACCGCAAAGAAATATGTCTTATGAGATCTTCAAATTTCGACGCGCATCGCCAAATGCTGACGAAAATCTAGACTCATTTCATGTGAGATTGAGGACACTAGCGTCCACGTGTGACTTCATGGATACAGATCGGGAGATACTCGCACAGATCGTCCAAGGCTGTTCATCCTCTAAGGTCAGACGAAGAGCACTTCGAGACAACTCCACGCTCAAACAAGTGCTAGACGATGCCAGAGCAATTTAATTAGCTCGCACACGAGCCGCAGACATTGAACGGGAAGAGGTGGTTAATGCCCTGTCGTCACTTCGCAAAAGTATGTAATTCAAAACCGGTAAGACAAATTTCTTACTCATATCGAAATGATATCGAATCCCTTTCTACGTCGAGTGATGAGTCTGTCTACACAATAAAAACTCCCACGTCGACAAAAGCACCCACAGCCACCATCCTCGTTAATGACTCCCCAGTGACCTTCGATTTGGATACCGGTGCCAGTGTTAATATAATGTCTGGACGCACGTACGACGGTCTCCAGTACAGGCCGAAAATACACAACACTGCCACACAGATATTTGCATATCGGTCCAGAAAAGCCATGCCAGTCCGTGGATTCATCAATACCCCCATTGAATTTAAAGGAAAACACTGCAAAGCAAAAATGTTCGTCATCGACAATGAAAACCCCTTGTTCGGGCACGATTTACAAAATCTACTCGGTGCCCACTCTGCTGAAGCACTGTATATGATATCCTTTAATTTTACGTTCAATGTGGCAACATCCATCCCAGATGAATTCCCCTCATTATTCGATGGAAAGATGGGAAAGATTTCTGGACCCACTGTTAAGCTGCACATCGATACTTCGATCCCACCGGTGACACAGAGACAACGAAGAATACCCTTTCACGTGAGGAAGGACGTCGAGTCGGAATTAAAACGCCTCAAGGAGATGGACGTAATTGAGGATGTTACTGGACCTACCCCCTGGGCAAGTCCCGTGGTGATAGTCCCCAAAAAACCGAGTGGCGTGCGAATCTGCATAGATATGCGAAAAGCAAACGAAGCTATACAAAGGGTCAAACATCCCATGCCGACCGTGGATGACTTGTTTGCAGATTTAAACCACTCAAAGGTGTTCAGCAAGCTGGACATGTCGAGCGCGTACCACCAATTAGAGCAGGGGGAGTCCAGCAGATACATCACCACGTTCACCACACATGCTGGACTATTCCGATACAAGAGACTGTTGTTCGGAGTAAATGCAGCCTCTGAAATATTTCAAAAGGCCATTGCGGATCTTTTGAGGGGCATTCCAGGAGTCAAAAACCTCTCAGACGACATTATCGTCTATGGACGTGACCAAGCCTCACATGATGCCAGTTTGAGGTCCACGCTGGAACGACTACAGAATGCCGGGGCCAGGCTAAACAGGAAAAAGTGCCTTTTCTCGGTGAAACAAATAACTTTTTTTGGACATACCTTCAGCGAAAAAAGGGTGTCACCAGACCCAGACAAAATAGAAGCAATTACAAACTGCAAATCGCCCACCAACGTTGGAGAAGTGCGCTCATTCCTGGGCATGGTCCAATATGTGGCCAGGTTCATCCCGCACTATGCCACTGTCACCGAGCCACTCCGACAACTCACAAGAAAAGACAGAGAATGGAGGTGGTCAGAGACAGAAGAGAGGGCAGTGATAAAATTAAAAAAGGCCCTGACTGGAGCTGGAGTTATGGTCTACTTCGACCAGAACAAGGAGACAAACATCCTGGTAGACGCGAGCCCCGTTGGACTTGGGGCAATGCTTACACAAGACGGGAAGGTCTTGTGTTATGCCAGCCGTGCTCTCACAGATGTGGAACAGCGATACTCGCAGACGGAGAGAGAAATGCTAGCCGTTGTATACGCTGCTGAGCATTTTCATCTTTATTTGTATGGGTCAAGGTTCACCATCACCACTGACCACAGACCACTTCTCGGTATTGTAAAAAGTCTCAAACCAGCTACATCCAGAATCGAACGATGGCGCCTACGCCTCATGCAATATGAGTATAGCTTGGTATACCGGCCGGAAAAAGATGACCAGAACCCGCCGACTACCTCAGTCGACATCCTCACCACAAACCGGAGAGGGACAATTCAGCTGAGGCGTATATAAGATACGTGGCTCACCATGCCATACCTAAGTCGATCACCCTCGAAGAGATGAAGCTAGCCACGGGAAAAGACCCCTTGCTACAGAAAGTGATGATTGCACTTTCAGATGGAAAATGGAACGACCCGCAGTTATCCTGTCTCGCACATGTCAAAGATGAACTATCTGCATATGATGGTCTCATCCTTCGAGGTCACCGCCTGGTGGTCCCGTCCACCCTGAAGAAGAGAACCGTAGACATAGCCCACCACACACACCAGGGCGTTGTTAAGACGAACCAGCTAATGAGGGAAAAGGTCTGGTTCCATGGAATTGACAAGCTGGTGGAGGAGACAGTGCGCAACTGCATCCCTTGTCAAGCTACCAACTCAACATCATCACGCCGTGAGCCCATACGCACCACACCACTCCCTGCTGCCCCATGGACTGAAATCTCTCTGGACTTCGCAGGTCCTTTCCTTTCTGGAGACTATGTACTGGTCGTCATCGACGACTACAGTAGGTTCCCAGAAGTAGAGATACTCCCCTCGACATCAGCAAAAGTGGTCATTCCCCGCCTTGACGCAATCTTTGCCAGACAAGGATACCCCGATATTGTCAAGACTGACAATGGTCCCCCTTCCAAGGGCAAGAATTCAAGGATTTTGCCACTCAAGCAGGATTCCGCCACAGAAGAGTTACCCCTGCGTGGCCAGAGGCGAATGGAGAGGTCGAACGGTTTATGAGAACACTAAACAAGTATGTTCGCGCCTCCACTGTGGAGGGTCTGAACTGGAAAACCCAACTAGTCCATTTTCTAAGGCAATACAGGGCCACCCCCCACAGTACAACCAAAACTTCTCCATTCGAAGCCCTCACTGGAAGGAAGATGAAAATCGGCATACCTGCTGTTCTGAAAGAACCCATGTCAAAGCCGATTCACACTCACATAGCGGAGAATGATGCACGAGGGAAGAGGAAAATGAAGATCTATGCCGACACAAAAAGAAAGACAAAGGCCTCTCCTCTTTGCCTAGGTGACAAAGTACTTGTCAAGCAGAAACGTCTCAACAAGCTATCCCCACCGTTCGACCCGGATCAACTGACGATTATCGGCATAAAGGATAGCATGGTGACAGCACAAAGAGATGACTACCAAGTTACCCGGAATTCCTCTCACTTTAAGCGGATAAGTCCAGATAATCTTCCCAGAGAAAACATAGAATCAGACTCTGAAGATGAGTTATACTCATATCCACAACAGGAAAACTCAGACTCCAGACACGAAGGCCAGACGCATTTACCGCCCATAACAGTAACACCAAAACATAATCCACCAGTGGTAAGACGTAATCCAACACGGAAATGACTCCCGCCGATACGCCTTGAGGACTATATCAGATAGTTAGATGAGTGAGTAAAGTCTCTATTTCTGTCTTAGAAATTCCGTCAGCTCCTCTGAAGAAGAAACAGATTCTGATTCTGAAGAATCGAAAGACGATTCCCTCCCCCCATCCTGCAGACGACGTAAGTAGTTTGAAATTGTGTATTTAAAAAAAAGAAAAAAAAGGGGACAGAAAAGAAAACGATTCCTCCTTGACTGCACGCGTACATTTAATTGAGAAAGAGAGAGGTGTAATATCCAATCGTACATTTAGAAATGACAACAGTTATCTCCCTTGCACCATAACAATAGTAATCTGTAATTATCCCCCTTTGTTCTTTCTGATTGTATATATAAACGACCTCGGACACGTCATCAGTCTCTTGATCGACCGGGCGAACTACAAGTAACACGTTGTTGATTGTTGTCCTTGCTTTGACCTCTGTTCCTCATTGCTTCGTATCACTTCTTGCTTTCAGCGTATAACCAGAACACAACAGTTAACATGTATCCTTTCTTGATGCGTGCATGTTATATTTCGATTAAATCCCTTCAATTCTTGAAATAAAGAATGTCTGTCTAATTGGGAGGAAGAAGATTGCTTGCACTTTGTTTCGAAAATTGTAAAAAAAAGTGTGTGTTCATTAAAAAAAAATGTTATAAAATATTTTAAACAACTATGAAAAAGCACGTGGTGTCTGTTGGTCATTGAAGAGACTTTTTGAATAAAAAAGATATTTTGTAACAGTGGACTCGGAAATTAGCTTTGGAACACCGGATGTCTAAATACAGATACACACACGAAATTACAGAAATTAAAACAAATAAATAAAAGGAACACAATACTACAGGTAAAATAACAACATTTTAGAAGGAGGACATTAAACAGGTGAATCAATAACACATGTATAATGTAATACATTGAAAGAAAACAACCGCGCATTTAAATATTTCATGCGGAAAATACAACACTTTACAAGTATTACTCTAATGTTTAATTGAAGAAATAACACTAAAGACAATGGCAGACATGTTTAACAGCTTAATGTGCAATTATGAATCTGAATGAGTTTGAAATCGCATTAAATAGATACTTGACCTATACAGTACAGCGCATGAAATTAAACAATAAGTTCAAGTCTGATGTAATGCAATGTTATATAAAGTGGTGTTTAATAATAAATAGAGTGCCAATAATCCTCATGTTATTTCAAGGTGTCTTACACATACATTTAACATGTTTATTTTTTTACATCAATATATATATATATATATATATATATATATATACATATTGTATTGCACATGTTTCGCATTAGAGACTAGACATAATTCTAGAGATGTGAAGAGATATCCGGTCTGATAGAGAAGTTACACTCTTTCACTCTCTTTCTTTATATATATATATATATATATATATATATATATATATATATATATATATATATATATATATATATATATATATATAGTGTTAAAAATAATAATTTTCGGAAGAAATCCGAGGAAAGGAAAATACATGGCGAAAACCGAGTAAGAATATGATATAGAATAAAAACATTCACATACACATTGCAACTGTTACCATTTATAATTTATTTCGTCTTCCTGATCCGTTCAGAATGCTAACGAGACAGCTACATATTGGAAATTACAGAAAAAACGAAATATACATCAGCCCCCAAAAATATCATAGGCCGAGAAAAGGTGATAAAAAAGGAGGAAAATGTAAAACACTTAAGTGAAAATAAAAAAAGAACAAAAGAAGGGGAGGGAAATATAAAGAGTTCAGCTGATATGTATCCCCGGTTAGAATGAAATAAAATGTATAAACTTATTATCAAAATAGTCGATGATACCCTCCAAATCGTATTTGTCATGAGTATGTTGACACGATGTCAAACCGCACCGCAACCTCCAGTCGCGAGACCCCCAACATCAGCCAGCAGACTTGATGTTGCATGAATAGAACATAAGGGCAAGGAAAAGAAGGGCGTCTTTCTTCTTTCTTTCGTTTCTCTTACGGATGTTATCTTGTTTACACTTAAATATCTTAAATGTAAGCGTTTTATTTAAAACGTACGTTCTAATGCGTTAAAGCGGGAGTATCTACATATATTTACATATGTATAAGGATTTTTTTTATAGATACACACACAGACACACACACACACGCACACACACATATATATATATATATATATATATATATATACATATATATATATGTACTAGAGTACACTCGTCGTCAAAAATAAAGGGAAAAGTGTGATTCCTAAATGTCCTTACCCTCGTCTATATTTACATAGATGAAGAAAATGTGCATAGGAAATATCGAATTAAGTAACCGAAAACTTATATATAGATATAAATTAGTATTTTGATTTCTGATGACCTAAATCAAAACACTGCTTCTTTTTAAAGTTTTGTGATACCGTGTTGCTTTTTTTTCTAACTTGATTCAGGCGGTTGCATGTGTCTGAACAAGGTATTTGACTTGTACTGTTGTGTCATGTCTCCTTTATCAACTTGAAATTGTTTCCCTCATGGGCTAGAAAAATTTACGTGGTTACACCCTTAATTATTCACTACAAGAGTGAGGTATATATATCTCTATATATATCTCATAATTTTCCTAAGGATACATCATTTCATTAGAGCAATGACGAGTTTTACCTATCATGATTAAAATATACAAAATGAAAAGAAAGTTAAAGTCGATCAGTTTCGCCCACACTTTACGAGAATTTTATCGCGGAGTTTTAAAATGGGATACTATAAAAAAGCTACGGGAAATTATATATTTAAAGTAAAACCACGTTTAAATGGATTACAAAAATACATAGGGCGGATATCCCATTACGACATATTCTGTCTATGGTAGGGTCATCAAAACATAAGTTTGCAAAATAGACTTTTGGTATTTCACAACCAGTATTAGAACATTTGAGTAAATACTGCATAATATATGCATTTTATTTTGAAAATCTCATTCAAAAGTCCAAATTTACTAATGGATGTATGTGCTCTTATGATATTAGTAACCTATTAACATGTGTCTCTACTTTCAAAACAATAGATGTATGTGCCTATGTTTTCATCGTAGCCCAAACAAAAGACCCGTCAACAGAATCACAGGTCACATTGTTTCGAATTGTTGAATTACTGTCAATGTAACAACTCAACAGCGACCGACGTGCTCTTTGTTTTCCTACATTTCATTTGTCTCAACATTGCTGCTGTCGCGTCTCACTACTCTTTATTACGATATTTTTTTATTCGATGTAAGTAAATATATACTTGCCTCCCTACAAGGACAGAGTTAAGCACATGATCGGTTTCTAATGAAAATACAAATCCAGCTCTACCAAAATGCTTCAGCCAAGACAGAGTTATGCTTCGTATCCGAGAGCAGAATAGCGGGTGTATAGTATCTGAAGAACTACTTCACATTTCTCTTTGCTAAAAAGTCAGTGGAAATTGTGTGGACAAGAGTTATGGAGCACAAGTTTACTAGCTATTTTAATTCGTGCCACTTCTTCCATAACACTATGGGTATTTTACAGTGTACGTAGTCGTACAACGATTTAAAAAAATAGTCACATGAATACAAAAATAGGGAAAGGAGTGTATCAGTGTAATCCACATAAAATTAAATGCACTGGGGCCGCCACTGGGTGTGTGTTTTCATGCACGTATGCACCTATGTGAACTGTCTTGTTAACTCAACTTATTTTAATCGTAATTATATTGGATTTCTCCCTGTTATTACTTGTTGACTTTTTACGCGATGTTCTTCCGGTATGCTCTCTTGGTTAGCTGCGAACCTTTTTCAATAATTCTGATGCTTCACTCATTGTTTTCTTGTAAAATGTAAATGTCTGTCACATCTCTTTCATGCTTCTCCCGTCTTCTTGTCATTGTTCCATTTCAGTTGAGAATTAAATCACCATTTCACTCACTATTTTTCATTTTTTTCACATAATCAATTTTCTGGATACTTTTTGTATTAGATTGTTGCTTCGTTTTTCGTTAAAATCCAATTTTTTAAATTGTTTCATGTTTTTTTTCGATTACGAAAGCCATTGTTACGTCTAAATGCTTTTAAAAATTAATAAAAACATGGTTTTCAATTTTATTTTTATTTTTCATTGTTTATAATTCCATGATCACCAGAAAGGCAAGCGATATGCCAGCTTCTTTGTTAACCAAACAAAAGGCGAGATAGAGGAAAACAAAATCGTCCGAGCGTAAACAGAATATGAAATAACGCACGGGAAGACGGAAAGCTATGCACAAACATGCCTAAACAAAATAAGAACCAGGAGAAAAAATAGAAATAAGAAGAGTTGGCACAGCACCAATACTACACGTACTTATATTGGTAATGATAGTAGTAGTAGTAGTAGTAGTAGTAGTAGTGGTTACAGTAGTAGTCATGAAAAATAAAACGGGATGATCAGTACTGGTTTTATTTCGTTGGCAGCTTTTAAGATCATATTTCTTCATTTTATATGTTGCCGGTAATATGTTCTTACGGAGTTATCAGGGGTGCATCTGTTTAGTGAATTTAATATATCACAGAATATATAATAACAATTACAATTATATAATGAAATACACTATTGCTTAACAAAATTGTGTGAATACAGTTTCATCTACGACCTTTAATATAGATATATGTACTATGATATAAAGTCAATGTCGGAACCATTTAAATTGCCGTTTTTAGGACATATACACATAAATTATATGTATATCTATCTATCTATCTATATATATATATATATATACTTTTTTCGTAATATAGTAGGAAAAATCTTAGCAGAGTGCTCGATTAATTCAGAATTACAGTTAAAAATTAGGAGCATAATATTTATTTATTTTGGTACAGAAAAATTAGTACACCATACGTACCGTCGGTTTCAAGCACGGAAAGACTTAGCCATCTGGCTATCTTCAGCTTCTGTTGTCATCTGTTTCACTCTCGTTCGGACGTGTTCAGCGTGCTGTGTATGTTTGTTTCAATTTAAATTTAGTGTAACGATTCTTAATAAATCGAGCACTCTGCTGGGAGTTTTCCCACTATATTACAAAGAAGTTACACAGCCCCTACCAGGAGTTACAGTTTAACCCTGTTAGCCTTGTAGTCGAGCACTCTCGAGTAAGATACCAACACCACAGAAAAAAACCCAGTTAAAACCCTGGGAAATGGAAATATACACCCTTGGATACTCAACCAAAATATTCCAACCCCCAAAATGCAAACATAGACCAGGATGCTCCTGACACAAATGGTGGACGTTATAGGAAGAATGAGGTGGAAAGTTTTGAATATCGAATAGAGGCAGACAGAAATATATTACTGCGGCCAAAAATCTTGTAAATACTCGCCGAAAGTAGAGGCCTTAGCCAATTTCGAATGAAGACCTACTTAACATTACACACAACCTAGAATTTACGATGAAGCAAAATCCGTGTCAGAAGACACTTGTTGCCGACATAAAAAAATCTTAAAAGAGAAAATAGCGCACTAATATTCTCCGACAAAACCAAAAATATTTATAAAATGACTAAAAAGGAAGACACAGACCTTACAATTATCTCTATTACCGATAAATATCAGTTAGCCAAGGCGGATATATTAATAATGCAACTACTGCGATAGCTACTAGACTAGGTGTCGAATACAGAATTAACTACATAGAAAAGAGGAAAGCCTTTTTTACCTTAAAATACAACAACCATAACTTCAGAAATAACCCCTCCTGCAGACTAATCAACCCAGACAAAAGCAAACTAAGACTAGCAAGTAAATCTATTGTTAAAAATATAGTTAATAAAATTAAGGAAAACACAAACCTAATCTTTGGGGCAATACTAATTCAGTCCTAAATTGGTTCCATAGCATACAGGAAAACACCGATGCCAATTCACACAATTAGATATAAAAAAGACAGATAAGACCTTAACCTTTTTACTTTCACACACAAACATCAGTCAACTAGAAAGGGACACACAACAACAAGCAGGACAAACCCTTCGTTTCTTCGAGGGATAGTCTTGGGTTAAAAAATCAAACCAAGAGGACCTATTTGATGTTTCAATGGAGTCTTAAGAGAGTGCAGACATCTGCGACTTAGTCGGCTTGCTTATATTAGATACGCTCCAAAATAAATTCCCAGCCAATTTGTATGCAATTAATATAAAGTGGAAATTGAGTGCAATGCTAAATGTATGGAAATAATGTTTTACTTGTGAAAATACACCAAGTATTACAGTGCAAAGGAATATTGCGTTCTCGGGTTCGAAAACAATAATGAAATGTGACGTCTTTTGGAAAATAGGGTTCATATTGCAGTATATGTTAGAGATATTACGTATACAAATGGTATAGTATTTACTGGAGTAAGAATATATCATTTAAAATGTTGTATACACCCCCCCACACACACACACATGTATATATATATATATATATATATATATATATATATTTATAAAATGCAATAACGTGTTCCTTAGCTTAATAGGTTACTGTAATTCACAGCATTACCGATGGTCTGAAGTTTCCCGTGAACTTTAGTAAGATATGAAATGTGTTGTTTCAGATGATCAGTTATACCGTAACATTCGTGTAAAGTGTCAACTTAATAGAATTAAGTATACTTCATAGTTGGTATAGTGAACCTACCGTTTGGTGGGTTCACTATTTGTTTTCTTAATTTAGTTCTAGTATTATTTCTGAGATTGTATTTTTATAATACACATTCATATATATATATATATATATATATATATATATATATATATATATATATATATATATATATATTTATATATATATATATTTATATATATATATGTATATATATATGTATGTATATTTATATATATATATATTTATATATATATATATATTTATATATATATATTTATATGTATGTATATATATATATATGTATACATATATATGTTTATATATATATGTATATATATATATATATATATAATTATTTCCACAATCAGACAACGCCGCAGCCCACAATCTATGAAAAGAAACAAACCGGAAGTCCTAGACTCGAGTTTAATCTGTGTAAATTAATAGACATTCTTGTATGTGGCGAGGTAGCTCAGTGGCAGAGTACTCGCTTACCATGCAAGTGACTCGGGTTTCGAATCCTGAGTTCGGATGTGTTCTACTGATGAGCCCAAAGTAGGGCGAAACTCGAGTCTAGGACTTCCGGTTTGTTTCTTTTCATAGATTGTGGGCTGCGGCGTTGTCTGATTGTGGAAATAATTATATATATCATCTCACATTCAAGAAATATATATATATATATATATATATATATATATATATAAATAATTGTAAAATTAAATGTAAGTTATTTTCGCCATCGCTTACAAGTTATACTTTCAATCCACACCGGCGTGAACACTATCGGTTATTAATCCATGTGTGAAACATATCGAAACACTGGAGGTGTTCGTAATGCATAACAGAGTTAGAGGCACATGAGTTCCTCATTATTTTACAATCATAGAGACAGGGATACCTGGGATCACATACTATATACTTATCTATCGTCTCCCCGGTGCAGATACTACATAAGTACCTATCGGTGCCCTTCTTCGCATATTACATGAGTATATATCGGTGCCCCGGTGCGAATACTATATGTGTACATATATGCGCCCCAATGCGCATACTTTATACGTACCTATCGTCGCCCCGGTGCGCATACTCTATACGTACCTATCGTCGCCCCGGCGCGCATACTCTATACGTACCTATCGCCGCACCGGTGCGCATAAAATATACATACCTTGTGCGCATACTATATACGTAACTATCACCGCCCCGGTACAAATACTATATACTTACCTATCGCCGCCCCGGTGCAGAATCTATATAAGTATGTATCGCCGCCTTGGTGCGCATAATGCATAAGCACGTATCGCTTCCCCTGTGCGAATACTAGATACGTACCAAACCTTGCATTGGTGCGAGTGTTTATACGTACCTATTCCCGCCCTGATGTGCATGGTAAATACGTCTATTTTTCAGCTCCGGTGTACATACTATATACGTACCTATCGTTGTCTCCGTGCGTATACTATATACGTACCTATTTCCGCCCCGTTGCGCATGCTAGATACGTACCTATCGCCGCCCCTAGTGGGCATGCAATATACGAACATATCGCCGCCCAGGTACGCCCCGGTGCGCCCGGTGTCCATGCTATATATGTACCTTCTTTTACTCTCCTGTACTCTGAGAAATATTTTGAGTTCAAGAAAATAAAAAATAAAAATCTAATTTGCTCCATCCCACAAAAAAAATTACACTCAACCCTCATTCACCCAATTTTATTTTTATTCTCCCAACCCTGAGAAATATTTTAAGTCAAAACTAAAAAAATAAAATGGTTTTCTCTCCACTCCCCTCAGCTTCTTTTACCCACCATCCCCGAATTTCTGTGTAGTAACATCAGCACACGTAGTAGCACTATTCATAAAAGTTGTACATCCCTCTCTATTACAGAGGGCACAGAGTAATGGTGATTATTGTCAAATATCATGTATGATTGTCAAATAGTGTTGGAGCCTATAAGTCTTTACTATTTGTAGTAATAGCATCACAATTAGTAGTACTATTCGTGAATGTTTTACCGCACTCTCTGTTACAGATTGAACATGTTATTGGTTAAAGATCTGACATGCTGATGGTGAGTAATGTAAAATATCGTGTAATTGTGTAAAACAGTTTTGTCGCATATGAAGGGCAATTAAAAAAGAAGGAGCTAATACCTGAGAGGGGGTATGATGACAACAGAACATAATACTACCCTTCCTCAAGCATATGCGTTGCTAAACTTCAATATACAACAAAACATCTTGTCTCCACAACTTAATGAAAATAAAGAATAATAATGCGAAAAACTTCTCCCACAATGAGTCACTTCCGGAAGGAAGAATTAGCAATTTATATTTTCCAAAATGGTTAGCAATTTAGTAATGACCTCCATTATGAGGTGGGTATCCCTAGGAGGGTGGTATCATTACAACAGAACGGGCGTAAGGAGTGAAGAAATAATATTAATTAAGAAAGAAAGATTAACAGGCTGTGAGTGAGAGGGAAAAAAGAAAGGAAGGAAATAAGGTGTGTAATGTGAGTGATTTTCTTCCCATCACTCTTTTCCTCTGAGGTCATTCCCTAGGAAAATTGTGATTTGCATTATTTCTCAATTTATACATAATAGCATTGGTTTCTTCTCAAATTGGTAAATGATAACGTTGGAAAATGGAGAAAAAACCATCACCCCTTATTGGGGAAACATTTTCAGTCGACTCCAGAAGAGTCAATTTTGTTTCGATTCTGAGATATCATACATCCCTGGGCTGGCCGGTCCGACTGATGTAAACTGTGTTTCTGTTTGGCTGGTACCCTCGGATCGGAAGCTTAACATGCATGCATACATACATACACACATACAGATGGGATCATATAATAGACTAGTAGGGCTACCCGGCGTTGCTTTGGGTGATAAAAACACTAAACAGGAGAAAAATGGCGCGTGTAAAATCTTAATGTTGAAACTTCTATGTATCTCTCTCTCTCTAAAGCTGTCTCCTTATCTTTCTACCTTTCTCTTCCCTGGTCGCGGTATTTGACAGCTATTTCCTCTTTTGTCCTTCGGCAAAATCTGTCCCTTTCGCACCAGTCTCTTCCATTGCCAACGGCAAAAGTATGCTATATTTCTATAAGAAATACCACTTCTGTCTACACCTATATATGTACTTATCTCCACAATAGCCCGCATACTATATATGCACCTATATGTGGCCGAGTGCTCATACTATATAAGTATTTATTTCCGCTTCTGTGCGCATAACATATATGTACGTATCAGCGTCCCCGTACACACACTATATAGCTACTAATAACCACGCCGGTACACATACTATATAAGTACATATCGCCGCCTTAGTGCGCATACCATATACGTACTTATCATTACCCCGGTGCGCATACTATATATATACCTATCGCCTCCCCTGTGTACATACTACATAAGTAGCTATCGTCGCCCCGGCGCACATACTGCATAAGTATATATCGTCGCCATAGAGCGAATTCTATATACGTACCTATCGCCGTCCCATTGCGTGTGCTACATACGTACCTATTTAAACCCCGGTGTGCAAGCTATATATGGAGCAATCGCTCCCCTCGGTCGGCATAATATATACATACCTATCGCTGCCCCGCTGTGCATACTATACCCATACATATCACAGCTTCAGTGACCATACTATATATGTACCTATCGCTGCCCAGGTGCAGATACTATATAAGAACCCATCGCCGTCCATGTGCGCATACTACATAAGTATCTATCACCGCCTCGGTGCAGATACTATATACGTACCTATATCCGCCTTGGTGCGAATGCTTAATACGTACCTATCCCCACTCCAGTGCACATGCTATATACGCACTTATCGCCTGCCCTGGTGTTCATCATAAATACGTACCTATCACCGCCCCGTGTGCATACTATATATGTACCTATTGCCGCCGCGGAATGCGTGCTATATAGTATGTATCGTAACTCCAGTGCACATGCTATATAAATATATACATGTCGCCATCCCGGTGCACATACTATATACTTACCTATCGCTACCCCTATGCACATACTATATAGTACATATTGTCGCCGTGATGCACATTACATATACATTTTAATAGCCGCCCCGTATGTATACAAATATTAGTACAAACAATGGCAGAGCATAATTATTTCCTAATTTAACTGTACTGATTGATATGTTTTTTTTAATCAATACAACTATTAGTGAAAACGATGGCGGAGAATACTGTTTTCTACCTCTAACTTCACAGAGTTAGATGTCATTTTATATTAATACAAATATTAGTGAAAACAATAGCGGGGCATAATTATTTCTCCCGTTAACTTTACTGATTTAAACGTTAGTTTATATTAATACAAATATTAGTGAAAACAAGAGCGGAGCATAAGTATTTCTTACTTTAACTTTCCTAATAAAGACGTTATTATTTATTCATGTTATCAGTGAACACAATGGCGGAGCATACTTATTTCTTCCTTTAACTTTACTGATTAAGACGTTACTTTATATTAATACCAATAATATTGAAAACAATGGCGGGGAATGAGTATTTCTAACTTTAACTTTACTGATATTGACGTTATTTTATATTAATACAAATCGTAGTCAAAACAACGGGGGCCATATATATTTCTTACTGTAAATTTACTGATTTGCACGTTATTTTATATTAATACAAATAGTAGTCAAAACAACGGGGGCCATATATATTTCTTACTGTAAATTTACTGATTTTCACGTTATTTTATATTAATACAAATAGTAGTCAAAACAACGGGGGCCATATATATTTCTTACTGTAAATTTACTGATTTTCACGTTATTTTATATTAATACAAATAGTAGTCAAAACAACGGGGGCCATATATATTTCTTACTGTAAATTTACTGATTTTCACGTTATTTTATATAAATACAAATAGTACTCAAAACAACGGGGGCCATATATATTTCTTACTGTAAATTTACTGATTTGCACGTTATTTTATATTAATACAAATAGTAGTCAAAACAATGGGGGCCATATATATTTCTTACTGTAAATTTACTGATTTGCACGTTATTTTATATTAATACAAATAGTAGTCAAAACAACGGGGGCCATATATATTTCTTACTGTAAATTTACTGATTTTCACGTTATTTTATATTAATACAAATAGTAGTCCAAACAACGGGGGCCATATATATTTCTTACTGTAAATTTACTGATTTTCACGTTATTTTATATTAATACAAATAGTAGTCAAAACAACGGGGGCCATATATATTTCTTACTGTAAATTTACTGATTTTCACGTTATTTTATATTAATACAAATAGTAGTCAAAACAACGGGGGCCATATATATTTCTTACTGTAAATTTACTGATTTTCACGTTATTTTATATAAATACAAATAGTAGTCAAAACAACGGGGGCCATATATATTTCTTACTGTAAATTTACTGATTTGCACGTTATTTTATATTAATACAAATAGTAGTCAAAACAACGGGGGCCATATATATTTCTTACTGTAAATTTACTGATTTTCACGTTATTTTATATAAATACAAATAGTAGTCAAAACAACGGGGGCCATATATATTTCTTACTGTAAATTTACTGATTTGCACGTTATTTTATATTAATACAAATAGTAGTCAAAACAATGGGGGCCATATATATTTCTTACTGTAAATTTACTGATTTGCACGTTATTTTATATTAATACAAATAGTAGTCAAAACAACGGGGGCCATATATATTTCTTACTGTAAATTTACTGATTTTCACGTTATTTTATATTAATACAAATAGTAGTCAAAACAACGGGGGCCATATATATTTCTTACTGTAAATTTACTGATTTTCACGTTATTTTATATTAATACAAATAGTAGTCAAAACAACGGGGGCCATATATATTTCTTACTGTAAATTTACTGATTTTCACGTTATTTTATATAAATACAAATAGTAGTCAAAACAACGGGGGCCATATATATTTCTTACTGTAAATTTACTGATTTGCACGTTATTTTATATTAATACAAATAGTAGTCAAAACAATGGGGGCCATATATATTTCTTACTGTAAATTTACTGATTTGCACGTTATTTTATATTAATACAAATAGTAGTCAAAACAACGGGGGCCATATATATTTCTTACTGTAAATTTACTGATTTTCACGTTATTTTATATTAATACAAATAGTAGTCAAAACAACGGGGGCCATATATATTTCTTACTGTAAATTTACTGATTTTCACGTTATTTTATATTAATACAAATAGTAGTCAAAACAACGGGGGCCATATATATTTCTTACTGTAAATTTACTGATTTTCACGTTATTTTATATAAATACAAATAGTAGTCAAAACAACGGGGGCCATATATATTTCTTACTGTAAATTTACTGATTTGCACGTTATTTTATATTAATACAAATAGTAGTCAAAACAATGGGGGCCATATATATTTCTTACTGTAAATTTACTGATTTGCACGTTATTTTATATTAATACAAATAGTAGTCAAAACAACGGGGGCCATATATATTTCTTACTGTAAATTTACTGATTTGCACGTTATTTTATATTAATACAAATAGTAGTCAAAACAACGGGGGCCATATATATTTCTTACTGTAAATTTACTGATTTGCACGTTATTTTATATTAATACAAATAGTAGTCAAAAAAGTAGCGGAGCATAATTATTTCTTACTGTAACTTTACTGATTGAGACGTTATTTTATAATACTACAAATAGTAGTAAAACAATGGCGGAACATAATTGTTTCTTTGTTTGACTTTACAGATTTCGAGGTTTGTTTAATATTAATACACATATAGTGAAAACAATGACGGAGCATACTTATGTATTCCTTTCACTTTACTTATTAAGACGGTATTTAATATTAATACAAATATTAGTGAAGAGAATGGCAGAGCATACTTATTTTGTCGTTTAACTTTACTGATTGAGACGGGTGTTTTTAAGAATGTGAATATTGGTGCAAACAATGTCTGAGCATAAATATTTTACCCTTTTAGGAGGAGCTAATACCTGGGAAGAGAGTATGATGCGAACAGAACATATGCTTCACTACCTCCACACCTCTCGAAAAAGGAGGAGGTATTGCATGAGTGCAGGATTGCATGACAACAGAACCGATACTACACTCCATCAACACTTCTCAAAATAGGAGGAGGTAATGCCCGGAAAGATTGATATCATAATAACAGAACGAGCGTAGGGAGGAAGGGAGGGTGAAGGATATTAGAGTCTATTAATTAAGAAAGAACGGGAGAAAGTTTGGGATTGAGGGGACAAGAAGAAAGAAAGGAAAAAAGGGTTGTAGGGTGAGTGAATTTCTTCTCGGCACTCGCTTCCTTTTACGTCATTTCTGGTTTATCGTGACTTGCATTAATCCATCAAAGTATACATGATAGCATTGGTTTCTTCTCAAATTAGTACTAAATAGCGTTGGAAAATGGAGGAAAAATCAAGCCCATGTGAGAAAAGTGCTCCGTTGACCCCGAAACATGGATTTATATAATATATGGTTATGTGCATTACTTATACCGCGCATGTGCTTTGTATAGGAATAACTAATTTTGGCCGTTTCTATTGACTTACTTTAATGACATACCTGTTAACATGCTTGTCTATTAAATTTTAAAAGGACTTGCTTATATTAATGCTTGATAGATTGCAGTATGGTGGATAAACCGATGTTATTTTGCGGCATCTATTCCTGGATTTTTTTTTATTTTTATTCTGAATATATTTCTTTATTTCGTGAAACCACTAATTTTTAATGTTCTTTTATATAAAATTGTATTTGCCTCAAAAATGAATTTATTTATAATGAAAGTAGTTGTTTACGAATGAACTAAGTGGGGTAATATCTAACGGTAATGTAAAGTGAAGTGTGATTATATTAAATTAACTCTTTAAGTATTCCACTTTTAAGTTTAATGTTTTACAAATTGGTTGACTTCATTACAAATAGGGGTTATCTCTATTTAGTCCTGAATATATAAATGCTCTATTTAATTTTTTTCTAGATACTAAGTTGCCGCTACTATTACGAACTATAAGTAGTCTATCGTCGCATTTGAAAGTTAAAGAATTAAGATTAATGAAAGTTGTATACTTATAACATGCATAAATGTAACATTTCAAAAATGACGGTACTTACTGTGAAGGGCATTAAAGGGTAATACACGTAACATTAATTGTTTTAGGTTTAAAGATTAACAATTTAATTCAAAAATATCAAATTGAATTGGAATATAAAATAATTACTTTCCTTTACCAACTTATCTGTTTGAATTCATTAGACGATAAGTGGTAATTCTTTGGAAAGTCATTACTTTAGGAAGGCAAGACACGTTTATTTTTGTGGAAAAAGCATGTTTAGAGCAGGTGATTACTTAATACATGTTGTATTTTTACACTCTGTGTTCCACTTTTGTACTTGTTTTTCTTTCTTTCTGTGTGTATATATATATATATATATATATATATATATATATATATAGATATAGATATATATATATACGCAATCATTGTAAATACATCTCCGAATGCAAATTCTTACAGTTTCCTTCATCATAAAGTATTGAAATATCGCAATCGCCATTAAGTGATTATAACAGAAGACTTGAAATTACCTATTTACTTCCGCTAAATCAAGTATTAGTTTAAGTTGGTTTGTACCAACTTTGTGTTTTTTCCTCTAGACCTACTCTAAACCATTTTATATTCAAATTAACTCATTTCGCACGGGCTACTTTTATTAATCCATTTTTCATAGCCGCATACACATTTATTAATATCATAATGTTAAACAATAATACGGTGGATGTTCATCACCGGAAATTCACTTCATCTAAATTCTTATTCCAGTCCCGTCAATTGCAAGGTGGACGTGTGATCCAGCACACCCCGCAGATAAGAATCTCTATAATTAAATAGACGGAACTTAGGATATTTGTACTTCATCGAATAAACAAACAAATAAAAGTCGCACACGAATGTTTTCGTAAGTAATGTCTTGTAACCCTGTGTTATTCTCGTTTAACAACGATGGCCGGTTTTTAATTCATGGTATTTTTTGGCACGTTCTGTTGATTATAAACTATTGTCAGTAGTGAATAATAAAACTTATTACTGCTATATAACATGTTGTTTTGTGTTAGAACACATACGGTTATGGTGTTATGATCATTCTTACAAGTATGGTTATAAAATGTACGTATGCTAAAACATTGCCCATACAAGCCAAATGTCAAAGGCGTGAATGCTTTTCAATAAATATACGTTACATTTGATCTGTGGTTTCTAAGACATTTCGATAATTTAAAATGTTTAATTATGTCAAACACTACTTTCATTATATATATATATATATATATATATATATATATATATATATATATATATATGTGTGTGTAAGAAAGAGCTAATTATTGGAGTAAGTTGATGCGAATGAAGTTACAATGCTATTTATATAAGTTCTGGGAAACGACAGGTGTAGATACATATACACGCAGTGTTACTTCACACAGTGTTTCACTTACTAGTATTTACAGTTTATGTTACACAGTTACACTGATATCAAACTCGATTCATCTCTACAATCACACACACACACACACACACACATATATATATATATATATATATATATATATATATATATATATATATATATATATATATATATATATAGTAAGCTATAAAAATGTATTCATGCCAATTAAGCTATACAGAGACCCCCGCGTTTCATCCTCGGGGGAATCTTCAGGCTAAAATACATCAAGTTGTTTCTGCCGCGTGTATTTATATACACGGTGTTAACTAATAATAATAGTTGTTGTTCCTTCAGGCAGTCGTTGGGCTTTCTATAAACAAAGGTTTGGTGTGTGTTACTTTCTATATTCTGTTCTATTGGTTCGTTTGCTACAGATTGGCCTATATCCTGTTACTTTGGTGTATCAATATAAAGGTGAATTTATTTTAGCACGTGGTTCTTTGTATTTCTATTTTAGGTTTTATTTTTGGAATTGTTATGTATTTGTTCAGTTTAGTTTTTTTTTTACTTATTTATTTATTTATTTATGTATCGTTAGCCTAAAGTAAAAGTATTTATGTTTAGGCAGCGTTTATGTATCTCACTTCTATAGTTTAATTTATTTTGGGTGTATTTAAAGTTTAGAATTTAAAATTTTTCTTTCAAATATAATCTACACGAATCGTCTAAATTTCTACATGTACTGGTCTGTCGTATTATTTACCATTCAATTATCTGTGAGGGCCCATTTTCTTTGCGCTCTTAATAGTGGATTGCTAGTGCTGTTATAATTCGACGTTCTCTGTTTTTAAATGTGATTTGGTAGTTATAATATCTGCTTTTAAAATCTAGGGAAGACATACCTACGTAGTATTTCTTGTTATTTGGTATTTCCTCATAGAATACCGTGGATTGGTATACAATAGGTTTGGTTAGGCATTTATTTTGTAGTGGACGAAGTGTACGATTTATGCAGTTATATCTTTACTCTTCATTGCTATTTCTGAATTTCTCTTCGGTTGGTTACTATTAGTTGTTTTTTAACTTATTTTTATGTTCTTTAATTGTTCTTAATTGTTCTTATAATATGTTCTTCTTAGTGTTAGTTTTGCCATGTTTTTCACTTGTTTATGATATTCATGATTTTCTTACTTTCTGCTGTTGTCTTTCAGTATTTTTATTGTGTGCCTTAATTATTATTTCTAGGTTCCTGCAGCAGCTGTAGGATAGTTTTAGGTTATTTTTATTGAATATTTAGTGCAGAGGATTGGTTATGGGGAAGTGTTTTTCAATCAGATTTAGGAATCTTTCGCCCAGTTTAGTCTTTAGCACTTTCTATAGGGGGGTGTATTATAGATTCTGTTTCTATTTTATTTTTAATTCAGTTGTAATTATTAGTGTCCTGTTTTATATATCTAATTTCGGTATTATAGTAACAACTATTTTAAGAGAGGTATTGTAAATGTCGCTTGATTTTTTAAAAACACATTCGTCGCTAGAATTATTCATAAGCCTACGTTCGATAGAATTCGGAACATGTTTTTATGATCGATATATATATATATATATATATATATATATATATATATATATATATAGTATAACTTTTATTTATACAAACATTATTGGTTATATAGGCGTATACATGTTTCGGTTGTGCTCTTAGAATCAACCTCTACAGACCAAAGAAGACAAAGAAGTAAGATGGAATTTTAACATTTTCTCCTTTAGTAAATCTAATTCGGGGAGTGATATAGTTTTATACTTTTTCTTTGGTCAAGCTCAGTCTGGTGTATCCGTAAAAAGTAAGTTCTTGAAAAATGTAATGTATGCATTCTCCACCAACTGCCCAATTGCACCTTTTACTCTCTCTACTTCACTTTGCCTACTGAGCAACAACAACTCTTCAATCAAAAGAGTACAGCTTATATACTGTTTAATCCACCCTTATGCAAATGCCCCCCCCCACCAGAGCCATCTAGCGGTTAGAGCCTCTAAACAACATATTTGCAAAGGGGGGATGACTCCAATGACACTAAACCACATGCCGTGTAAATCCTCAAGATCAATAATTGCTTTCATAATCCGCCATCAACGTCGGCCGTCTTCGTTCACGTTGCGACCTCCGTCCGGGTTCTTCTTGTGGACTTCTACAACCTTTTCGTCTGATGGTAAAGTAACTCTCCGTGTATCTAACATGTGACGAGGCTCTCCGTTTACGCACACGTTGTTTCAGTTACTGGTCCTCTTCCCCAAAGGGCTGTCCATCTGACGTTGGGCGGTTTCACTCACACATCCTTACCCAAAGTGATGTTTGCTTGCTCCTGTTCCACTCTCTCCGTCATTGCCAGTAAATGTCGCCATTTATACGTGAAGATGGATCGATGTGGCACTGACGTTTCGTCTTGGAAAGCCTTCGGTGCCATTTTATAGATAATACCGTTTCTTGCTGCGAAATTTGTCTTCTTGCTGCGATTGCTTTTATAGTTCGATGGTGTCTCTCTATGATTATATTGCTGCTTGGGCGGTAGGCTTATCTAAAATATTGCCTAACACCCAACTTATCATATAGCTCTCTAAAGACCATCTGAGCGGAAGGACAACCTGTTGTCCATTAGGACCTTATCTACTGGCCCCTTCTCAATAAACACCTCCTACACAACTCTGTGTATATCTTATGCTTTTTCTGTTCTAATTTTTCGCCATATTGCTACTCTCCCAAGTCAACAGTCAATCATACTAAATACAGTTCATGGCTATAGTGCGTGATATCAATGATCAGTCGCCTCCAATTTTCTGTCACATGCAGCTCTCCTTGTTCATGCCTAGATGGCGCAGGGTCAATGAACTTAGACCACCTACAGTGTTTAACTACATCCTGAACATCTTTGATTGCGATGTTTGGATTAACTTTTAATGCTAGATATAACGTCCTCTCCTTACCAAAACTATGCATATTATGCACGTGATCGACTATACAGAATACCGGAGCCATATCTTTCCTCTCTGGTAGATAAACCTTCTTCACGCTTGTCTGCAAGTTTGATGGAACAAATTTGATGGTTATTCTCAGTTTGAATTCTCTGATAAAGTCTCCAAGTGCCCTGAGCTGACGCTTGATAAGCATCTTAGCTGCTTCTTTAGTCGTGATCCCTAATATTTCCAGACACTTCTGACTTTATCCACGATGCTACTGTTGCCGTGTCCGTTCTAATGTCCGCTGTTTGTAGCCCCCATTTCAAAGCAAGGTCTATGCCTTTCAGTGTGGATTCAAGCTCCGCAACATTGCTGTGGATGCTATCACTCTTCTTTCGTAGTCAGGCAGCATCTTCAACAGTTGCACCTAATATTTCAAACCATGCTCCTAATGCCAGGCTGCAAGCATCGCCCCATGTCACCACCTCCGTGCTCCCTTTTACGTGCCATTCTCCCTTTACAGGGTCCACTTTTTTTACTTCCGCGATCACTTGATTTATCATGTGCAACATCTCTCGGTCAATTTTATTCTCCCATCGGTCCATATCGGTCTGCCTTCTAATAAAGATGCATGCAGTCCGCAGCTATCCAACTATGGAATAATGACCAACCAACTTCCCGCACACAGAGAAAAGTTCTCGCTTGGTTTAGTCCCCCGTGACTTCAAGGATTTCGTTTCCTCTTTACAACATCTACTTCCTAGCCTTATTCCGCTGTAATTTTAATCCAAGAGCAATTCAATTTTCTAACGACTCCGATGACTTAGCTGTCAGTCGATATTTTTTTACATGGGGTCTCACCTTTTCCGCAGTAACCTCTGTCTCGTCACCCAGTACATCATCGATATAAGAACAGCTGGCTCATTTAACTGCATCGTCTTTGGACAACACTGTCTTAAGCACTACCGTCATAATTTTCGGTGCAGAATTCAGTCCAAATCCTAGTCTGGTAAAGCAATAGATCTGACCTATATATTCGACCAATTGATATCGCCATAGTCTTCTTGTCTACATGTATTTGAAGGTAAGCCGATTTTAAGTCCACGATTTTAGTTCCTCGCTCTCTTTTCCTCCACACCCTCATGACTTCTTCACATACATCTATTCCATCTTTAGTGTGGCAGGCCACGTGGTTGTTTAACTCTCGAAAGTCTAATACTGGCCTGAATATCCTCTGGTAGGCTGAACTACTACCATGAGTGGCATAATTCTTTCCACCTATACTTACCATGGTATACAAATTCCTTCGTCAATCCACCTCTCATGTTCCTTCTCACACTTCGGTTTTATCTATTTTTTTAGCGTGCTTTCATAGCAGCTAAGCCGATTTTTTTCAAAACAGACAGTCCTGTGGTCCATTGCCACTCTGCTGTTTATTTGTTACCATTAATATAGGCTCGGAAGTCCTCATCCTCAATCTCACATGGCCTGGGTTTTGTCGGCCGGATGACATTATCACTGTTCGCACTTCTTGATATTCTAGTTTAATACTGCTTGCTGAACTTAACCTCACCCTTAGCAATTGTAGCCTCTCCCAGTGGGTCGATAAGATCCAGGCCCAGTATCACATCAATTCCCCTAACAAGCATATCCAGCAATATTACTCGGAGCCGTAGCGGTATATTTCTTAATATAATCTCAGTATCAGTCTCGCCACAACACTTCACCTCTCTGCCATCTATTGCTCTAATATAGCTGGCTCCAATCCAAAAGTTGACGACACGTGTCGAAAAAAGTGTAGTTGTACAGCCGGTATCGACAAGGTTCTAGCCCTTTTTCCGTTGGCAGTAACCACCATATGTGCCAGTTAACTCTCACACGATTTTCAGAAGTAATGGGGAGACTACTGGCGCAATAGTACCCCTTTACTCGTTTCACTGAAGTGAAAGACAATTCCTACATATGTGCCTTACATGGCCACACCGGAAAGAGATAACACCCAACCTTGGTTCCTTACAGTCTCTTATCAGGTGGGATTCCTGACATCTAAAGCATTTTCCAACAAATTTACGTCTCTTCACTATCTGCACTTCTTCACCAGACCTGTTTGTGGTAGAGGTTGCAATTGCCCTAAGACTACTAAGACGTTTCGCCATCACCCTGTCATGCCTCAAGATCTCCTCTACCTCCATGATTTCAATGTCAGTCATTCGTTGTAGTTCCATTGAGATGCGGTCAGGAAAACCACACACGAGAGCCATTTTAACTTTTTTTCAAGACTTCGTCCCGTGTATCCAGCCAATCTCGCTATTCAGCTTATATCTGTCGATTCTCCGGTCCAGGTTACTCTTCTGAGCTTGCTATACGCCTCAAAAGCAATCTCTGAAAATGGTGTTTTCAATCTTGATTGAATCTTATCGGCATCTGCCTGGTTCGCCTCTTCTATTTCCAAATAGACTGCACGCGCATTCCCCTCTAAATACATTGAAATCAATGTCGCTAAATCATCAATCTTTTGCAGCTTCGCAACCAGATTCATCTTATAAAGCCACGCTACTAAATGGGCACAAAATGTCACTGCTAAATTTCACTCGTTCGCCAATTTTTTTCCGAAATAGCTTCTGGTCTATCCGTAAAAGGAAAAATCTTAGAAAAATAAAATTCATGTATTCTCCACCAACTGCATTCTGCACCGCTTTCTTTCTCCACTTGACTTTGCTAACAGATCAACAACGCTTCAATCAAAAAAGTACAGATTTTATACTGTTAAATCTATCCCTATGCAAATTAACTCCCCACCAGAGACATCTAGCGGTTAGAGACTCAAAACAGCTAATTTGCAAAGAGGGGATAACTCAAATGGAACTAAACCACACTCTGCACCGTGTTATGTTCTATACTTGTTAGCTCTTTAAATTAGTCTATATTTGTTATCATTTCCATTACATATCGTTCCTTTTATTTCCTTTGTCCATAGCTTGGCGTTCCTTATTCTCCATGTAACACTTAAACGTTTTAATCAACGTGCACACATTTTCAAGCATAAATATGTGATCTTTATATGAAATATACACGTGCGCACAATTCAAGGATACACAATAAAATGTACTCAAAAATAAAAAAACAGGTTGACTAGTTTGTTCTTGTCTGTCAAGTATGTATAATTTAGTGAGTCGTGAGCATTTTTTGTAAGTTCATCTTGAATATGTGTTTATTAAACTTTATTTGTCTATACACATTTGTTTTACTTTCATATCTTTATACGACTATTATAGTATTTGAATGTGTTAACGTACCTCTCTCTATATATATGTGAATCGGATATGCATACTAGTTTTTTGTAGCTGCTAATGCATAAGTTAACAAAAGTCTGCGGGAGATGACCCCACTTGGCTTGGTCTGCGCTAATGAAATAATTGCAACCCGGAAGAATACTCTTGAAAAGTGACATATATCTTGGTAAATTTTGTAAAATGTTTTAAATTGAAATTAGGGCGACTTGTTTATTTAATAACACAATAGGATATCAACAATTTTTGTTACGTATAAAAAGTGTTTATTTAAACAAATTGATTAAAATAATATTAACAATTTTCTGTTGGAATTAAATATGGTGGTAATATCCTTAATTATTTTTTAGGTATGCCAAATTTGAAAAGAAATGTATATATATATATATATATATATATATATATATATATATATATATATATATATATTGTGTATATATATATATATATATATATATATATATATATATATATTGTATATACTAGCAAATATATGCTCCCTCCGGTCGCATATTTTTGCTTGGCTGCCGCGTTAGAAATTAACGCTTACGTGTAAACTGATTTAGCCTCAGTCATATTTCTTGGGTGGTTATACGTTGATATTCTTTATTTATGACCAAAAATAGTTGTAGATATAAATAATGAAAATAGAAATTTCGACCAACCCCGATTTTTGTATTAACCTTCCCCATAAATAAAAATGTTTTTACTAATTTTTAAATCAATATTTATTTTAATTAAACAATTTGATTCAGTAAAATTGTTAAAATACACAATTTAAATAACTGAATACAGCAAACAGTATTTTTTGGATCGGAAGAAAGGTGTACATAAAATAAAACAATAAAAAATCTGTATTCTTGTACTGTAGGATCTGTGCTGACTTTGACGACGACCCAAACACTAACCCTAACACCCACTTTGACTCTAACCCTAACGATGGAGTCAAAGTTAGCGCGGGTCCTAAAGTGTAAAAGCACCAAAAAATCAAATATAGTGAACATGGTTACTTATGTAAATGGTCTCGGAAAGAAAGTTTACCTAATTAAATTTGTTAGAATGTGTGTGTGTGTGTGTGTGTTCGTGTGTGTGTGTCTGTGGGTTTTTTTTAGTAGTAATTTTTAAATCGATTAATTAAACAATTTGATTCAATAAAATTGTTAAAATCAGCAATTAAAAAAAAAAACAACTAAATACAGCGAACAGTATTTTTCGAATCGGAAGAAAAGTGTTTATAAAATGAAACAATGTAAAAATCCGTACTCTTTTATGTGTGTGTGTGCGCGTGCGTGTGTGTTTTTAATGACATTTTTTAATTAAACAATTTGTTTCTAAAATCAGTTATATTATTTTTGTTGTTGACAGAAAAGAAAAAAAATTACATCTTTTATTTTAATAAATAAAACATGGAATAATAAGAACAGTTTATGAATAAAAGCTTAACAGCGTAAGTTAAAGTAAAACGGTAATATTAGCGTTTGTTTACAAATTACGCGCTTGTATTGCGTCCAAACTGAGTTCACGGAGGGAGATTGTTTCAATGGATTTACGTTCTGCACGCTGTTTAATCAATTGGACTTAGATAAAATAACTACGTAACTGATTAATTTTTAAATCAATTATTATTTTAATTAAACAATTTGATTCATTAATTATAATTTATAAGTAAGATTAGTAGCGAGCAAAATTACTTAAATACATGATGAAATCTGAATGAAACGATCCTGAGTGTATGTTTGCGAATACTAATTTATTAGAAGTTCAAAAGCAATTGATTATGTAAATTGAGAAATGCCCATAGTGTTTATGCCGGTTTTTTTCATAGTATATAATGAAGCTAGCTGACTTAGTAAATAGTTATACAACTTTAATGGAGTTTCGGTTTCAGACAGACAGACAGACAGCCAGACAGATACATTAACTCCATTATTAATATATATATATATATATATATATATATATATATATATATTGTATGACGCACTTTTAAATACAGAAACTAACAACTTCTGTATCGGGTACGCAAACAAATGTTTATGTTTTTTTCTCATTTCAATTAGGTTAACAGCCTTTTAATTGGCTATAAGAAGTTAATGTATAGGCGATTTCGTAAGTCAGTTTTTAATATTTAATCAATACGATGTATCAAATCGGAGGCGTATTCAGAAAACAATAGGTCATATAGTTTTAAATATATTTACTCAAGTTTAAATGAAAGTTTCAGATGTAAATTTTACTTAACATTGCTCAAAGCTTATTTAAAAAAAGCTCCACTTTCCAAAGTCACTCAGTTTGACAGGTAAGTATATCACGTATGGTGCATGTCAAGTATCATGGGTGTTGACCCACATACATTTACATATGTATGGCAGTTGTCATTAATAGATAATGATCTTTTTGAAAAAAATAAATCCTGAAATAAGTCAGCTCATAATGCTATTCTTGCGTTTCATAAACAAGACACACTTAGAAAATACTATGAGACTTTACTTTATTGGAGGTAAATCATTCGGCAGGTTCTATTACAAGACATTGTAAACAATCCCATAGTGATTGATATGGTTCGAGGAAAACAATAGTGCACACAATTGAAAGAGATGAATATTTATCTCATAAAACTAAGCATAAAAGTGGTCGGTTTAGATGCGATACTTGGGTTTTCGGAGTCGTTGAAACAACGACTAACAGAAACATCATTACAACTTTTGAGCGCAGAGATCCCGATACTTTGTTTCTTATAATTTGCCGCAGTAACACCCCTAGAACACGGATACTATCTTATACATTCTCCGCATTAGAATGATGAGGAACAAGTAGAGAATAGCAATGTTATTCATGTAAAAAATACATGGTCTTGAAAGCATCCACACGAAAACGATTAAAGGTTTTTTTTGTATAACTTATAAAATATCTTAGTATTTTTAATTGTGTAATTAACTCTTTATTAAAACTAATGAAAATAATTAACATTGAAATATATATGTTTTGATTATTGAAGATTAATTATGATGAATAGATTTACAATCACAATCAGATGAAGACACACACTATTGTCATTTTAAATGAAGTTTTGTATGCACAAAAGTTGGGAAAGCACACATCGCAATTTTCAATCTCAACCTGATGGGATTCTTTGCGACATCGCAGACATGAGAGACAGCATTTCTTGTAATACTTATATGTGTACGAAAACAGTAGGTTATTCAAATGTTTTCGTTTTCATTATCATACTTTTTTTACATTATTATACATTTGTTCACTATTATACTTATTATATTTTCATTATTTATATTTTTTTGATAACTGTTAATCAAAAGTTTGCTTTACTCACAAAACATATTATCCCATATGTGCTTGTCACATTTTGCAAAAGTATTTCCAGCAGGCAACGGAGAGCATGACTGGAATAATATTCATGAAACACAGTTGAATTACACGAACAGCTTTTTTCGGTCTTGAATAGCGTTCGCAGTGAGCAGACATTTTTTGAATAGCGGCTCGAGCAGGTAGCAGCGACCGCGCACTTCTTCAATGGTGTTAATTGACTGACGTTCGCTGCAGATAACCACGCCACGACTTTTTCAAGTTAAAGTGCCTGAACCGGTGGTGTGCGTAGGTGTGGCGATCGTGCGTCACCGACCACAGAGCCGCCGTCCGGCGAGCGACATTGAACTTGGCGTTATTGTGTGGCTATATGGCCGGGTTCCACACTTCCGACGGCTGCAAACAACAAAAAGTGTGTCCTACCGATTATGGTGGATAGAGCATTTGTTGTAACACCCCCAGAACTAGAGCGACTGCTCATCCGAACTCCAGTCTTACGCATGGTAGGTTGCAACTAATAGAAGTGTAATCACGCAAACTGCTCTTAACTGTCCCGAGAGATGTTCAACTCGGGTAAGCACACAACGACTTTCATACTTGTTTGGATGACTAGCAGCACGATCGCACTTCTCAGCAAGTCATTGTTCGACTTTTTTCCCCTATGGAGTACAGCTGGTGCGTGTAAATGTGGCGGGCAACCGTTTGTTGCCCGAACCGGTTCTGTACGTAAGTGTGGCGAACGTGCGTCACTTATTACAGACCGGGCGTCCTCTCCCCCGCTGACAAGCGACTGACCGTACACCCTACCAAATATTTCGTCTAGTGGGTAAGCGTGCCCAACTGCCGACGTCTACTATTACCGAATGTGTGCCATAACATAAACAATATATGTATTATTTCAACGTAACTAAATAAAGACCGAGTTTATTTTGTTATTTAGTTTTAAATCTAAAAAAAACAGTTTTCTTTATTTCTTTTAAAAAATATTCTGTTTGTTAAATGTAAGTTGCCTTTTGTCAGGTGTGGCAAACAAATGAACAGGAGTTACCTCCTGTAGATTTGTGTTTGTTACACTCAGCAATAGCGATGTTTTTAGGGTTTGAAACATGTGATTCAACATACAAGACAATGCATTATTATCACAGTTTTACTGGAATTGCTTTACAACCTTACTATCTTACATTCTGACAAAAATTCATACATAACCTCGGAATATATCTTAAAAGCGTACGAGATGCCACAAGGGTCGGTAAGAGATGTGCCCTTAAGTAATTTATCAAATAGCAACAAATAAAAGGGAGATACGCCACCGCGATTTTTGCAGCCTGCGTCAAATAAAAATCTTCCCCTCAAAAATAATGTCAAGTATAAAAGACGCCGAAAATGATTTAGGTTTAAAAATATCCACAAGGAACAAACAACCAAACGTAAACACATCTATAATACTTAAGCCAAACTATGTTCGCACGTCCGTTATATAATTTGAAACAATATTTCCATATTGACTCAACCAACAAAAAAATTAGACAAAATCAATAAAAAATTAACAAACAATATTTTAACATCAATAGAATGTCTTTGAAAAAGAAACCGATTGAACAAACAACACATAGAAAACAGCTTAGAACATAACACAGGTATGGGAGAAAGCAAAAAATGTACACGCATTTAACATGTGGTTCACCTTACTCGCAACATCGAGCTGAGTTGACGAATCATTATTTAATGATTAGCTTGATATTCTCTTGAATTACACGATGGATGAAAGCAAACGTGAGTTCTTAGCTTCCAAAAGATTAAATGGAGTATCCGCCTGGTTCTACTAATAAATTGTCGTGCACCGCCTTACTGCTAAATTACTGAACTTATTAGAGTACAGAATCAAACATGTGTGTACTCATGACAGTCCCGTAACGATCGTTACCCCATGCTAAGTGTTTTCTGCTTTGAATGGCTATGCTATTTCTGAGAGATTGTTATTTTCTCTGATAGTTTCGTATAATCAGTATTTATAGATTATTTGATTATATGTGCTCATTATGTGTTGCTTTATAATTCATATGAGGTGATAAATAAACGGTTTACATTTGCAGAGTTTATTAACGTTATTGCCTAAATACATGTGGCAGTAGTTTAATAATATATACAGGATTGCTATCCAGTGATTCCTTTCGATGTAACATTAGTTGAAATGCTTACATCATTTCCCGCTCTAATTGTTCACAAATATATATTATATAATGAATTCTGCTTTACATACCTCTACTTACCTCTTCAAGACGTGAACCATTTCTACTATTGAAGACCTGAAAAAAGATGAATTGCAATACATGTATAGTTACCGTACATCACTAGTGCTGTGTCTTTTCCACCATGACCGGTCTGCGCTCAAAGCTTCTAGAAGTTTTAATGCATTCATATCAAGCCAAATTTAATGTGTCATCTTTGTGTGAAACTGCCAACTTCCCATCGATGTCTATCGGTGATTTATGAGAATTCGGTCTGATTCAAACATTACCCAAATCACGACCTACCCGTTCGCCGATGTGACCAAATAGCTGAAGCCAAGTTGAGATTGACAAATGATCGGGAGAACAGCACATAGTTATTTGGAATATACGTTAACATGCATACCATAACGTTTAATGCCCGATAAATTGTGTTATTACTTTTAAAATTGTTGGAAATATCAAAGAAAAAAGTATATTTTTTATTTTTACGTTGAACGTTCAAAAGTGGTTGTGACGTAAGCTGATATCAGCCAATGATATTTTTTATGAATCAGACGGGATCGAAATGCAGGTGTATCTCTGACATTATCGGCCGGTGTAAGTTCACAAAGTTGCATTCTTCCAGGTGCCAAAGAGAATTTGAACCAGACGTGACGAGAGACGAGTGGGCAGTATTAAAAAGAAACATCGATAAACCGGCGTCCGATACCGTAACTACTTCAATGAAAACGTTTCTATGCGAGGGTGGTGGATTATCCCGGGCAGTGCCAGGTACACTTACAACGAAATAACGTGTAAACTGTTCGATGTGTTATTCAATTCGCCTTGATAAGTGTTATTGTTCCTACTACAGAAAGACCATTTGATATTCCTCGAGGCTTGAGCCCGAACATAAAATTCCCTACCGACTGGTAAATTAATTAGTGAGGCAAAATAGAGAAATACGAGATACTACGCCAATTTATTAACATCATTTATTCATGTAACCCCGTATTTTAATGGGTATATATTTCTATTTCAAGAATATCTCGTCATTTACCGTTCATTGTTTGTTTTATTGTATGTATACTCCTTATGCTTACGTCAATATACCAATCAGCAACGGCCACTTACTTCAGGTATAATCACATAGAGTATATCAGGGTTAATAATCTTGCAGGATCCTAACAATATAACACATTGTATGGCAATGGAAAACTGAAAATTATTAGAAATCTTTGTGAAGACTGTGCATGCTACCGTTCAATCTTGTTGCGATTCTAGTCAGTGATACACATCTTAAATTCTGCAGGTTTACAAATAGATGTGACAAGCACAATCAGTTAAGGCAACCAATTGTAATGCATTGCCTTAGTTGACAATTTCAAAAAAAATAAAAGCAGTTTATCAATTACAATTCGTCTCAACAATTGTTAAAACATACATTTGCAACCTATTATTTGCTTTGATGGGTATGTAATTATGCATACGTATAATTGTTATTCGTGATTCAATTCATAATTAATACGCGATTAGAAAGTAAAAAGCATAGCCTTTTCCTGATAAGCATTACTTTTAAGAAAAATGGCACCGAGAGAAAATATGACGGAACATAATGAATATTTTAGGGTTTGGAAAGTCTATTATATCTAATATTTTCATTCAAAGATTATTTATTTATAATTTTCAAATTGAAGTGTTTCATTACAAAGCAGATCCTTGCTTGGCAGATCATAAAGGTAATTATGTATCGGAACAGAATGCTTTGGTAAGCTATCAATCATTACATATAAATGCTCTGTACTCTGTAATCGAGTATACACCGAGCTTGTGTTTTTTTTGGCCTAATCTATCTTCTTAGTAAACTAAATATATATATATATATATATATATATATATATATATATATATATATATATATATATATAATTTGATTTTTAGACTTATAGTATTATACGGTGATCAAATATACTGCGAAGTAGAATATAAAATGATGAATAGACTTATAAAATAGATATGAGATTATCAGTTGTGAAAAAAAATCAGAAAATAGACACCGCAAGTTCTGTAGATTATTAAAATAAGATTTCTGTTATTGTCAATAACTTACGCCATCTCCGCCAGAAATCAGAATCATCAATTTTCTCTAATATAAATAATGTAAATACTCTACTATTTCCTGACGATCCGCACTCAACCAGAGCAATGTCTTACTCTCAATGACAAGTGTTTTTTCTTGGAGTTTGTATGACAATAACTCTCCTGGATTTCAATCGCTCTCCGACTCGTTCCGACCTTATTGTCACTGACTTATTCATATGCTTACTCTGGCTAATTACCTCCGTCAAAGATGGTATTACTTCAGTCGAGTTTCTAACTATATTTGTTTGGTTGTTTACTTACGTACAGCTTTACCCCTAGATCGCTTGACCAATCGTCACAAAAATAAAGGAAACACACCCGTCATTATAAGGTGTATACTGATTTAATATAGGTATATCGAGGTAAAATTCAAGTTTCTGTTTATGAAAAAGTGAAAGTCAGGATAAATACGTTAATCCTGTTTTGATCAGCGTATAGATTCGCCCCATATTGTAGCTAATGAATTCATCTATCAAATGGTGACTAGCTGTTTTCATTATTATTGATAGTGAATCGGTCGATCAAGTCGATTCATGACAGTATTTTATGTTCAAGTTTTTTTTTTTTAATTTGATATATGTATCTGGTGCTTATTTATTACAGTAACCAATATGCAAAATATAAGACTGATCAGATAAATAAGTTATAAATTAGCATAATTACAATGAAATTACGTCGAAATACTTCATATAATATGTAGAAGTTATGTCTAAATACAAATCAAGCAATTATGACTTTGCTATGCAAATGTATGCCGTCTCTTGACTCACCATTACAAGTAAAGTTGAAGGTCACTTTAAATAATTTAAAATACCCTTAAATGTTCATTATCAACAATCGAGGTACCATACATTATTTCCGTGTCCTATCCTGTTTGTTGTAGAATACCAGATGGAATTTGTGCTGTAATTAGTTCTCTTAAATTCCACACTAGTGGCATTTATCTCTGACAGCGTCTGTTCGACACTTCTGCATGAAATCAACTGTTACTAGAACGATATCAGATCAACCCGCTACTCGACACGGAAATTAATTCGCGCAATCAAATATTCTGGTATGGCATGCATTTTGACGTTATTCTCGAAGACCAGAATGAATTGAATATATAATTTCTGAATCAGTAATCTACATCGCTAAATCTGGCAAAACATCGCTTCGCCTTGTCTCACTAATCATTTTTATCATCAGATGTGTATAAACATATATGTATTTTCATATACCGAACAACATACCGTTTGGGAGTCAAACTCCAACGGTGAGTCACTATTGTTTTTATTATTATTTTTTAAATAGTGTTCATAATTCGTAATATTATTGTATTCTAAAGACTAGACTGCAAAAAAATGAATGAAAACTTTCAAAATAGCTCATCAGAATATTAGACGAAAGAAAAATACGTATGTTGTAAGGAGACATGCTTTATTATTACGTCATCGTAGAAGTAAGGCATACTACGTACGTATACTATTGACATATTCTCATTTACATTCTTAATAAAAAAATATTATTTGTAAACGAGACTAAAACTAGAGATTAAACATACTTCGTAAACATAATATACAACACTAAGAGAGCATATTAAGATGAACCCAAGAAAACGTAGACTGCGGAGATTTATATATACCCCATTTCCACCAAAATCGGTTACTTTTATCGTTTTGAAAAGTGGTACTCCAGTGGTTCGCAGTTGTTAGCAACCGGAAGCATCATGCTACTTGTTCGGTATGCTGAATTTAGTGAGCATAACATGTATGATACTGAATAAGACCGGTTACATATAACGGAAACCTGGGTGTAAATAACACATCGGATAACAAATTATATCATCTAATAACTTGTAAACTCAAATCAAATGAGACAACTGAAAAGCTACTCGCATATAAAACATAACATTGCATGAGCCTGGAAACACTGCCTATATCATAGTAGCTAAAGTAAATAAGGGTATCTAACTCTCCATTATAAAATCATAGTGTTTTCCAAGAACCTGATATTTTATTCTTATTATATCCAAAATAATTTCCGATTCTTATGATCTTCTATTTTCTGGACGTTTTCCCCTAAAAAAACATCGTTAAATGCATGGCAAACATTTCCATCAGAAACGTAATGCCAGCTAGCGGCAACTTAATCCTTCCAAATAGAGAGGAATTCGACTAGTATTGGGTTTTCACGTTTTGTCTTTTTTCTGGCGAGATTGTATTTGTATATTTATGCGATTCAGTTGTACTGTGATTAAGTGTATCTGCATATGTGTATTATGTGATTATGTATATGTGTATGTATGCGTGTCTGTCGAAGTGATATCGGTAATCACATTTCCTTTGGTCGATTACCTTCATTGATTTAACAATCACGTCAATGAGATTACTCTTCAAAATAACAATGCCTCCCGCGGCTTCTTCAATTCGCCGGCTGCAGAAGACAAAAGAGCAAACGCTTAGTTAGAAGATTGTATGAAGAGAAAATGTTCTTTTGTCAGAAATGACATGGATTCATGACACGGCTTGCAGCGACACAAAAAAAGAACAAATAATTCTGTGTATTCTTCATTTTATTATTTCTGATAATAGGTAGTTCTATACTTTTACAGAAAATAAATAAATAAATAGTGCATGTATTTTATTTAAACTAAACACAGTCGCACCTGCGGTACACATTCGGAATCCAGACAAGGTTTTTAAACCATAATACATATAATGATCTTGTTTTAATTACAACCACACTTTAAAATAACTGCTGCCTTAGTAAAATAAAACAAGTTTCTAAATTATTGCAATTCGGATAAAGATTATTATTACAACGTGTCGGCCGCCTTAAACTCTGACCTTCTTCAAGTGTATCTCTTCGAACTCAGGAATGTTTCTGTCGAACTTAGGAATCGAGACATAATTTCGAACTGAACCCTTTATTTAACCTACGGTCGTTGCATGCTCTTGTTCCGTCAGCCATGACTGGGAGAAGTATTCAGTAATACGCAATTTTTCGTAACGATCGCACCGAGGATAAAACCATCAACATTCACATGACTATCACTTAACACTGAAATACAGTTCAGATTCCCGTGTTCGACAGAAATATTCCAGAGTTTAAAGAGATAAACCTTGAGTAAGTCGTAGGTGGCAATGACCGAAATGTTGTAATTATAACACTCAAGACGAGAATTGTAGTCCGAATAACCAAAATGATACAAATTGTCAATCCTCATTTCAAAAATTCAGAAATAAAAATAAAATGAACCCAACTTTTTAACTAAACAAATATTCTCAAATTAACGTATCTCATCCTTTGTAGTAAATAATAACCCGTTACAGAATCACATATTTTATTAATTCAAAACTAAAACTGCAACCGAAGTAGTATGATTCTATGTGGGTTAGCCAATTTAACCTACGGGAAGCGTTATAGATGGATGTTTAAACAATGCTATACTATATTCTCCCACTATACATGTATGTCATCCTTTTTACCTAATGTATTTACAAGTTAATAAAGCTAACTTATATATTCATTATCGAAATTATCGCTCATCTTCTATTAAACTCTATGAAAATGGAGGTAACTGTCTTCATATATTCAGTGACAAAGTGTTGCGGTTTAACATGAAATAAACAGTAATTAACCAGACATACGCTGTCACAATCATAATATTAAATAAACATATTGTAATGAATAATTACGAGTAACTTTCCTTACTCTGACTAACTCTCTTGCTTCTACTAACCACTATAAATAGTAGCACGTATACTGTACCGACGTTGTGTGCTGAATAAAGCTTTCCCAAATTACGTCTGTTCTCGTTAGTCATTACACATATATTTAAATCATACACCTAATGGTATTAATTACAAAACCAAACTTGAAAAACAATATTAATAAATATTTTAAGTTCGTATAGGCATAGTAAAATACGGCAAGGCAAATCTATAGTATTCATGTATTCATCAACGTTTTTTTTTAAATTTTAAGACTTCCTCGAGATTTGAAGAAATTACGCGCATATAAATACTTGAAAAAATGGTAGTACGTTTGTGACGTTCAATAGCAATTGAAATAATTAAACAAAAAGGCGGCTTATGAAAATATAAAGCTCACAAAGATAGGTGCATTGTAAGCAATGAGAACTCACATATATGGTAGCAGTAGAAGCATTGGGGTAAGTGTAGAACGTGCAGAAGGACTACTTAATAGTGCACAAGTAATTAAAACAATTAAGTCAGATGTAGGAGAGTGCGCCATGTTTATTGAGATCAAATACGTGGTTAGTAAAGGAAGAGAACGACTGGAAAATATCAAGGTTGCCTAAAAAAGGGTGTAGGAAGTAAGTTAAGAAGATAAACATTAGTCCAAGAGAGGTGGAAAGTATTATCTAAATATTATATATATATATATATATATATATGTGTCTGTGAAAAAATGACAAACAGAAAAACATGTTAAAGTGCTGGAGAAATACAAACACAAGAAATGTTGACCGGTTTCCTTCTATTGAAGAACGTCTTAATAAATGAAGATCAGAAAAAAGTTATATTTTGAAGGCACATACATCGGATGCGAGAAGGATGATCAGATTAGACCATATGAGAAGACATTAGGTGATGTTGAAATATGACGGGTTGGTGGCACATTCTTCTATGTTCCTTATTCTTCTGTTTATATTTCTATTTATTTTATTTTCCTTTTTTACTTTCACACCTAATGAGCTGGTATGGAGCAGGTGGTAGAAGAGGGAGAGAGGCGACAAGAGGAGATATAGCACGAGTAGCTTTCCAGTGTGAATAAGTGGGGGTTGGCATGAAATTGATACACTGGACGCCAGAACCCAAATATTAATAGAATGAATCGGGGATAGGGCTCCTAGATTATCACACCTTAGGTTTTAAAGGGCAATAAAAGGTCTTACACATGCAGTCTACATATATATAATGTTTACATGTTGAATTATAACGATTATTAAATTATCGTTTAATAATACTAATCTATCGTGATAGAGCAAGCTCAATATATTAAATAGAGCAATTTTTTTCAAAGGTAAGAGATGAGAATAAAGAATTGTAAAGATACAATATTTATTAAAAATATCAAAAGTTCAGAGCAAGGAGCCTCATATCTTTAATCCATGGATTTTCAAAGAAACAAATTATTCTCATCAGAGGATGGAGAAGCCGATAATGTGATTATAAATATTATCGGCAACATTTAACTTTGAAAATGGTATATAGAGTAACATAATATAGAAATAAAGAACACAATAAGTTCCAAAGGTGAATAGCCTTAGGTTGAGGTGGGAGCGTTAAATCAGGGTGGATGTTATCTAAAACACGTCAGGACAAACTAAAATAAAAATAAAAATGAAAACATCCGTTATTTAGGAACGAATGCTTGAAAAAGAAAGCAATACTTAAAATGTTCAGGAGTCCAAATGTGTTCGCAAGATATTGGTGGGCTTTGGTAATTAGTAACTTCCATTTTATCCCGTGTGTGTATTAGTATCTATGTGTTGCTGGAATGGTTCGTTTCGTAGGGTTCGGATTGATGTGTGTCTGTTATGGTTCGGTGTATATAACACTGAGGATTTCGAACAACCATCGCTTCCTGGTTGAACCGAATATCGGCAGATTATATATATATACTTATAAGTAGGGTTTGAATGATTAGTGATTGATTGGATCGTCTAATTTTTTGTTGTTGTTAGTGGTTATTATAGTTTGGGCAAAGTTCGGCATTGTGAATTAATAGATGTTGATGGTGTTTTTGTTTAGGATAGTGTTATATGTGTGTGGGTATTTAAATGAATTTTGAATTATTTTGAAGAATTCCTTAGGGAGGTTAGTCTTAACAGTTTTGTTGTATGGAAGATTGAATCAAATGTGTTGTTTTCCTCCTTAGAGTTTAACGTTGATCTTTACTTTTAGGTTTAAAATGTATGGTTGGTTCACTAGGGATATTGGATTCGTCATCTTAGATGTTATTTGTATTATATATGTCATGATTAGTATCAGTGGTATTAGTATGAGGTGTATTTCTGTGGTTGGTTTCGGGTTTGTGTTATATTATGTGTGATACTATTGAGGGGTCGCTTTTGGTTTGCAGGATGTTCTTGTTTGTGTGTTATCTTATCGGAGTTGCCTGAGTTCAATAGTGCATTATTATAGAAATTAGAATGTTGGTCGAATGTTAATTTGTTTGCTGATAGTCTAGATATTCTATTTAAGATGGATGGGATTATTAACTTTATGAAGGATTTAGAGTGGTTTGAGTGGTTATGTACATATGATAGAGGCAGGTTAGGTTTGTGGTAGGGAAAGAACGATCCAGAGTTTTGGTGTAGTGTAACGTCAAGGAAATTGGAAGTTTTTTTCTCTGGGTCAATAGTTATTGAAAGTCTGAGATTATTGAAGAAATTGTGTAATTGGTCAATGGTTTTGTTTTACATTCTGGGCCTTTCTTTGGAAACAAACAGGGCATCATCTCTGTACAAGCCTCCCGGAGATTTTTGATTTTATGTTTTAGTTTGTGCAAGAGAAAGAGGCCGAAACGTATATGTGTGTGTAAATATGTATATATATATATATATATATATATATATATATATTTATATATATATATATATATATATATATTGTGACTATATAACATATTTATGTTACTCTATATAACATTTTCATAGTTAAATATTGCCGATAATAGTTATGATCACCTGATCAGCTTCCCCATCCTCTGTTGAGAAGAATGTTTTTCTTTAGAAAATCCATTGATCAAGGATATGAGGCTCCTTGCTCTGAACTTTTGATGGTTTTAATAAATATTGTATATTTACAATTATTTATTCTCATCTGTTACCTGTATATATATATATATATATATATATATATATATATATATATATATATATATATATATATATATATATATATATATACATGGAGTGAGATACATGATAATTCCTGAAAATTAAATGTCGTGGTGGACCTAACATGTGAAAAATGTAGCAAACAGAAACATAGGTGATAAGAGTACGAGAAAAGGCAAATAAATATAGATTTCGAAAAATAGAAAATAATGGTTAAGTTTGAATTTATGAATTGATTCAGGGTCGCAGTGGTGCAATATATTGCATTGTTTCAGTGCGACTTTTGCTAACTTCTTGCTTAGGGGATAACAGCCGAGCCGTAGGTTGAAAATTGATGGTGAATAAAGGAGAATACTCGCCTTTCAATGCATCTGCGGCGTGAGAAAGAGTGTTCGCTTTTGAGGAGAGTGCAGTATGAAAGGTTCGATTGTGGGAGAGAGTGTTCCTGTGTATCACTAGAGCATCAGTGGAAATGTCGTGCTTGATGTCCCGCCTCTGTTCTTAAATGCGATATCTCAAGTGTCTCAAAGTAGAACATCGGGCATGCGCCGCATTTCTGAAGACGTTCTCCAACATAACCGGTCAACATCTCTTGTTTTTGTTTTTCTCCTGCACTTTAACTTGTTTTCAGTTTGTCATTTTTTCACACATATATACTTTATATAAGTATGTATATATAAGAATATATATATATATATATATATGTATATATACAAATATATGTATATATATATATACTAATATATATGCACATATATATGTATATAAATATGTATATATATATATATATATGAATATATATATATGTATATATATATAAATATATACATATATATATATATATATATTTATGTATATATAAATATACATATATATGTATATTCATATTTAGTTATATATCTATGTATATATATATATATAAATATATATATACATATATATATATATACATATATATATGTATATATCGATATATATATATATATATATATATATATATATATATATATGTATATATATATATATATATATGTATATATATATATATATATATATATATATATATATATAACGATAGATAAAAGTAAAGGGATCCACATGTACTAATGATACATGCATTTACACTTCAGTTTTTCTATGCAACGTGCACTCGGTAAACACATTATTTTCTTAAGCCAAAGCTGTTCAAAGATTACAATCTTATCATCAGAGGAAGTACATAGATAAATAAGTGGCAGTGGAAAATGAACTCTCCCCGAGAACTTATAAGATTGGAAAAGTTAACTGAATCCTGGTACGGTCTTAAAGAATCTTCTTTTCTTAAACAAAATTAGCACCTCGACAACTTCGAAAACGATTTATCTGCCCTAATTAGACGTATCAAATTTTGTTAATGCAATAAAAAGTCATACCCCTTTATCAAAAAAATTCACCAACATGATTAATACACACCCTAATATAATGATCCCTGTAGATGAAACAACACACTTTTTTCAAATTGAAAAACACCGACTACAAAAGGTTAATCTACAAAGCACTAAACAAATCTCATAAAACTACAACTAGTAGCAGTCCTAATATCATAAACAATGAAGCTTTATCCCTACTAACATCTTTAAATATCCTTAATTACACAGAAATCCTTACCCCAACTCTATCGAAGTGCACCTTAAAATACCACAAAAGAAATGTTCAAGAAAAACCATCTAGTAGACTAATCTTCTCATCATCATAAGTCAAATAATCGTAGATAGAATAATCCCTCACTTATAAGGAAAAAGATCATACAGCATATTGCAACTCTCTGGTAACGTTGCTAATTTGTTCCTAGACCTAAGTGATAAGTCTAATTTAAACATAAACTTCATCAATGTCGACATAAACAAAATAACTATCAGTCCATTCCCCCTATCCTACTAAACAAGGCTTTAATCATCGCTAAGGATAACTCAGACATCACAGACTTAGTGATCAATCTAATAATTTACACGGTGGGCTATACAGGGATGATGCAGGTTTTGTTCTAAGGAAGAGATTGAGCCAATACAACTCCACCATTAAAAGTCTAAACTACCTCTTAAAAACCTTCGGATTTACTATAGAACCTGAATAAATAATATCTATCTTTCTTGACCTAAAATTAGACCTTAACTCATATCCTTTAGCTCCTACCACAACGTTAAGTTAACCCTCTTCTACGTAGACAAGCTATCTAACCACACACACCACATCATTAAGGACGTCTCTAATAGAATTCCCAACTCATCTACTAATAAAATAACCAACTCGAATAAAATACCAACTCCTAAAATAACACACAACATATCCAGGATACACTGATAAAATTAAATGTTAAAATAACCCCGTTTATCTTGAAGTTAAAACCTTTTAAATGTAAAACTGTATTTACTTTAAAATGTAAAACTGTATTTACTTTAATGTAATAAAAATTTAAATTGTTTTAAAATACTTCAGGGATTTTCTATTGCTATTTTATACCTCAGGAAAAGAAAATTTACGTATAATCCTATGATTCATCCGACATATACTCCTATAACACTTACCATATCTCAAAATATTAAAGTGACATCCCCACCCATATTGGCGCGATCCTTTGACGCCCACCCCTATCCTTCGACCACTCATTGGCAGAATATAACGCTTATGAAAGAAGGTACATTTTCATTATGGAGCGCTGACAAAAAGTGTCGCTCCTTTTTTATAGGAGTTGTAGCTGGAGCGGCTCCTTTTTGAAAATGGGGAGCATGAGAGGAGCCAGGTCAGATTTTAGGGCGTTGGAACAGGAGCGGGAGCAGCTCCAAATGTAGTGGACCGCGTAAATATACATACATATATATATATATATATATATATGTGTGCCTCTATATTTATATTAACTTACAAAAGATTCTTTATAAAATGAACTTTCCTAATTTATAACTCGCAGCGACCATGCGCATTCAAGTTCTATTCTATTTAAAACAGACATTTTCAACAATAGTCCACAACACCGGGCGTGACACTTCACCAACACCAGGAAGTAAATTATGGAAAAAAAAGGTTATACCTTTATTTGTCTTGGCTCTGATGAGGCTTGTTTTTGTCAAGCGAAATATTGGCTAAAAAAAAAAATCAAGATGAAGAAAAAAAAAACGGAAGGTATTTTGAAATATTTTATTAAATGTTTCGAAATATTTTTCTTTTTCTTTTGATTTAATTACTCGCATCTAATACATGGTTTTTGAAGGCTTGTTTGCCTCTATATTTATATTAACTTACAAAAGATGCTTTATAAAATGAACTTTCCTAATTTATAACTCGCAGCGACCATGCGCATTCAAGTTCTATTCTATTTAAAACAGACATTTTCAACAATAGTCCACAACACCGGGCGTGACACTTCACCAACACCAGGAAGTAAATTATGGAAAAAAAAGGTTATACCTTTATTTGTCTTGGCTCTGATGAGGCTTGTTTTTGTCAAGAGAAATATTGGCTAAAAAAAAAAATCAAGATGAAGAAAAAAAAAAACGGAAGGTATTTTGAAATATTTTATTAAATGTTTCGAAATCTTTTTATTTTTCTTTTGATTTAATTACTCGCATCTAATACATGGTTTTTGAAGGCTTGTTTGCCTCTATATTTATATTATATATATATATATTATATATATATATATATATATATATATATATATATATATATTTACAGTCTAAAAATTCCACCGTTACATACACGGTAGATGTTTTACCTTACATACGGATCATATAACTTTACTCACAATTTTTGGGTAAACAAAAGGTATGCCTGTACATACATACATACAGCAAACAGACTGCAGAGGTGGGGAACAATCCTTTTAAATTATAAGTTTAAGATACCTCCCCTCGAAAAAAATATGTCATGCTGACGGATTATAAAGACTCATCCGAAAACGTAGTGAACCCCTTGAAAACATTGTGCTTACCTCCCTTCGAACGGAAGGAGAATTTAACTCGACATTACGGAACACAGTAAGGGAACTTCCCGTGTCACTGCACGAAATAAAAATAGAAGCTCTCGGTGACGAGTTTATTTAGATGACCAAGACTTAATTAAGTGACAATAAATGAGAAAAGCGACTGAGGCAGATCTTTTTTCTCCCTATGCGATGAGGTACTCTTGTATAGTGAGACTGTCGTCATTCTCAAAACTCTTCAAAGGAGAATTCTGAAGGATGTCCATGTTGGCCACCCAGGGTCTACACGAATGAAGAGCTGTATGAGGAGCTACGTGTACTGGCCTAACATGGACCAGGATATCGAGAACATCGTGTAGACATGCAAAGTGTTTGCATTGGCAGCAAAGGCACCTCCGATCAAATACAGTCCTTGGCCCAAAACAGACCGACAATGGTCCAGGATCCATATAGACTTCGCAGACCCATTAGACGGTTTCAACTATTTAATTGTAGTAGATAGTTTCAGAAAATATCCAGAAGTGTGCCGATGCAAAAGTTCAACGAGGGAAGTAATCATAAACTTCCTCCACGAATTGTTCGCTCGTTTCGGGTTCATAGATTGTTTAGTCAGCGACAACGGAACACAGTTCACGTCGGCTGAATTCAAGGAATTGTGTGATACATTCCAAATAGAACATATTAAGACCCCAGCATGCGACCCGATATAACATGGCAAAGCAGAGGTTTTTGTCGATACACTGAAAAGAGCCCTGAAGAAGGCCAGAGACACTCTTACGGAAAACGCTCTACAAGAGTTCCTTCAGTTATACAAGATCACGCCAAACACGACTACATCTTCATTATCCCCTGCTGAGGTAATGTTTGCGCGCAAGATAAGATCCGTTTTTGCAAAAATGCTGTCAAAACAGACAAAACCGGAACGAACAAATGCAGTTCCAAGAAAACGTTACGTCCCAGGCGAAAAAATATTTGTTAAAAGTGTTAAAAATAATTAATTGTTCTGGGAACTGGGGACACTTGAGAAGCGGATTGGAAATATGGTATGCAGGATTCAAGGCCCCAAGTTCTCTCATGAGATAAATCAATTATGAAAACGACTATAAGACGACCCCGACACCGCTCCCCAGGAAGAAGAATACATTATAGACACCATATATGACACCTTTGACATTGAGATCCCCCAGGCAGCCCCGGAACCAAGACAATATAAAAAGAAGCGAATACTAACGGATCTTATAGTAATAGACCCGAAGAGAAAACGCTATTTATTCTTCTGCGGAGGTAATACTTGGGAGGGGGGTTTATAGTATCTTACCTATATACAACATGGACTCTTCCTCTTTGCTCAAAAATATGCAAACGGCAATTAACTCTCGCCGGTATCCAGTAAGATAGTTCTTACTCTACTTACCAGGCGCATATTTCTTCCCTTTGTACTCTCTTTTCTTAATACACTTGTTTCTACTTTATACCGTGTTCGTGTCTTCATGTCGGTCCCTTTAAAAAGGGCCACATCCAACACGTTATTTTAACAATACTTATATACTGAAATGTAACGAAATTTTATCAGCTGATGTTTTGCAACGAGTGTGTCAATTTAATCCTTTATTTACAAATAGCTTTCACCCATCTCTTTCTTCTTGAAAGAAAGTCACATACTGTCTGACACATTACCCTTTCCTAGTTGTAGTATTAATGATCTTGAAGTCATCATGATAATTATACTATTTTCGCAGTGAATGTTGTAGTTGTAAATATATCAACAAATAGAAATAACTAACTAAACACCCTCCCACACACACACATATATATATAAATATATATATATATATATATATATATATATATATATATAACGAGAGACACACATAATTATATATGATATTTATAATAACAATAATAATAATATATTAATTATAATAATTATGTATATATATATATATATGTATACATAAGAGAAATAGATAAGTATATATGATGTGTATATTAATAATAAAAATACTACTACCAAGATGATATATATATATATATATATATATATATATATATATATATATATATATTATATATATATATATATATATATATATATATATATATATATATATATATATATATATATATATATATACGTCCTCTTATGGTACTTTTTTCTGCTCATAAGTATTGAATGTATACTTTGTCCTCAGCGAATGTTGTGTTCTCTTCTTTGATATTTTACTCATAGTAAGCATTATGTCGTGCTGGGCTTTAGTAGAACATTGAATAAAATGTTAGTTGAATCGAATTCAGCTGCCCACCTGACTGAACTTCCATAGAGATTCATACAACTGATATAGTGTAAAATGCATACAGGCATAACAAAAAACATGTATTTCAGTAATTATATCATCAAACATATATTTGTATGATAATAATGTCTATTTCGTATTGAATAGGTAGACTCTCACCAATTTGAAGCTCGTAAATTTCAGTCATGCTCACATAATCAAGGGATATAACTCTCGATAGATGATTCCATTTTTGCAAATGATATTTACTTTCAAAGTAGCGTGGAATAAAAGAAAATGATCACATACAGACGCTTCAAAATATTTGTAGTCAATACAGAATCTGTATGAAAAAGAAATATCATTGTTATATTTTTTGTATTTAAAAATATCTTTTATGAACAAACTATGTAACATAAATAATTTAGCTACAATATGTGGTTTCTTTGTAAGAGTTATGACAAATAACAAGAGAGTATAGCCAGAATACGAATAAATATCATGTAGGTTATAATATACTTATTGGGTTTGTTCGATATCTAGAACATTTCCGCATGGAAACTGCCGCAAATTACCGAACAGTTCTGAAATAGTGTGAATAACTCATATTAAATATTATGAACTCATAACTGCTTGTCATCAAAATCATTAGATATCAAATTATTACATCTTAAATCATGATTAAAATGGATGAATATGTCAACACCCGTTCCTTCTGGAGACCCAGTAGCATCAAACTAAACACAACGATAGAGACACGGTCGTGCTCGAGAAACTATGTTAATTTATTCTACAAAACTACTTGGGCTTAGTTCGATATTCACATGTATATAATTAAATATGTATTTGTTAGCCAAAGTTCTTTCGAATAATTGTTCTTTCTTTTGTCTACGAAAAAAACCTCTTTCTTTACGTTGACGGTGGTTGATTTTCGCATAGTCCCAACGTAGCTTATTTTTACAAGAAACAAGCAAAGTGATTTACCTTCCTACCTAGAGGGGCACAAGGCCATATGTTCCGTAGCAGTCTACTCTTGGGATGTAGTGAAGGATTTTAGTTACCAACGTCAGTGTTTTACGGCAGTTCGGCTGTGGTGGGGGTTCCTCTATTCGGGGCTTGCCCGCGACTAGTTTTTCTCTATATCCTCCCAACTTCATCTCGTGTACATAAGCGCTCCATCTTACTTCCTTTAATATCGCCGTGTTCATTTATCACTTCGGGTGCCTTTTCTTCTGGCCTCCTGCACCCGACTCTTTTAAAGGGTACCGAGTATTATTTTTTTACGCCGTCATACTCCGAAATAACTTCGTCGACCTCACACACCTGGACTCATTTAAAGGGCATCGATTTATTTCCGTTGTTCTGTTATGCTTAATTGGAAACCTATCTGGTTTTCGGTTTTCTTCATTATTCCCCGTGATGTCTTATTCGGTATTACTCAACATGCATCATTATTTTACATGGACACTATAGCACTTTGTCATGAGAATTGCCGATATTTATCAAGTTTTTAGAAATAAAATATTTACCGTAAACATTAACATTATCACAAATTGAAAAGATTTAATGACACCATTTCCTGAATGATTCAACGTTACATACACAAGCTTAATTTTTTAACCACGATGACAGTGAGATGGAAGAGATACAGAAAATACACCATCAGCTTACCGAACTTCATGGAAATTACTAAAGTTTGCCACAAGTCAAATGCCACCACAGTATAACAAAATTAATTAATTATGTCGAGACATGGGTATCATTCAGATCGAACTTGAAATAACGAGTTAATTCGATAATAAATACAACATAAACTCTGCGTCCTCCAATACGTCCTAAAAAGTACGATAATATTTAAAATAACATTAATCTAATGAAACTACAGAAACAATTTTTTTACTTTAACTTCCATGATATAACATTTGTTAGAATTGGGTCGTGTTCCCGACTATAAGCGAGTTCATAAAATCAAGCAATTGTTGCATGCACAAACAGAGTAATAATTAACAAACAAAAGGAGAGGGTTCAAATAAGGTTTATTGAACGTGTGTGTATGTGGGATGATGACGTGTGTGGTGTATGTATGTATGTGTGTCGATAGAAAACAGATCTTGAAAAGAGTATGTGAAGAAATGAGTACGGTGTGGGAAAGTCCTTGAAAACTGTATACCATGGCAATGAGTTGAGAACTCTTACCATTGTTGAACACGTGTTGATGGAGCGCTGGTGTCTTAGCGTCGTTCAGCGAGGCCAATTGAATAGAGAATATACCTTTTTCCGGTGTCCCTTGGTTATATATCCCTTAATGGCAGATAATTCCTGGCCGTTTTCAGCGCCACCTGACGGTGAACAGCGACACCTACCGGCCGGTTTATCCAGTTAGTTTTATAAAGGAGGGGATAACTGCTACACATTCAAAGAATCGAAAATATATGTGGATTAGAACAATTATCCCTAAACAATTGCAAAAATCAATAAATTTTACTGAAAGACACTAAGACACGATAAAATTGAAAGTAAACTAAGGTACACACAAAACATAGACTAATATCAAAACATTCACAGAACTCAAATCAATGAACTATAAGGAATTTACCGAAGTATATCAAAAGTAGTAAAATGTCGAAAACATTACAAAATGAACTGAGCAAAATAATAATTAATTGATATTTTTTGACCGGAATTCGACATTTATATCTAAAAATTGGCTTATAAAATCACGTTAAAATTGAATGAAAATATAAGCAGAACAGAATATATTCCATTACTTTATGAACATCGCCGAAAAGAGACGCTCATTCGCGAAGTTTACTGGAAGCGGTTGGACACGATAAATATTTAAAATTAACTGAACTTAATAAAAAATACAACATGGTTCAAAAATTACCAACCTCTAACATACTCGTAGCATCGTGAACACCGACAGTTTAAGTAAGTGTGTTAATATTACGTCCGTGGAATAAGATAATTCGACAGATTTGTAATTATGGTGGGTATAATGCAAGTATTAAAGAACACCTGATTGTGTAAACCAGCTATTTTGAATCGTTCGCCTATGTGACATTTCAGATCAACTAAGCTATCGAAATCATCAGACACAAAACAAGATTAACGAATTAGAAAAAAAAAACAAATATAAACAAACATAATTCAAAAATGTTAATCATAACATTTATTAGATTGAAAAATATAGTTATGTAGTTCAATAAGAGATCACTGAGGACAGCGATTAATATTGTATTCGGGTTTAACTGTTGGATAATGGTCTTGTGGTGGATGTATATGTTGGAATTCGTTTCGTTTAGCTTGCGCGATTTAGTGCAGGTGGACCCGTGCACTCGTATGCAAAATAGGGGTTTTCTCACAGTTGGAGCTCTAAGACGTGACGAGACCTCATATCAAGGGTCAATGTGCACCTGCACATAGAGGGTCTCTGACGTCACGCCCTTTGCGTGGAAAGCAAATTTGTTGCCAGCCTGGGTTTCGGAAGCGAACCTATCAGACGTGATGTTTCCATGTAGTCTGCAACATGCATAGAGGGATTGATTCCCTAAAAAATAAAAGCGAAAGATCTATTTTCCCCCTCCACGAATAGTTAAGAACTTAATTGATAAGTAATTACGAAAGCATTAATTTGATCTCTCTCTCGACGTTCGTCACTTTCTCCAAGCCGATAGATATCTAACGCTTGTAATAAAAAGAATTGAAATATTGTTTGTCGATTGAGTCGGTTATGGAGCTTTTCTTTTTTTTTGTGGTTCACGGTAGAAAAAAAAAAGTTTATAATTTATAGGTATGCAAACTATATGAGTGTTGGTGTTAAAAAATGGCGAGTGTTTAAACTAGAACTGCCACGGCCCGTTCCGGGACAAGTATACAAAACGAGAACTGCCGCGGCCAAAGTGGGGGTTATGCAACATAACTAAGTAATGTTCTCGTTCATTTCGGAATGTACCCAGCATATCTAATGAAGACAATATAGTTTATTTGTTTATGCACTGTCGACAATAAGCACATCCTCAAATATATTTTAGTCATTTAGAAGTTTCATTTAAAAGGTGTAATCTATTTCAATGTGTTAACAAATATGGATTAATTGAATGAAATGCAATCTCTCTTATCTTCCACCGAACATACATATATTTCAGTGCACATGCCGATCGTTTTTTAGTTGTTTTTTTTAAGCCAGGATTTAGTTTGTTTGTGTTTAGATTGACATTTGCGCCTGTGTGTTATGCTCTTTTGCAATTGCTTTTCTCCCGGTTTAATATTTTTTTTTATTTTCTCATGCCGAAGCACGTCAGGCCTACCCGCGTGTATGTTTACCCGTCTCTATATATGAGTTGTTGCGATTTATTTCCTTCATTTTCCAACAAATAAATGGGTAGTGGTTTATTGTGAATATACTTTTATGCTCACATTTTAAAACGTGTTATGCTCCTCGATATCTTGCCTTATCCGTATTCTCATTTACTATAACCAGACAGCTTAGTATCATTATTATTTTATGGGGTAGTACTTTAAGTAGTTTACGTGTTAGTGATATTTGAAATAGTTATTGTATTAGTAATATTTGAAGTAGTTTATGTATTAGTAATATTTATAATAGTGTCTGTATTCACAATATTTGAAGTAGTTTCTGTATTAGTAATATTTAAAATAGTGTTCGTGTTAGTAATAGTTAGCGTAGTGGCTGCATTAGTAATATTTGGAATAGTTACTATAGTAGTAATGTTTGAAATAGTTTCTGTGTTAGTAATATTTAAAACAGCGTCTGTATTAGTAATATTTTACTTAGTTTGTGCATTAGTTATATTAAATAGTTTCTGAATTAGTCATATTTGAAGTAGTTTCTGTATACGTAATATTTGAAGTAGTTTCTATATAAGTAAAATGTGAAGTAGTTTCTGTATAAGTAATATTTTAAGTAGTTTCTGCAATAGTAATATTTTTAATAGTTCACTATACAGAAACTACTTCAAATATTACTAATACAGCAATTACTTCAAACATCACTAATATAGAAAAAATTAAACTATTACTAATACAGACACTATCTAAAATATTACTGATACCGAAACTACTTCAATTATTACAAATACAGAAACTATTTAAAATATTACTAATTAAGAAACTACTTAAACTAATACTAATACAGAAACTACTTAAACTATTTCAATATTTGAAGTAGTTTCGGCATTGGTAATATTTTAAGTAGTTTCTGTGTTCGTAATACTTAGAGAGGTTGCTGTATTAGTAATATTTTAAATAGGGTCTGTATTAGTAATATTTCCAGTTATTGCTGTATTAGAAATATTTGAATTATTTTCAGTATCAGTATTATTTGAAATAGTTTCTGCGTGAGTAATATTTGAAGTAGTTTCTGTATTAGTAATATTTGAAGATGTTTCTGCATTAGTCTTCTTTGGAATTGTTTCTGTATTTTTTTATATTTGAAGTAGTGTCTGCATTAGTAATATTTGAAGTTGTTTCTTAATAATTAATATTTTAAATATTTTCTTGATTAGCAATATTTAAAGTATTTTTTGAATGAGTAATATTTGAAGTAGTTTCTGTATTAGTAATATTTGAATTTCTTTCTGTATTAGTAATATTTTAAGTTGTTTCTGAATGAGTAATATTTGAAGTAGTGTCTTTATTAGTAATATTTTTAAGTTGTTTCTTAAAAATTAATATTTTAAATATTTTCTTGATTAGCAATATTTAAAGTATTTTCTGAATGAGTAATATTTGAAGTGTTTTCTTAATAATTAATATTTTAAATATTCTCTTGATTAGCAATATTTAATGTATTTTCTGAATGAGTAATATTTGAAGTAGTTTCTGTATTACTAATATTTGAATTTCTTTCTGTATTAGTAATATTTGAAGTTGTTTCTGAATGAGTAATATTTGAAGTAGTTTCTGTATTAGTAATATTTGAAGTTGTTTCTTCATAATTAATATTTTTAATATTTACTTGATTAGCAATATTTAAAGTAGTTTTTGAATGAGTAATATTTGCAAGAGTTGTTGTGTTATTAATATTTAAGCAGTTTCTGTATTAGTAATATCTGAAGTAGTGTCTGCATAAGTAATATTTGAAGTAGTTTCTGCATCAGTAATGTGTCAAACAGTTTCTTTATTAGGAATATTTAAGTAGTTTTTCAATCAGTAATATTGTAAGTAGTGTCTGTATTAGTAATATTTCAAATAGTTTCAATATTAGTAATATTTAAAGTAGTTTCTGTATTAGTAATATGTCGGAAGTTTATGTATTAGTAATATGTTAAGTAATTTTGTATCAGTAATATATGAAGTAGTTGTTGTAATAGTACTATTTAAAATAGGTATATATTAGTAATATTTGAAGTAGTTACTGTATAAGTAATATTTTAAATAGTTTCTGAATTAGTAATATTTGAAGTAGTTTTTGCACAAGTTATATTTTTAGTAGTTTCTGTATTAGTAATATCAACATTAGTTACTGTATAACTAATATTGGAAATAGTCTCTGCATCAGTAATATTTGAAGTAGTGTATGTATTAGTACTATATGGATTAGTTTCAGTATCAGTAATATTGTAATAAGTTTCAATATCAGTAATATTTGAAGCAGTTTTAGTATCAGTAATATTTGAAGTACTGCTTTCATTAGTGAAAAGTAGTTAAAGTAGTTTCCGTAGTAGAAATATTTGAAGAAGTGTCTGTATTTGTACATTTTGAAATAGTTCTTGTATTTGTAATATTTGAAGTGGTTTCCGTTTTAGTGATATTTGAAATAGGTTCTGCATTAGTAATATATTAAATAGTTTATGTATTAGTAATATTTAAAGTAGTTCGTGTATTAGTAATGTTTGATGTACTTTCTGTAATATAATATTTGAAGTAGTTTCTGTATTAGTAATATTTGAAGTAGTTTCTGCATCAGTAATATTTAAAGTAGTTCTTACATTAGTAATATTTGAAATTGGTTATGTATCAGTTATATTTGAAGTAGTGTTTGTATTTGTATGTTTGTGTCTAATGATATTTGTAGTAGTTTCTGTATAAGTAACATTTTAAGTAGTTTATGTATTAGCAATGTTCGAAGTAGTTTCTCTATTAATAATATGTTAAGTAGTTCCCGCATAAGCAATATTTGAAGTAGTTTCTTCATCAGTAATGTTGGAATAAGTTTCTGTATATGGAGTATTATAGTAGTTTTTCTATCAATAATATTTTAATTAGTTTCTGTATTAGTAATATGAAGGAAGTTTTAATATGTTTAGTAACTTCTGTATTAGTGATATAAGAAAATAGTTTTTGTAATAGTACTAATTTAAATAGTTGGGTATTAGTAATATTGGAAGTAGTTTCTGTATTAGTAATATATTTAGTAGTTTTTGTATGAGTAATATTTTAAGGCGTTTATGTATTAGTAATATTTAAAGTAGTTTCTGTATCAGTAACATTTAAAGTAGTTTCTGTATTAGTAGTATTTTATGTAGTTTTTGTATTAGTAATATTTAAAGTTGTTTCTGTATTTGTTATATTTGTAATGGTTTATGTGTTAGTAGTATTTTAAGTAGTTTCTGTATACTCAATATTTCAAACAGTTTCTGTATTAGTAATATTTGAAGTAGTTTCTTTATTAGTAATATGTAAAGTAATTTATGTATTTGTAATATTTTAAGTAGTTAGGGTATGATTAATAATTCAACTTGTTTATGTATTACTAATATTTAAAATAGTGTATGTATTAGTATGTATTAGTACAATTTGTAGAAGTATCTGTATTAGTAATATTGTTAGTAGTTTCTGTATTAGTAATATTGTTCATAGTAACTTTATTAGTAATATTTGTACGATTTAAGTATTAATAATATTGTAAATTGTTTTTGTATTTGTAATATTTGCAGTAGGTTCTTTATTATAAATATTATAATTAGTTTATGTGTAAGTAATATTTTAAATAGTGTCTGTATTAGAAATATTTTAGTAGTTTATATATTAGTAATATTTGAAGTAGGTTCTGTAAAAATAATATTTAGACTAGTTTCAGTATTATTAATATTTTAAGTTGTTTCTGTATTTGTAATATTTGAATTAGTTTCAGTATCAGTAATATTGGAAGTAGTGTTTGCATTACTAATATTTAAAGTAGTTTATGTAGTAGTAATATTTAAAGTAGTTCGTGGGGTTGTAATGTTTGAAGTAGTTACTGTATTTATTATGTGTTAATTGTTTCTGTATTCGTAATATTTTAAGTAGTTTCTATATTAGATATATAAACAGTAGTTTCTGCATTAGTAATATTGGAAGTAGTTACTTTAGTAGTAATATTTATAGTAGTTCATGTGTTTGTAATATTTTAAGTAGTTTCTGTATTAATAATATTTTAAGTAGTTTCTGTATAAGTAATATTTTTAATTGTTTTAGTATTAGTAACGTTTGAATTTTTTTGGTATGAGTAATATTTTAAGTAGTTTCTGTATTAGCAATATTTTAAGTAGTTTCTGTATAAGTAATATTTTAAATTGTTTCTGTATTAGTAACGTTTGAATTTTTTTGTATGAGTTATATTTTAAGTAGTTTCTGTATTAGTAAAATGTTAAGTAGTTTCTGTATTAGTAATATTTTAAGTAGTTTTTGTTTTACATATAGTTTAAATAGTTTGTGTATTAGAAATATTTGTTGTAGGTTCTGTATTAGTAATATGTTTAGTAGTTTCTGCATCAGTAATGTTGCAAACAGTTTCTGTATTAGGAATATATAAGTGTTTTTTTCTACTAGTAATATTGTAAGTTGTTTTTGTATTAGTAACATTGTAAGTAGTTCCTGTATTAGTAATATTTCAAATTGTTACCATATTAGTAATATTTTAAGTAGTGTATGTATTAGTAATATAGAGGAAGTTGATGTATTAGTAATATGTTAAGTAATTACTGTATAAGTAATATATAAAGTTGTTGGTGTAATAGTACTATTTAAAATAGGTATGTATTAGTAATATTTGATATACTTTCTGTGTTAGTAATATATGAAGTAGATTTTGTGTTAGCCATATTTGAAAGAGTGTATGTGTTAGTAACATTTGAAGTAGGTGCTGTATCAGTTATATTTGAAGTAGTTTCTGTATTAGTAAAATTTAAAGTAGGTTTGTATTAGTAATATTTAAGTTGTTTCTGTATTTGTAATATTTGAAATAGTGCATGTGTTAGTAGTATTTTAAGTAGTTTCTGTGTTATCAATATTTGAAACAATTTCTGTATTAGGAATATTGAAGTAGTTACTTTACTCGTAATATTTAGAGTAATGTATGTATTTGTGATATTTCAAGTAGTTTGGGTATTAGTAATAATTCAAATAGTGTATGTATTAATAATATTTAAAATAGTGTCTGTATTAGTAATATCATTAGAAGCATTTGTATTAGTGATATTTTTGTATTTGTAATATTGTTCATAGTTTATTTATTAGTAATATTTGTACAATTTCACTATTAATAATATTGTAAATGGTTTTTCTATTAGTAATATTTGAAGTGGTTTCTCTATCAGAAATATTGGAAGTAGTTTCTGTATAAGAAATATTTGAAATAGTCTCTGTATTAGAAATATTTAAATAAGTTTAGGTATTAGTAATATTTGTAGTAGGGTGTGTATTAGTAATATTTCGACTAGTTACTGTATTAGTACTATTTTAAGTAATTTATGTATTATTTATATTGTAAGTTGTTTCTGTATTAGTAATATTTGAATTAGGTTCAGTATCAGGAATATTGGAAGTATTGTGTGCATTAGTAATATTTAAAGTAGTTACTGAAGTAGTAATATTTAAAGTAGTTTCTTTAGTAGTAATATTTAAAGTAGTTACTTCAGTAGTAATATTTAAAGTAGTTTCTTTAGTAGTAATATTTAAAGTAGTTTCTTTAGTAATAATATTTAAAGTAGTTTCTTTAGTAGTAATATTTAAAGTAGTTTCTCTAGTAGTAATATTTAAAGTAGTTTCTGTAGTAGTAATATTTAAAGTAATTACTTTAGTACTAATATTTAAAGTAGTTTCTGTAGTAGTAATATTTAAAGTACTTTCTCTAGTAGTAATATTTAAAGTAGTTTCTGTAGTAGTAATATTTAAAGTACTTTCTGTATTATTAACATTTGAAATAGTTCTTGTATTAGTAATATTTGAATTACTTTCTGAATAAGTAATATTTGAAATAGTTTCCGTGTTAGTAATATTTGAAATACTTTTTATATTAGTTATATTTGAAATAGGTTCTGTATTAGTAATATTCAAAGTAGTTCGTGTATTATTAGTGACTGTATTTATAATATTTGGAATTGTTTTCGTATTAGTTATATGTTTACTAGTTTCTGTATTTGTAATATTTGAAGTAGTTTCTGCATTAGTAATATCGGAAGTAGTTACTGTAGTAGTAATAGGTATAGTATTTCATTTATTTGTAATAGTTTATGTAGTTTCTGTAATAGTAATATTTTAAGTAGTTTCTGTATAAATAATATTTTTAATAGTTACTGTATTAGTAACGTTGTATGTTGTTTTTGTATAAGTAATATTTAAAGTAGTCGCTGTGTTAGTAATATTTTAAGTGGTATCTGTATAAGTAATATTTTAAGTAGTTTCTGCATTAGTTATATTTCAATAGTTTCTGTATTAGTAATATTTAGAATAGTTTCTGTATCAGTAATATATTAAGTTATTTCTGCATTAGTAAGAGTGTAAGTATTATCTGTATTAGTACTATTTGAATTAGTTTCAGTATCACTAATATTGGAAGTAGTGTTTGCATTAGTACTATTTAAAGTAGTTTATGTAGTAGTTCTATTTAAAGTAGTGTATGTAGTAGTAATATTTAAAGTAGTGTCCGTATAAGTGTTGTTGTTGACCGACCTACCCGTGTATTAGAATTAAATGGTAGCAACCGGCTCCCATTAATATTTTGCCGGGAAAACATTGGGAGCACATTGAGGCACTAGCACTGCCAACACTTACTTGTGTATAATTTATCTGTTCACTACAATGCATTAGTATAGTCGGAACAAATGTGACAAGTACAACCAAGTTACTTTCTTGAATAACTAGTAATTTTTTTATATAGCCATTACTTGCTATTTTGCATTTTCAGCCTAAACTGAAAGGCAAACGAACTTATTTGGGAAAAAAGTTCCAGATGCGAACAAAAATACAAATAATTTGTTAAATTAATTACCCAATAAGCCGATTTAATAAAATCGTTTTTTTTCTCACAGAACTTTGAAAGAAGAAAAAAAAGGGTAGCAAGTGGTGGTGCAATACGAGACCCGAATGACGCAGTGATGAGAAGGGGTTTAGTTCGTTATTAAACAGTAAGCATTCGAAAAGAAAAAATAGTGAAGGACTATTTGTGACTAATTCTTTTTCAAGAAAGTATTTCTTTAATCATGGAATATTTCTCGAAACAGAAATTGGAGATGATTAAATTTCAATCAGAACAACAGAAGGCAAACGATGAAAAACATCTTGCTCAACAAAAGAAAAACGATTAAACACTGCAGTCTCAAAGGTCGGATGAAAAATTGCTAAACCACCCTTGTTAGGGTTGCGGGGACTTACACTGGTACCAGTAGTGTCTTTTTAAACACATCAATTGTGACAAATGCCACGACAATGGACACAAAGCCTAACATTGCAGAAGTAATACTAGAAAAAAAGTCACATAAAAACAAGCAGAATTAATGGTGGCAACCTAAACATACGAAAGTATGTTACAGTAAAAACTAAAAATTAAGATGTTAAACTACAGCTTGATTCAGGTTCTGACCTATCAATTATTAATCGTAATACCTGGAAAAAGATCGGCAGACCGACTATGCAAGTGGCTCGATCGGTAACCGGAAAGAAAATAAACTTTGAAGGGGAAGTAATTTCAAAAGTAACACTAAAATATAAGACATTAAAATAACGCATGTTCGTAATTAAAGATACAGGAAATTTGTTCTGTCCAGATTGGATTCAGCACTTCCAGCTCTGGGATTGGCCGATAAGCGCCTATTGTACACGAATAGAGAACTTTTCTGCTGAAGCAGACACATTGAAGAGGGATTTAAAAGAGTCATTCCTCAAGGTGTTTTGTAATGAATTAGGATGCTGTACTAAAATGAAGGCGAGTTTTGAACTCATTGAAAATAAGAATCCGGTTTTTAAGAGAAAACGAAGTGTACCATTTGCCTCTCTTGAAATAATTAATGCAGAAATAGACCCGTTGGTTAAGCAAGGTAATTTAACACCGGTTGACTTCTCGGACTGGGCGGCCCCAACCGTCTACCTTAAATACAAATCTGGAGAGATCAGAGTGAGTGCCGATTTCTCACCCGGTTTGAACGATGCGCTGAAAGATTATCATTCTCCTCTGCCGACTCCAGAAGAGGTTTTCACAACATTTACGGTGGTAAACTGTTCTCAAAAATTGACTTGAGTGAAGCCTATCCGCAAATACCTGTAGAAGAAGATAGCTCTAAGCTTCTTTGTATTTCGACACACAGGGGACTACTAAAGTTCAAGGGTCTCCCTTTTGGAATTAAAGTGGCCCCGTCGATTTTTACGCAGGTAAACGACACGATGTTGAGCGAGCTCGATTTTTCGATCGGCTACCTTACCGACATCTTAATGAAAAGTACGAACGTCGGGGAGCACCGTGAGCACGTAAACAAATTATTCGAAAGGATAAGCGATTTTGCTTTTACACTCAAGGAGTCAAAGTGTGAATTCTTTCCAGAAGAGATCAACTACTTGAAACATGTCATTGATAAGAATAGAAGACGTCCTGACCCAGAAAGATCTATAGCCATCAAGAATATGCCCGAACCGAACAATGTTACCTAACTACAAAGTTTCGGGGGTCTATCGAACTATTACGAAAAATGTATTCTCAGTATGCTCAAATTGCGAGCCACCTTAAATGAGTTACTTAAGAAAGATAGTAAATGGGAATGGTCCGCCGACTTACAATCTGCATTTGACAACTTAAAAACGAAGTTTAATTCAGAATTATTTCTTACTCATTTTAATCCAGAGCAAAAAAACTATTGTTGCAAGTGACGCCATCTCCTACGGCATCGGGGCGTGCATTTTGCATACAATGCCGGATGGCTCGATGAAACCCATCGCGCACGCTTCAAGAACTTTACTTACTGCAGAGAAAAATTACTCTCAGATTGAAAAAGAAGCGTTGGGTATTGTGTTCGCAATGACCCAATTTCACAGGTATCTACAGGGCAGTCATTTTATCCTACTAACAGACCATAAGCCCCTTATCACCACTTTTGGATAAAAAAAGGCTTGCCAACCAACACAGCAAACCGCCTACAGAGATGGGATACATAGAGATGACGGTGAAGGCCTGTGCGGGTTGCGCGTCGGCAGCGAAAGCACCACCTATTACGTAATGTCCATGGCCAAAGGCAGAGCAACGATGGTCCCGGATTCACATATATTTTGCGGGGCCATTGGAAGGCTTCTACTATTAAATTATAGTCGACAGCAACTACAAATGGCCAGATATTGTTAGATTTAAAAACCCAACAACGGATGTCACGATATGTACGTTTCATTAACTGTTTGCCCGATTCGGGGTTGTGGACCTTGGTGTATCGGACAACGGTACACAATTTACTTCACGAGAGTTCAAAGAATTTTGTGAAGACTTTCAAATTAAACAGATCACCACTCCGACTCACCATCCGAGGTCAAACGGACAGGCAGAAAAATTCGTTTATACCTTGAAGAGAGCGTTGAAACAATCGACGGGCACGCCGAGAGAAAAGTACCTCCAGGAGTTCCTTCACGTGTATAGAATTACAACCAACGAGAACACACCAGCCCAGGTACCACCGGTGGAATTAATGTTTGGAAGAAATATAAAGTCGGTATTTGACAAACGTTTACCAAAACAAGTGAAACCGACCAACATTACGGCACCAAAGAAAAGTTACGAGGATGGAGAGAAGGGGTTCTTCAAGGAACACCATGGAAACAAAACCGTGTGAGAAGTGGGAAAAGTAAAAAAAAGATTGAGCCGGATAGTGTACATTATAGAGGGTCCTAGAGGCACCTGTAAAACACACATTAACAAAATGCGTCGGCGCATGTCGGACGACCCATGGGAAGGCTCATCGGATCAGAGTAAGACCATCATGGAAGATCTATACGACGCATTTGAGCTGCCAACACCAAAAACGCCTCTGGAACAGAGACGTTCATCAAGAAAGCGTAAATTAACCGGGAGTTTCGAGGTGAATCATAGGAAAAAGATATACCTTGAGATTCCGGGGGAATGAGTTTCGAGAGGGGGAATGTTGGTGGTGACCTACCTACCTTTTAATTATAACAAAATGGTAGCAACCGGCTACCATAAATACCGGTTTTGCCGGGTGAACATTGGGAGGCACCTTAAGGCACTAGCACTGCCACCACATACTTGTGTATAATGTCTCTGTTCAATACAATTCATTATTATTATCTCTAAACCTGTTGTTCTTTTATTTCATTGTTGGTACACCTAAACGGGCCCATAACAATAAGTAATATTTGAAATAGTGCTTGTATTAGTAATATTTGAAGTAGTTTATGAATAAGTAATATTTGTAATAGTTTCTGTGTTAGTAATATTTGAAATGGTTTTTGTATTGGTAAACTATGAAATGGTGTATGTATTAGTAATATTTTAAGTTGTTCCTGTATGAGCAATGTTGGAAGTAGTTTCTGTGTTAGTAATACTTGAAGTAGTTTCTACATAAGTAATATTTGAAATAGTTTCGGTATTAGTTACATTTGAAGTTGTTTTTGTATATGTAATATTTGAAGTTGTTTCGGCATTAGTAAAATGTAAAGTAGTTTCTGTATTAGTAATATTTGATGTAGTGTCTGTATGAGTAATATTTGAAGTAGTTTCTGTATTAGTAATATTGGAAGTACTTTTTGTATTAGTAATATTTAAACTTGTTTCTGTATTTGTAATATATGAAATGGTTTCTGTATTAGTAATATTTGAAATAGTTTCTGTATTAGTACTATTTGAAATAGTTTCTGTATTAGCAATATTAAAATAGTTTCTTTATTAGTAATATTTAAAGTAATTTATGTCTTAGTAATATTTGAAGTAGTTTGTGTATCAGTAATAATTCAAATAGTTTATGTATTAGTATTATTTAAAATAGTTTCTACATTAGTAATATTTTTAGTAATATTGTTAGTAGTATTGGTATTAGTTAGATTTTTTATAGTTTCTGTATTAGTAATATTTGAACAAATTTCACTATTAGTAATATTTGAAATAGTGTCTGTATTAGTAACATTTTCATCAGTTTACTGTATTAATAATATTTCAAATAGTTTCTGTATGTGTGACATCTAAAATAGTTTCTGTATTAGTAATAATTTAAGTAGTTTCTGTATTAATAGTATTTGAAATAGTTACTGTATTAGTAATATTTTAAGTTGTTTCTGTTTTCGTAATATTATTTTTTCTGTATTAGTAATATTTTAAATAGTTTCTGGCTTTTTCTCCGCTGATGTTGAACTATTTTAGAATCGGTTGCACCACTCCTTAATGTGTTTTACATTTATTGCATCTTCTCAAAACGCCTACTGAATCTTCCGAATTGGGTTTCTTTCAGAATCACCAAGCTTTTGAAAAACAATGATGCAATACCTTTGCTCAATACTTTCAGTTATCTTGAGAGAATCGGTAATCTGACCAATAGGTTGTGTAGTATCTCAACAACGATCGACAGGCAGAAATGGAATCTTGATGTAAGACCTAGGGGCGTTCGGCGGCGATCTCACTCACCCATCAAATACTTAACACTTCCTCAGCACTTAAAGCCGCTTTGAAAAAAAAATACGTAACGTTCTCTTCGCTGGAGATAACGCCCAATATCATTACTGGGAAGGGACCTTTGTTATATTCAATGTCTGCTTAGGTAGTGTTTGCGCGCAAGATGCGATCCGTTTTCACAGACTGCGGCCAAAACAGACAAAACCAGGACGACAAATGCACGTTTCTACTTTGGTCATCGTCAACATTATTTTAACAAAGAAAAAAACAGAATTACGGCAGACACATGTTTTAGCTCGTTCAGCAAAGTTGTTGCTTGACATTCATTGATTCTTTGGAGGCATATGTATTAGGCATACATGTAGATATGCGGTTGGAAAGGGTAAGCAATATCCTCCTTGCTTGCCAGGTTACTCGGCGACGTGTGACGGCTGGTGTTAGCAGCTATCTTGCCGTAAATCTGGCTTCTATCACGGTCAACTTGTCGGTTTGAACGACCGAGGAACGAACGTTATGCACATTTCATTTGGCAGTAAACTAGTCCTTGTGCTCACACGCCTTCTGTTACCTAAAAATGTTCATTTGATCTTAGAAACCGGTAGAGAAAATACGGGACTTACTTCTCAAACTGTAAGGTCTGTGTGTGTACACTTTTTGTTTATATCGCCTATTTCGTTTAGTTTTTGTCTAGTATATTATTTTGCTATACACTGTGTATGTGTGTATATGCATATTTGGTACGCCCATTTGAATATAGTGTGTTAAATCACATATGCCATTTGTTTGCTGAATAGTTTCTTTGTTTTCGTTTTCGACAAGAATTTGATTTTTAAAAGTAGGTCTTTATTTATTTATATTATGATTTTACTACTATTATTTAACTAACATTCATGTTCGCATGTGGCTAGGATCTCTTAACAAATCAATATTTGATGATAGTGATGTTTCAAGCCTAAGTATATATACATATATATATATATATATATATATATATATATATATATGGAAATTAGTAAGAGAAATAGCTGGTGAATAAAGAAGTTTTATAAAAACATCCTACGATAATTCTTTTTCTGATAAAAACACATACATTTGATCTGGCATAAGTCTGATTGTATACAAAACCATTCTTGTAAGCCGATCAGATTTAACGAAGCACAAATCCTTTTGTGTAAAATGTAGTGTACTATATGTTCGTTGACTATGTGACCATTCTTTTATGCATTTCCTCATCTTATAGAGGTGAACTTTTGTGTATTTCCGTTAATTATAGCAGCTTCCAAGTAAGAATCACTTGCCCCTTACGGGGATCTTTTATAAATAGCCGCTGGTTATTATAACAACCGCCTTGGCATTAGCCCTCAAATTGTTTCGTTGGTGTAGTATAGTTTATGCTCAAGATGTCATTATACATATTCTTTTTGAATGGGTGTAGTCATCTCACGAAAAAGTATGCGATGTATGTTCGCATATTTATACTAATCTAATGCGGATAGACATTTGTTTTCTGCAAGTCTGACGCCGAATCTATACCATTACTCTCCTATGTTAGTCTGTACATAGTATGTAAGTATTATGTAATACTTTATTGAGTAAAGAAATTATATTTCACTAATGTATAATATTAACTTTTTTTCAACTCTGTAGGCTGTGTAGTATGTTTTATTTTTCTTGATACCAATATATTATATCGTACGTTTCTGGGAAACAGATTGTGCATTTTGTGTTTCGTTGTCACGAGACTATCCTCCCCGGTATTACCATTTCCTTTACTGCAAGTTAGGTATAATTTTCTATTTCCTTTTCATGTTAGTTTAATATGTATGATGTTGTCATGATACACCCCGCCCTCTTTTTTCAAGGCTAGATTAGCTTCTTTCTGGTCAACAGCATTGAGTTACCCACATTCTGATATTCTAATGATCTTTCTGTATAATATACATGGTACTAGATGTGCAGCCACGATTGTAGCACTTGATCTATTCACAGAAGGGTTTGCATCAGAGTCTCCTGAAGAGAATAAAATTGTACGGTATTGCTAGATGTGTATTTAATATCCTAAGGTCTTTTTTATGAAAAATAAAAATCCAAATAGTCATTGATAGCTTAAGATCTACGCAAAGTTACATGAATGCGTCAAGTTTACTGTATTAGTGTAACAATGGTTTATTTTATAGATGGGATCAACCTAAACGCACACATATATAATAACATGTCTAGGATCGTTTACAATGTTTTTGCAGTCTGTATTTTAATGTGACCAACAATGGATTGTAACATTTAATAGTACCATCAAATAGTGGTTTCCTGTAAAAAGTATAAGAAACCTTACTAAACACCAATTTCCTCGGCTTATATCACCTTTAACAATGGCACCCCCGTTAAAACTGTCCGGGTTAACATTCGCAGGTTACACGAATCGTAAGAAATACATGTTCTACTCTTACGAGCCAGAAACCTTCTAACAGTTTGCCAGATTATATATATTTAAATAGCCATCATTTGCGGATGTATGTAGAGGTGTTGCCACGCATAGACATGCGCACTAAGCACTTGTTTCATCTGACTTTTATACATGGTGTATAAAGTATCTAAGTTGATAAGTTAAACACTGTCTGATAAGGTCCAACTAATGTTCTATCGCCTCAATGATGAATCAGTGTGCTTGTCTGTCAAGTATTTTAACGGGGTGTATCCTATTGTTAATAGCCACGACCAACTCCACAAGTAAAACATCACCCAATTCGCTGTAGATGTCTTCTTGATGCTGGACGGTGTTCTACTAAAAAGCTTCGTTCCTGGAACAGATTTTATTTCGAATTCACTTTTCTACCTTCTGTTTTCCTCGACTGTTCAAACATGACGAAATGTAATGGAATGTTTACAAGCATCTGGCTGCACAACTCCCTAGATAAGTTAAACTTTGTAAATAATACATAGAACCCCCTTACGTCCTTGTTTAAGTGTTCATTTTCGGGATGGTTAAAAGCTAATAAATATACGTATGACTATATTATTCAATCTGAATCATACGTCAACTATTATACGTTGTTCTTACTATAGTAAATGCGATTCTCATCAAATAAAGTTGCATGCAGGCACTTCACTTACAAGCGCAAGTAAAATTAGCCAACGAAAGGATGTTACATTATTAATAATCGAATTATATACTTTTCAAACTTATAATCAGATTACGTGCTGTAATTTGTAAGTTGGTAATTGCATGAACAATGGCAGAATACTTGTTGTAATGAACAATGATGTAGTATCATATTTTGCTTATACATATACACATATATGCATATATACACTTATAAAATACCTTTATTCTATATTAAATGATATTGAACGATTTTTCATATTTTTGTAATTTGCAGAATTATTGGTGTATCTATATGAAAGAAATGCTTATTCATATAGTCTCTGGAGAATAGGAACATTTTAAACGATTATAACTCCGAATACTAATCTTTAAAGGCAGACATACTGAACGGAAATTATCCCCCTGTTTCAGGGAGTATAAAAGCAAGGTTTTATAAATGTCTAAATAGTTGTTTTCCTTTCACAAATTATGTTCTATTTTCATCTGCCCTGTAAACATGTTTCGACACATCGGACATACAACATAAGAGCTCTAAACATAATGGGTTCGAAGGCTTCCCACTGTGGCTGATATAAATATGGGCAATATAACAAAACAATTACTTTTTTTGGATGCTTTACTGATTATGAGTCCGCCATGTTTTTTACAGTTGCCATTATAGTTTTTTTCAGTATTATTTTCCTCTATAGAGTAGATGATATGCCGAATAAAATTGCTCAAAAGCGACGATAATTAATTACCATATATCGATTGCGTTTGCCACATAAACGAACACTGTCGAATAAATAATTCTGGGGCCAATGCATTGATTGTTACATGTCGAGCATTGCGGAAATCTATGAGTGCATGACTACAATCAATACCGAGTTAAATGAATCACCGCACAACAAACACAAACCGAAATTATGGCTAATGAAAATATCCCTTACAAAAGAAAATCACATTTTCGAACAGCAAGTTGTTGAGATTAATAATTGAACTGGTTTATATTGTTAAAGATTCAAATATATATATATATATATATATATTAGTGTCAGGTTGTATATAGAAATAAAAAAAATAAAGTGTTCGATCATATAAGAGAGCTAATATAATTTATTTAGATACTGTATATTACATATTTCAGCAAAAAGATGTCTAAATCTGCCCTTTTGCATTATTATGGTTATTCGGACTACCTTTCTAATCTTGTTTAATCATAACAACGGTTCGGCCACTGTAACCTTCGGCCTTCTTCAGGTTTGTCTTTTAGGAATATTTCTGTCGAACAAAGGACTCTGGACGGAATTTGCAACGTAGACTTTTATTTAATCCCCAGGGGAGGCATGCTATGTTTCCGTCACCTATGACTGAGAAAAATCTTCAGTAATACGAAATTATGTCACGATTCCCGAGTGCGACAGAAATATTCCTAACGTCGACGAGATACACCTGAAGAAGGCTGGAAGTTACAGCGGGCAAAATGTTGTGATAATAACATTAAAGATGAGAAATACAGTCAGAATACTCAAGATATATATATATATATATATATATATATATATATATATTCAAAAAAAATGTTTATACCTTTACGAAACAATGGTTTATAATAATGTGTCTACTCCTATCTACGTATTAAAAAAATGGCTTAACCGCGCCCAAGACACGGATTTTCTTCCTCAAAGTCAATACCACCAGACTATGAAACGAAAGAAAAAAAAAAGAAAAAAACTCTCTGACGAGGAATATTTTATATTCGAAAGCTCAGTTTAAGATAAATAAATGTTATTTATTTATTTTCTACAAATTACATTGTTATGGTTTTTCAAAAAAAATGTTTATACCTTTACGAAACAATGGTTTATAATAATGTGTCTACTCCTATCTACGTATTCAAAAAATGGCTTAACCGCGCCCAAGACACGGATTTTCTTCCTCAAAGTCAATACCACCAGACTATGAAACGAAAGAAAAAAAAAAGAAAAAAACTCTCTGACGAGGAATATTTTATATTCGAAAGCTCAGTTTAAGATAAATAAATGTTATTTATTTATTTACTACAAATTACATTGTTATGGTTTTTCAAAAAAAATGTTTATACCTTTACGAAACAATGGTTTATAATAATGTGTCTACTCCTATCTACGTATTCAAAAAATGGCTTAACCGCGCCCAAGACACGGATTTTCTTCCTCAAAGTCAATACCACCAGACTATGAAACGAAAGAAAAAAAAAAGAAAAAAACTCTCTGACGAGGAATATTTTATATTCGAAAGCTCAGTTTAAGATAAATAAATGTTATTTATTTATTTTCTACAAATTACATTGTTATGGTTTTTCAAAAAAAATGTTTATACCTTTACGAAACAATGGTTTATAATAATGTGTCTACTCCTATCTACGTATTCAAAAAATGGCTTAACCGCGCCCAAGACACGGATTTTCTGCCTCAAAGTCAATACCACCAGACTATGAAACGAAAGAAAAAAAAAGAAAAAAACTCTCTGACGAGGAATATTTTATATTCGAAAGCTCAGTTTAAGATAAATAAATGTTATTTATTTATTTTCTACAAATTACATTGTTATGGTTTTTCAAAAAAAATGTTTATACCATATATATATATATATATATATATATATATATATATATATATATATATATACTTTATCATAATTCACCAAATACAAGCTAGAACGCCACTGTAGACGTAAGGAGTTACTGAGAATTGAATTGGTGTTTTGAGGGCTATCCTAAGTTGTGAGCTCTGCAGCGAGATGTCTGTTTACATTAGTGTTTAATTTCTGAATGTGAGTAGAGTCTCTAAAAAAGAGGGAAGGGTGAGTGAGTTTGAGATGCCGGCATCCCGAGCAAATAAGCTACTGGAGTAGAATGTTCTTCGGAATCTGGGGGCCTCCAAAGTGAACGGATTAGATTACGCTAATGGGCAGTTAATCTAGTGTATTTCGTCGAGGGGTCACCGAATCATCAAGTTCATCGGACTACAATCTATTGAAGTAATTGTAAAATAAGCACAAGGAGGCAACATTGCAGCCATGGGACAGGAGCTTGAGATCGGTGCATAGTAGGAGACCTATTACATTGCCGACTCTTTTTGAGCCATGTACAATTGCGAGAGACCAGTAGATTATCCACTAACCGATATATGGCGGGAATACGCCATGCATAAGCGGATGGTTGTTTTGAAGAGATGTAGGATAATGTCAGATGTGAGGTGTTTACTAGCTCCTTATAAGAATAGCACCTGCTTTTCAGCACCCTTGGCAATGTCTTCAATGTGTGTTCTCCAATTCATGCTACCTGTGAATACAAGGGCGAGGAGTATGAACGTTAACATCTCACGGAGAGTGTACTTTGCCATGGAAATTGGTGGTTGAACAGGTTCTTGTAGTTATTGAATGAAAATAGGTTTCTTTTTGCAGTATCACATGTTACCATCTATTCAACTGCAGACTAGATGCGACTTTTAAAATAATTCATATATATATATATATATATATATATATATATATATATATATATATATATATGTGTGATTTTATGAAGGCTTACCAAAGCATTCCTTTCAGGACACCAATAATCACCATTAAAGATATTTTTCTTATAAATATTATTTATTCAAATTAAATGTTTTTTACTACACGTGTTTCACTACCAAGCAGGTACTTGCTTGGCAGATCATCAGGGAAATTAAATGTCTAGAATACTGGTTTCAAATGCCGAGAATACAAAATGTGGCGTTGCAATAGTTGAGGTCACTAAAGAAAAGAAGAGGAACAAGAATAAAAATAAAAGTTAAAATTAAAAAACAAGGAAGAACAACGATAAATAAAAGAATATCCTAGAAAAAGTCTTAGAAAAGTAGCTCGTCCATTATTTCTTCCACCAAGACAACAAGCAAATAATCCGTCCCAAATACATTAAAAACACCCCAAAAAACGGAACAATGTGCGATAATACACTTTCACGTCGGCCGGCACAATAATGAATAAATCCCCCCCCCAAATAAGTGAACAATCTAAATCTATATATATATATATATATATATATATATATATATATATATATATATATATATATATACACACATATATATATATATATATATATATATATATATATATATATATATATATATATATATATAGTACACGGATTGTATAAGTTTCTGTAGATTAACATCTGTTGAAACTCAAGTTTTTTATAAAAAAGTGGTCAGTAACAAGTAGAGCTCTTCTTAAGTATACATTTTGTATCGATTATAACATTATTAGTAGCATATGTCCATACATGTTTCAGTTGTACTCTTCACAGAGAGTCACCCTCTTTGGTCTCAACAGGTTGACTCTCTGTGGAGAGTACAACCGAAACATGTATGCACATAAGTTAACAATAATGTGTGTATAAATAAAAGATATACTATATAAATATATATGCATATATATATATATATATATATATATATATATATATATATATATATATATATGTTGCAGACAGTTTATCTAAACTTCAGTTGAAGTGGAATACACTGGTTTTGTTGGCAATCGTTGAATTTGATCACTTCGATAGTGTATTGCCACCTCTGTGTGTCTGTGTCTTGTTGAGTAATTCAGTTTTAATCATACTTGTAGCAGCAGAGCATCATAACTATCATCAAATCGAATCGAGTATGCGGGTACTTAAGAGTATCATTTCTACTATGAGAACGCAGTTCAATTCTGAAATCTAAAAATCACGAACCGAGCATTTACTAACGTACGACAATTGTGCGTGTGACTGATTTTCGGTGTGTACTATTCTCCAGCGTTCATCGTGTTAACACCGTTCACTCTGAAACCAATCCACACTACGCCGTATTCAATCCCACCACTACTTTCTGCCGGGCGCACTTTTTGTGATCAATTCAATGCCTCTTTATATCATCTTACATATAATCCTCGTGCCGATTACACTGCCTTCTAACGCTTCTATTCCTTATATTAATTATAGAATAAATTGTGTTCTAATGATTAGACTCATCGCTCATCCTTTCGACCTGACCAAACACCTTGAAACGATGTTAACAATTAAAGCCTCTATACAAAAGCAGATAGACTCTTTGAAGACACTTATGTTGGTTCGACGATCTTGCCAGTTGATTTTTAACATCTTTCGTAAAAGTATTCAGTGTAGTTAATCGAGTGCTTTAAAATGTCGAATGTGTGTCGTACACATCGAATACATTTGAAGAAAAATAGATTGATACACTAAGATTTTTATATTAAGCTTTTATTCTTAAGCACTAACAACCATAGAACAAAGTCTACAGAAAGCAGAAGTTCCGTACTTAAGGCTGTACTTATCTTATGTCCTCAATTGCAGCATCAGAGTCGAGGTTGCTATAAAGGTATACAAGGCGATCCTCGCTTTCACGCAATTCGCCAGCGTGTTAGATACTAAGATAGGTTTATGTTTGCATCTTGAAATCAAGACTGGAATATTCCCACAGTTATGCTAAAGTTAGTTTTAGTTCCTGTTTAGAGAATGCATCGACAAAGCTATTAATCGAGGTTTACAAGTCCTCTGCAGTCAGAGCACAGACTATATTATTATCTGCATTTCGGAAATCAACATTTGTTTTAGTTCTGATCTTCAGAGGGCTAACGTTGTATACTAAACTTTCAATTATGTAGTCTCTGGATATACCCAGCCAAATCCCATCGATTTACTGTGAAGGTCCCCAGATGCTGACGAGCCTTCTACTTCAATAGCTTCTTTCATCGAGCTGCAGACCTTTGGAACTCTCTCCAGTCTCCATGTTCTCCTCACTATACCGAAATGCATAAAATACAGACTAATGATAACAACCATCTCGCTGCAGAGCTCCAAATTAAGGATGGCCCACAAAACGTTCAACCTAATTATCAGTAGCACCTATAGATTTACAGTGGCTTTGTTATGGGTAAACTTAGTTTTTAAAAATACCAGGTAACAGTTGACTATACATTCACCGCAATAAAGACTGAATAAAACGTTGGTGCGGCTATAGTTCTATGTTTAGATGCAATATTTTGTATTTGAATAAGTCTGTACATCTGCTATTTGCGATTACTGCTGCAGTCATATTGTTGTAAGAAAGCTTTATTATTTAGATAAACTTATTCGGGACAAAATGCGGGATTAAATTATACAGTGTTATTCACGGTATAGACTATCAATGGTCATTGCCATATTGATGAAAGCAATATATATAAGTTGTTGTAGCTCTGAATGCATACTAACACTCACTTAGACTTAATATCTATTTCCTGGTTCGACTAGCAGGTAAAACAGTCACCATGTGACTCAGGTAAAAGAGATTAATCGAAAGGTTTCTCATTAGCGAGTTTGAAAGGAAAACACCTAAGACCGATGACTATGATCCAGTCGCTATTCATAGTTCAGAAGGCTAGCGAGCAGCGAACTGTGTTTGTGTTGTGACGACGTTGAAAGGAAACAATGGCGACACACGAGCGCGAAACCGAGCTCATGATATCACAGGGCGCGTGTCGGATTATTAAAAATTGTTGACGTTGACGGTAAAAAAGACGGTATGACATTATTTTTAGGCTCGACGGTGTCGTTTAAGTGTGCGTTGGACAATTGTAAGAAAAGAACAGAAACATAATTCTGCGTCCCTTATAACCTCAGTAGTAGACCATATTTTCAACTTTTAGATGTAGACCAACTACATTTCATTTCAGTTTATTAACTCTCGGTGCCAGTCTTTTTTGTTAAAGTATGCGGGGTTCAATATTCCACAGCTACTAAGAGAAGTGGAATGCCTCTATAATTTCTAAAGTCAGTTATGTCTCTTGTTTGTTTAGAATAGGTTGTAATTCGACACACCTTAATTTACTTGGTGTTTCCTTCTCTACCCATATTAATACAATAGGTTTCCCACCATATTTATCGATTTCGGCAGACATATTGTCAAAAGCATCAGTTTTTTTTATTTTTCAAAGAAGAGACGGAATTCTTGACATTTTTAAGAGGAAGGATTCTGCTCAAAACATCGTCCGCATTTAATACAGGGGTTGCTGTATCGCATAGTCGTCAATAACTGAAAGTTTTTTTAAGGTATTTTTGAAAGATGTTTCTCAAATAGGAAAATAATTCACTATTTTCTTAGAATTCGTACGCAATCTTAACTTCGAGGTGGGGTTGCTCTTGTTTGCTGGAATTATAGACAATAGTTGTGCACTAAAGACTGTATTCATGGTGTTTATTTTCTATTATTATTAACTTCGATTTTATTCAGATGTGTTCGCCCACTATTCTTTTTTAATGATTCTAGTAGTTGGCTGTATTTTGGTTTTTATATATCTCTATTTTTTTAGCTTTCGAGTAAGGTACATTGAGGTGTAACGCAGGCGTTTTCTTGTTTGCTTAATTAGATATTTTATTTTATTTTATTTGTCATTTTCTTCAAACAAGTATGTCTTTATAGGAGTGTATGCGTAAAGTTGTCAAAGCTGATGCACACACAACAGCACTATTCTCTTGGCCAAGCAGTTTCATGTTCAGTGGCAAGCTAACCGGGACAACTAAAACACCTGACCGGTAGCAACCCTTCATCCGCCTTCGCAGTTTTACAAAGATGCCACTCTGTGATTGGTCGCAGTGTCTGCTAACTTGAATGTTGCAACAGAGTATGACCCAGCTATGCCAAAGTCATCAACGTTCCAGCTTATTTATAAGCTATGGATTTGTGTAAATTCTTCTGTCTGAGTAGCATCTGCTTTCTTACCGCTGAAGGATTTGACCTAAATAGATAAACAGCTGTCACTCTCTCACAGCCCTTTTGAGATGCGACTACGCGTGTTATGGTAACCATTTCGAATATCAAAAGGAGGCTAACATATGTTACAACGTGCCCAATTTTGATATGGAATAGTGCAAAGCAGGGACATTTAGTAGATAACTCATTCAGTAAACAGCTTCTCTCTTGCAGAACCAATACTACCCTGACTCTTAACAAAAAACAAATAAATCAATGCTTGCAGTTTCACACAACATAACCGTGTTTCCTGAATAACGAAAGCGTTATTATAAGTCAGACCCTCTGTCTGTGTTAAGGTTCGTAAAATGATGAATCTAACTGAAGGATATGCAAGGATGCTTTCCTCGAGTAAAGACCGTATGCATTTGTACTTTGCTGCCTTCATTACCGAAGTGTTTACGAAATTTATTACAAGACACCTTCTGTCTTTTGTTCTTTAATGTGGCCGGCCTGTGCAAACACAACTACTCTTTAGTATACGTCAAAAAAGCTACTGGTGCCCATCCTTATCTGCTACTAGCTTTCATTGGTATTTTGTAATTCTTTCGAGTCCGGGTTTGTTGACATAAATAATCTTGGTGGATAAGAACCGCTTCAAAAACTGATTACGTCTCTCTGAATGTAACACTACGACACTTGATGATGCAAATGACGCTGACGGCTTAAATAGCATTGAGAAAAAACAATGCAATTAAATTAAGCATCATCAGCATCACATTGATTACCCCAGCGTTACCGGCAACTGCGTGGATCTTAACAGCAGCCATGCGCAGTCTTCGTGTTTGTCTTTTAGTCCTTAACTACCCTCAGCAATATGTCTGGCGAAAGGAGGAGAATTGCTGTGTTATGGCTCGGAACCATCTAAAGCTTATCGTATGCTAGTTATTTTAATTTGAAGTAGTATTTTTACCTCCTTACATCAAGTGACTTGCATGCCTTGTGTGGAGCGATTTCTATTTTGTTTTAAATATGACTACCACCATATTCTAGTTTTACTAAAGTCGTAATAGGTTTTAGCTAAAAAATGCAACATGACCACCCAGTGTTTGTGAAAGCCACGTATGGTTTGTCATAAAAGTATATCGCAATAAGCTGAAGCGCCGAGTTTAGACGCTTTCGGTGGGAGAAACAAGCGGTGGGATCCCGTCTCCAGATAGGTTTGCCTAATAATCTTCGACGAATTACCCGCTAATGATGCATGAATTAAAGTGTAGATGGTTCCTTGGCTGTGTCATCATATCTAAAGTTCTTTTTAATTCGATATTCTCATGTGTATATGTGTCTCAGTGATCCAGGCACGTTTTACCGCATGGTGGTGGGTTAACTCACTCTTACTTCATTAATCATCATGCTTAGTCTTGGAGTCAACATATCTGCTCTTGCTGGATACTCACCTGAAAATGAAGAGGTGGAAGCTCTTTTACCTGGTTAAGAATATCCGTAGAACCACGCTGCACACAAATGATCTAGTATTCTTAGAACTTTCACAAATCAATAAAATCGATAGAAACTATTTTAACCAAAAAGCAGCAACGTTTCCCTAGCTTCTGTATGCGCTATGAACAGCTTATCGACAATGTTTGTGAATAATACGTCCTTTAGTCGGATCTCATCGTATTTAATTCCTTCGCCATGGTGTTGTAAATTGAAGAACGATCTATCCGTTAGCCAAAAACGCATCCAAAGATCAATCCGCTTTCCACCAGAGTAATCTCACATAAATGCATGTTTGCAATCAAGTTAAGAACTGTTCCATGCTGTCAACATCGAAAATGATTGTTATGTTAAATTGCCTATCCAATTTAGACCAACTTCGATTGTAATTTACAAATGGATCTGTGAATAGTCTGTATCCGTAATAGGGTACCTTTGGCGACCAAGACTTCAGAATGTGATAGCACTGACTAATTTCAAAGTAAAACGATTGCTCTCACTTGTCATATATGATACTCATATTACTGTTTTCATCCCGTTTTTTTTTCAACATAGGAAACTAGTTATTCATACATACAGATACGTTTTAACTATGCACATCGACAATGTACACAAGATATTTACTGTCACGTAAACTGTCGCTGGACATGCGAAAGATCTTATGCACTTTATCGCTGGAATGTATTTGTCATATTTGTTGTGACAATACTCAACCCTATGCTTCTTAGGTATATTACATATAAAATGTTTAAACTGTTATATGTTCTAAAATTAAAACAAATATTAATGAAACGTATCCTGCTATATTTTCTATCAAAAGCAAACGTTAAATTAAGATTCTAAAATTCGTTTGATAGTTGCAATTCTTTCCAATATCTGATATATTTAAACTGAACATGCATAATGTTAACAATAATTAGATGAGGTGTGCATACATATATGATACACATGTAAATCGACACTTTTTAAAAATTTCCGTAATAAGTGCAGGTTGCGAATATTACTGTTAGAATGGATGGGGTATTGTGTTATCAATTCATTTCGTTTGCTATTTACACATAACAAAACGCAATGTCTCTCTATTTGAAATACAATTTAAATATTCCATGTAAGCTGTCCCATTATCTCTATCAGCAGTCAAACAATATTTGAATGCAATACCATCTATCCTAGTTCACAGAAAATAATATTAGTAAATATGTCTAAAATGTGTGTAATATCTTGTCGTAGATAGAGATAAGAGTCTCACATTGAGAAACATTATTTCAAGTACTAAGAATCGACTCAATAGGGTTGCATTAGAATGTGGATAACATCAAACGAACATTCGTATGATTAAACACATAATATTGTACATGCAGTACTCACTTATTCTAAATGTAAAATTATTAGCTATTAGATGTAAGCTTAGATAGCGCAAAGACGAACATATTAACCCATCGAGTTTCACTCTAAGCTTGGAGTGCATGCTTGTGTAGGCATAAGTATGAGCTGTCGCTGAAGACAATATGGATAACATTAAGAAAAATGGTGAAAAGTATAAGCTGAACAATTATATAACAACGAATTACAAATAAACTGTTTTAACTTAAAAGTTATGTAGTATAAGACACTGCAGTATGTTTACAGAAGTATGATTTACAAAAGTACTTAATAGTATGTTACAGAAACACTGATTCGAGACTTTTTAGTGCCTCTACTCAGTCTCTACTATATTCTACAATGTCACGAAATAGATTGATCACAATCACACGATAACACTCCCCTTTTTATCCTTGCTCTGAATATATACGATTTCATCAATATTTGTTGTTCTCATAAAATGTTGTTTGTTCGATGTTCTCTTACATTCAAATAATTATTCTTGACAAGTTTTAACCCGAATCAAATGGTACTTTTATATTTTGTCAATATTTTTAACTTCGTCACTTTTTGCCATTTTTTAAACCATTTTTCAATTTCATTTTAACGCTGCTGTCAATGTAACATTGCAATAACAATTAAAACAATTAAAACACCTTAACCTTTTGCATGGACAACATTTGTATTTATGCGATTACCCGCAACTAAAAAACGGTGTTGAACGGTAGCTATAGTTCTTCTGTTAATAAACTTTAGTTGGTTTACACATTTTTGTTATATTGTGGATCTTTCTAATATGTTGCATGTATCTTTGCTTCATGTCTTCTGAGTCTTAGCGAACAATAGTTACACGTCCGCAATATTCTTTTTATATGTTTCAGATGTTAATCAACTTATTTTTTCAGTTTAATAAAAACAATTGGCTAGTGTCAGCATCCGTATTTGATAGTAAACCTAGTGAAGATGTTATACATTTCATGTTGTTAGAACTGAACTTCAACACTTGTACATAATTGCAGTGTTTGTTAATTACGCTTCCGAAGAAGCGGAGTATTTTCTTGTTAACTTATGAGAGTCATACAGTTCTATCTTTTGTAAGAAAGAGACGTTTAAGGGCTAAATAATTCAGCTAATATGTGTATCGTTTCAGAAAATTAATGGTTGTAGTAATATATAATTTCATATGTTCAGCTGTAAGCAACATTCTTAATAGCAAACAAACTTAGTAAAATTGGTATAATTCGTATGGTTTGTCTGAAATCCGACCTGATTTAAATGACCAGTAGTGCTGGAAATACATTATTGTAAAATATTCACTACTACCATGTTCTCCTTTGTACGAGTAAGCGTGATGGAACAATACAAAACGAAACGTCGACAAACTTTTTGTTAAAATCTTTTCATGAATTTAGATTTTAACACCTCGTTTTAGAGAATTATTTGACAAATTTTAGTTTTTTTAAACTAAAATTTATGATTTGCAATCTCATTTTCTGTTATCGGAATTGTTAGAAACTTAGTGTGTTAACAATCAAGTGCAGCGTTCGGCCTCTTACCCCCACTGTTTTTATTATCCTACTTTTCCGAGTACACAACCTATAGTTTAAGAAAAATGTAATTTGTAGTAAGTGTTATTGTGTAGTGGATATACGTCTGAGCTCTCATCGACACATGTTGTTGCCTTAAAGTAAGGAGTATTTATATATCAACACGGTGTTATTCTTTTCAGGAGTATGCCTTTTATGAAGAACATACATACTGCTCCGAAATATAGTCAAGAGATCTTCATGAGTAACTGTATACATAATCTCTAGAAGAGTCGATATAATCATTAAATATGGTAGATCACATGCCCACTATGGAAGTACACAACATACATTTCATATAGTTTGTATGTTCTACCTTGCAATATTGTTAGAGGTAGATGAAAGTAAATGTTATCTAATGCATTATGTAAAATATCACCAAGACCCGTTAGAATATGTTGGGAACGTGAAGGGGGATTTCCTGCGAAACGGCCTCGTGTTTGTCTGCCATGTGCGTTGCGGATAAAGGAGAAAAATTCAACGAGGCATCCGTGCACCTTTATTACGTACGGTTCACGCGGAGTCTCGCGAAGTCACATTGCACGCATGCAAATTAGGTGTGCCTCAGCCTTATAAAAGCGGATCTCTTACCGTCTTCAACGAAACGGTGGGAAGTAACTGCACGTGTGACGAACGTAGAGATCTGCTTTGGAAGCTGACAGAGGACTTTGTTATCTACGGACAGAGCGGTTTGCGTTGCTTTGGGCCTTCGGTTTTTACTCCAGAGTGATTGGCGTTTTGTTGCAGGTTCGTTTTAACTTCAGAATATATAACTAATGATCGAAATAAAATTAGGATGATAATAATAACAACGAGAATACTAAGATATGACCAGAGACAAAATATAATAATAGAAAAACATAGAATGATGGAAATATGTTTATAAAAATTGGTCCATAACAATTTACTTAATCTAATTTGATTTAATTCGGAATTGCGAAACACCGCATGATAAAAATAATTGATACAATTAATTCGTTATTTTATATCCATATATATGAGAGGTGTATAGAAGTAAGCCAAATGTCTATGTAAAATTCGTAAAGAGTTTACATTTTACGAATAACGAAAATGCTCGCATAAGACACTGACAAGAAAATCTTACAACTGTTCGTTACGCTCAAAAGGCTACACAGCCTACACATATTACAATGTCTTTCGACGTTACCAAGGATTTAGCGCGATGCAAGCAAGTATTACTATTGGAAATTGCACATGGAAGATACCAATTATTGTAAACATGAGTTAAATAGAATCAAGATTAGTGAACCAGATTGTGTAATTTTAAGGCCTGATCACACATCGTTTCCACTGGAACTCGCAGGTGTGTACCTATAAGAAGTCGAGGTGTCTGCGCGAAGGTCTGTGAGTTACAATTATTAGGCAAGAGAATAAATACTGGTCGCGTTATTGTGGGCACACTAAGTGACACATGCCCGGCCCGTGAAGTCTGTTGAGGAAAGTTAGCGGTCAATCAGGCGCATTTGCATGATAATATGAAAAAACAGAGTGCGAGTTGTAACGTAAGAAAGAATGGAGAGAGAATAAGTTGTGTCTGAGTAGACAGAACTGCTCCTTTATAATGGTTGTTTTTAATCGATCGAATAACCTTTCTGAAAACCCATGAACACAATATATTTCTAATCGAGATCTATTAAATTGCGAGTCGTGAAGTCGAAGTTGAAAATCATCAAGGCATAAGCAAAATTAAAAGTCATTCACTCCCTTTTATTTAGGTTTTTCTTTGATTCTCGCATATATCAGTTAGGAAAAAGTATACATATTTCTATTTTCAATTAAACTCCAAATAATTTACTTTTGTTAATTCCCGGATTGTCGGTATAATTCGTTTATCCATGTACCGGTCGAGCCGTTGCTAGTTCAACTTGGATCACGTAATTAACCAAAAACAACGCGGACGGAAGTGCTGTTCCGCTGATGAGGACGTTTACAACATATGACCAACCCTCTTCCATAGATTAACACGTTGACATTGAGTCACGCTAGTGCAACCTAATAGTTGGTCACTACACACTTATTAAAGCCGGTGTTGACTCGATGAGATGCGACGGAAGTGGACAAGCGTGATAAATCGTAGATAACCAGTTGTGCTTGAGCATAACCAGAGGACAAAACGTATTTTCGTTAAAACGTCGCTAAAGATTGAATAAGTTCCAATATGATTCAATGTCACTAAGACAGAATAACAGTGTATGCGGAAAATCAAGTTCTTCAAATAAATATTTGCTCAGGAATAACAGAAATTGCCTTAGTCTACAAAGGAGTGACCCTACATTAAATAAAGGCCAGTTAAAAGTCAAGTGTAGAATCAAAAGGGAAATGCAACAGTTTCCACATAACCAAACGCAAGTTGTTAATGTGGGAGAAAATCGAGCTTTTCGAAAACGGACATTGGACTGAAACAAAAGGAAAAATTGCAAAAGTTCAAAGTGAAGTTCTTGAATTAGTGTGTTCATCTACATAACATTAGCAACTTTGCCGGGCAACAACCGGACACGATTTTATTTTTACAACGCTTCCGATGAAATACCAGCAAAACACTTTCGTTTGACTTGAACTTAAAAGAATTCGCAAAATAGGTACATGAAAAAGGTCGGAATATATAACTACTAGGATTACAATAATAGTCACAATAATCTAAAAAATCAGAAAATATACTTTAATTAGTTTTCTGATTAATTTGTTTACGAATTTTCTTTTAACTGAACCACTATTTACTAAACAAGTATAACATATCGCCTTATATCTAGATTTGTCATTACACTTCCATCACCAGTATATGTAAAACGTCCTCTACAATATTTCATTGATATCTCTATACACGTTAGACTCTCCAGAAGAGTGTCTAGTAAAAAAATAAAATTGTCTCCTGTACATTTTATTTTGTTTCACTTTACTTAAATTGAAGTTCATAGAAATGTTATTGCTACCCCTAGATCCCTATATGAGATACATAAGGATTAACCTGCTCCAATAAATTACTAATTTAGCTCTCAAGCGTCGAGTTAGTAAGGAAGTTAATAACTAAAATAAATATTCCTCCCACCAATACACCCGCGTATTATATATATATATATATATATATATATATATATATTGGTCTTACCGGCTTGCAAGACGAGATTTAGCTAAGAAACAAATAGCTAGATATTGACACTTAAACAAATATTTAGGCTTCTTTTTAATTGTAATTTGTATAGCTTCTGTATAGACAGTTATTTTTAGATTTTTCACAATAAAAATAATTTCTAAAATGTTAGTCTCTGAAATCCATGAAACAACATGATATGTATTTATTTTATGCAGCAATAAAACACAAGTTATTTTCAAAATACAAACATTGTTTCTTTCTTATCATTAACATTGAATAAGTAAAGTTCCTGTATTGGTAAGACGTGTTCTTTTCTATTCGTGTGTATATACATTTTTCACGTTTTCTAATACATCTTACAAAAGCATCAAGTCATTATTGACAGCCTTACCTTTCGACATGTTTATTAGACACCTAAATGTGTGACGTAATTTCCGATCGAACAGGCTTTCTAAACGAATGTCATCGTACGAATAATTATCAATATTTTCATATATTCCCAACATTTATGTTACATTTGTACATTACTTATTTTTAATACTTTCATATATTTCCAAAATTTAAGTTGCATTTCTACATGACTTTTTTAAAATCTTTCCATATATTTCCAACATTTACGTTGCATTTCTACATGACTTATCTTTAATATTTTTATATATTTCCAACATTTACGTTGCATTTCTACATGACTTTTAAAAAATATGTTCATATATTTCCAACATTTAAGTTGCATTTCTACATTACTTATTTTTAATACTTTCATATATTTCTAAAATTTAAGTTGCATTTCTACATGACGTTTTAAAAATATTTTCATATATTTCCAACATTAAAGTTGCATTTCTATATGACTGATTTTTAATATTTTCATATATTTCCAACATGTAAGTTGCATTTCTACATGACTTATTTTTAATATTTTTATATATTTCCAACATTAACGTTGAATTTATACATGACGTATTTTTAATATTTTCATAATTTTGCAATATTTAAGTTGCATTTCTACGTGACTTATTTTTAATATTTTCATATATTTCCAAACTTAGCGTAGCAATTCTACTTGACATTGTTTTTAATATTTTCACATATTTGCAACATTTAATTTGCATTTCTACATGACTTTTAAAAAATATTTTCATATATTTCCGACATTTAAGTTGCATTTCTACATGACTTATTTTTAATATTGTCATATATTTCCAACATTTAAGTTGCATTTCTACATGAGTTATCTATAATATTTTCATACATTTCCAACATTTAAGTTGCATTTCTACATGAGTTTAAAAAAATATTTTAATAAATTTCCAACATTTAAGTTGCATTTCTACATGACTTATTTTTAATATTGTCATATATTTCCAACATTTAAGTTGCATTTCTACATGACTTATCTTTAATATTTTTATATATTTCCAACATTTACGTTGCATTTCTACATGACTTATCTTTAATATTTTTATATATTTCCAACATTTAAGTTGCATTTCTACATGACTTATCTTTAATATTTTTATATATTTCCAACATTTACGTTGCATTTCTACATGACTTTTAAAAAATATGTTCATATATTTCCAACATTTAAGTTGCATTTCTACATTACTTATTTTTAATACTTTCATATATTTCTAAAATTTAAGTTGCATTTCTACATGACGTTTTAAAAATATTTTCATATATTTCCAACATTAAAGTTGCATTTCTATATGACTGATTTTTAATATTTTCATATATTTCCAACATGTAAGTTGCATTTCTACATGACTTATTTTTAATATTTTTATATATTTCCAACATGTAAGTTGCATTTCTACATGACTTATTTTTAATATTTTTATATATTTCCAACATTAACGTTGAATTTATACATGACGTATTTTTAATATTTTCATATTTTTCCAATATTTAAGTTGCATTTCTACGTGACTTATTTTTAATATTTTCATATATTTCCAAACTTAGCGTAGCAATTCTACTTGACATTGTTTTTAATATTTTCACATATTTGCAACATTTAATTTGCATTTCTACATGACTTTTAAAAAATATTTTCATATATTTCCGACATTTAAGTTGCATTTCTACATGACTTATTTTTAATATTGTCATATATTTCCAACATTTAAGTTGCATTTCTACATGAGTTATCTATAATATTTTCATACATTTCCAACATTTAAGTTGCATTTCTACATGAGTTTTAAAAAATATTTTAATAAATTTCCAACATTTAAGTTGCATTTCTACATGACTTATTTTTAATATTGTCATATATTTCCAACATTTAAGTTGCATTTCTACATGACTTATCTTTAATATTTTCATATATTTCCAACATTTAAGTTGCATTTCTACATGACTTATCTTTAATATTTTCATATATTTCCAACATTTAAGTTGCATTTCTACATGACTTATGTTTAATATTTTCATGCCGAAACAAAATAGATTAGTTAGTTATGTTTACGGCAACCCTATCATTTATTTTTAAATAACAAATGTCAGAACCACATACTGTCCAATATAATTATTTTATACATTATGTTTCACAGAAAATTTATTTGTATAATCAGATAAATTGCAGGGGCGTCTATGTTCAAATATCATTTGTGTGTAGCTAACTAAACTACACCCAATGGTTATTGACTCGTCATACTTGCAACTATAATTTCTTACTGTTGCAATACTATGAATTACGCTACTCAAGATTGTGCATGCAATACAGAGTTTCTAAGTTGTTATTGCATGCACACTGCTCTTATCTCTTATGTGCGTCCAACAAGAATATTGATCGATCAGACCCAAAACTGACAGTTAGAACACGGTGCGAGTCAAACAATTGTAAGTACTTACCGGCAATTACTGGATATATGTAATGTATCGTGTTGTTATCTGACTGGCTTCTGTTAGTGTCTCCTAACCAAACATGTGGCGTCTTCACGCTTCACATTAATATATGAGATGTGTCCACGTCGGTAAGGTATCTGACGAGAAATACCATATAACACACTCAGTAAATTTATTGACGGAGGTTTATTGCTCGATACTTGCCGTTCGTCGGCATACTAACTTGAATAGCAAGCTTACGCCCATTTATTAAAGAAAGTAGTTTAAATGCAGCGTATAAGAAATCGTCTTAATTTTCCAAATTGACCTTTAAAGTGTTCGTGCTTTCACAGAACAGGTTGAGCGGTAATTCGCATGCTTGTCAAGTATTTATTATTGAAGGAGAGTCTCATCATATGGGTGCAACACTTTCCAAATAACTGACCACTAAAATAATTGAGTGCACACTAAACATATATATATATATATGTATATATGTATATAAATATATATAACTATATAACTATATATATACGTATATATATATATATGCAGGTATATGTATATATAAATATATATATATATATATATTTTGGAAGAAACATCGTTTTAATCAATTAAACGGGCGGGTGGAAACAAGAAGAAAATTGCCACATTTTTCTTTTAGGTCTAATCGGCTGACCCCTTGAAAGGAAAATTTAGAATTATTAATTTAAGACAAGAACATCAAATGAGCTATGAGGGGAAACATTGTTAAAGTTGAAGAAAGCGAGTGAGAGAAAACAAAAGAGGAGTATCTCTCACCGTTATGGTAGATTTGAATCATCAAAGATCTCCCACTGATGCTTCAAAATAGTTTGTCTACATAGGGCAATAAGGCCTTAAGCAAAATTTTAGCAATTTTCATTTTTTTCTAACCCCCCGTTTCATTGATTTAATAAATGTGTTTTCTTAAATTTATCCTACGTTTTTTTTTGTTCGAGAAATGTATATATATATATATATATATATATATATATATATATATATATATATATATATATATATATATATATATATATATGTATGTATGTTTGTATATACATATATAATATTTACATTTTTAATAAAATTAAACATAATTTAATTATAGTTTAATAATAATATATCGTGATAATATAAGGCTTACTATATTGAATAGAGCACTCGATTCTAGAGATGAGAGATGAGAATGAAAATATAAATATAAATTATGTATCTGAACATCAACAGTTAAGTGCAAAGAGCTTCAGGTCGTCCTTACTCTGAACTTTTGATATTAAAATACATATTGTATATTTACAGTTGTTTTCCCATCTGTGTGGGTGTCTCTCTCTCTCTATCTCTGTCTCTATCTCGTTCTCTCTCTCTCTCTTTCTCTCTCTCTCTCTCTCTCTATATATATATATATATGTATATATATGTATATGTATATATATATATGTATATATATATATATATATATATATATATATATATATATATATGTATATCGTAGAACTCTAGTGATGAGAGGCATCTCAATATTAAATGTAAACTATTATTTCCTACTTAGATTATTTTACCATCCACATTGCCAGAATTATGATTGATTCCTTTAAACATTTATTACAAATTATTCTCATAAAAGTATAGGTTACAGCGTATTGAACCTTAGGTGTACTGCTTTCGCGCAGGTATATTCCATTTTTGAAGAGTGTATTTAATGTTATTACATACTAGCAGGACTCTTTCCCTTTCCGTTTCCCGGTAAATTCCAAGTGACCAAACACTCAGACTTAAACCTCTGAACGCAATAAAACATATCTAAGGCGACGTTATTTACGAGAAATATAATGTATAGTGTTATCACTTATATTACAGTTTCAATATTATTACAACGTTGGTATTAATTTGAACTTAAGGAAATTATATTTGCAGCAACGTAGTACTTAAAACACAAGTCATGCTCTTTGATATTACGGTACATATATAAAACATACCAGACAAAATGAATAACCTAACTTACAGACGTGGAGAATAACGGCATGGATAATGGGCTATGGTTGACAGAAAAAGAGAATTTATCGGGAAAAATAAAACAGAAAACGCAAAGAAAGTAATCTTGACATTTGGTAATGAAAGAAAACATCGTACGAATCAAAAAGGTTGTAAACAAATAAATGAAAGAGTGATATTAGTCTATGTCTTTTTTAAATAAACGAAATAAACCAACCAAACAGAAAGGGGTTGTCATGCTTTCAGATAGCGGCTAAAGTAACACTAAATATGTTATGCTTTAATATAATACATAATATAAATTATCCGAGAAACACTGTTGGCAAGAACAAGCCTTAATAGATAAATGAAACATAACAAAGAACAAATAGGATTACACCACAAGTAGCATTTAAACGATATTATTAGATGATGCCTGTGGATGCTCATCTTTGCAGTAACGTATTTACTTGAGTTAAAACATACATATTTAGAATTTATACACTGATGATAGCACACTAGACGTAAGGCAATAACACAGACATGAGTACTGTGGGCATATAAGGATAGGCTAAATATTATATATTCTAGATAGAAAATACAATGCAAATACTAAAATGGCAGAACCTGAAACAAATTGCTAGCAACGGTGTTTTAACTTTGATATTACGCAGTAATATCCTCCCTTTGAGATTAAAACAAAGTTTACCAAAGTTAGCCTTGCGGAAAAGAAGTCAACGGGCGCCCTCTTTAAAGATACCGCCAATTCTAGCCTCCCCACTTACAACTAAATGTATGTACATTAATTTTCCCCAATACCAAATGTACCAATCTGAAATTGGATAAAACCAACAGTTTTTATAAACTTAATCATAATTATTAATTCTCATGGCTTATTTTTTTGTTTTGATGTATTACTGAGCCTCATATTTTGGAATATTCTAATTTCATGTTCGCGAAAGTTAAGTACTTATGACTATTAATGTTAAGAAAATATGCAATTTGCAACAATGAAGAAACATTTATCGTACGCCAGAAGGGCATTTATTCCATTTAAATAGATTCTGAACAACGTGGAGAGAAGGTCATAATTTAGATTGATCGACACTTTCACACGGAATACAGAAAGCGTTGGATCAACCCAATATACATAGCAATTGCCCGTAAAAAAGTTGCACGCATGATGAAATATTATCCTGTGCAATCCGCTCTTAGTGTTTGTTTAACTTAGAAGAGCATTGTCTGCTTTGTGGTTCTGGAGAAAAACTAATAAAAGGAAAAGCAGCGTCGATGTTACACATGTAAAAAACTGTTGTGTTTAAGGACAGAGTGTTAACTGTTTTTAAGAAAGTCCTAAAAAATTATGTTATGTAGCTGACCTTGTTTCAGAACAAGCACGTTATCACAAAACAGGTTTTGAAGACTTTGATTCCAATATTAACATTACTAAGGAAACCTCTTCTGATGATCTTTCTGAGAAACAAAATCTTGTTAGGGGAGAGGATCCAGAAAGAAAGCAGTCATTTTTGGAAGTTTATAAATATTTGCAACTTACCATTGGAAATTCCCGAGGGCACTGACTTTGAACCATACAGTGTCTCATACATGAAATCTCGATTGGTAAAACATTTTACAGACAAAATAAGTGTGACTGAAATTAATGGGACACATAATGGTGTTACATTCTTAATTACAGCAAAATGTATCTTCATAAATTATATGCACAGATTCGCTCAACAGACAATTTATAATGAGAAGCCATTAGAATTATAGAGACACAGCTAAGCTTACAATCATGACATAAAAGCTACCCAGACAATTTCAGAATATTACACGTCTAAGAATAATATTGAACAAGAGGCGATTCTTGAATATGTTTCGTAAAACAGTGTTGATCTTTCTTAGGAAGATATTTTCAAGTAAAGCCACTGATCTGAAACTTGCATTAGTTGCAGTTTGGTTTGGCAATATAAATGCATGGCCAATTCTGATTGAGGTTTTTTATTGCCACTCTGAATAAGCATGACTTCTCTTCATCTAATTCGGAAGTCCAGAGATTCGAATGAACTGCTGCTCTTATTTATGACGCTGATGCTCTATTCTCTGTTAGAACTGATAATGTTCACCATAATGTAAGGAGTATTAATGCATTCAACCCGTATTACGCCATGGGCATCATAGCATATTTTACGCCCGAGAAGGGTAAGGTAAAACCAGTCTTAAGGATGTAGGTTCTTTAAGAAGATTTAATAAGGGTTGGAATGATCACCATCAAGTACTTAGATTCACAGCACACCAGCAAACCTCCAGTGACATTTAAAAAGCTTCAACCCAGGAAAGTTATCGATTCCACTGCTAATGTTGACATCATTTAGGAGCCTTCACTAATTCCACATCAATCTAGACATGCATGGGCAGGCATTTTGCAGTCAGTTCACAACGAGACATATCTAGGGAAATCAGCTACAGCTTTTTTAGGGCCAATGATCGACATGGACGCTGCGTGTACTCAAGGTTATGCTACATTAGTTATTTAGTCAGGAAAAAAATATTACCCCAATTCTAACATTCGATCAACACTTTTGCTATAAAGCAATGATGATAGTTTTGTCACAGCCAAGGTATAGTCCCTTGTAATCATTTGTTTTGCGACTTGGTGGGCTCCATACACAGATGAACTTTCTGTGGGAAATTGGTCATTTGATGACAGGTTCTGGATTGAAAGAACGTCTGTAACTTGTGTATGCTGAAAACACAGTCAAGCACATGCTAATTTGAAAATCAATTGCAAAAGCCATTCGTGCTCGCTTCTTAGTTCTTGCTGCTCTGAATGCTATTTTGTTAGCGAAAGCTTATGATTTACCAGTTTCACATGTCACTAAAGATGATCAAATAAACACTGATGCAAACAAAGAAAAATACTGCCGATATTCTCTGCATCAAAAAGCATCCTATATGCAAAGTCGGTCTACTGGTACGAGCAGCAAATGGAGGGGCTGCCGAATAGCAATTCTGAATTGTACTAGAAATTTTCAGAAGTATTCCATGTAATTAGTTTGGATGTTATCACTGCCAGCGTGCGCTGAACTCAAGTGTACAATGCAATAACTATCCGACATTTGTTATGGCACTATCGAGCAGCCAGAAGAGAGCGAGATGCAAGGCACACATGAAAGCTCTTTGCGTTTTTTTTAAACATATGACCCTTTCACGGAAGATCCGTCGATTCACATCATTTCAACTGGACTAACTGAAGTCAACAAGCTGAAAGTGAACATAGAAACCCCCATATGAGAGGGCATTATGTATTCAATAGACGGGGGAAATGCCTACACGTTTAAATGAAAGGATCAGGCAATTACACTAAGCTCAAAAGTCTCTCTCACCAAAGATGAAGCAGTTGAGACTGATACACCCCTTCTATTCCAGAGACTGTTCGTCCTATCTAGCAATGACCCCTACACTCAGCAGCAGCAAGAACATTTCACCTATGAGCTTTGTGGTTACTCACCTGCACTTTTTGATTCTTTCTAACTACCGCGAGAGGCAAAAAAAACTGGCTTTGGCAAAGAAATATGGGAGCTGACCTCCCCTGTACAATCATGTCAACAATCTTTAAATGCACAATATTTGTTTGATTGTAGATCAATAGCGATGTTGATTAATTCTTCTTCACCCCCCACACAATGTGTATTGCAATAAGTGTGAATGTCTGGAACATCAAAGAGATGATGACATCTTTGGGAGATAAGGTATGTGCAAATATTATTTTCATCCATGCACTACTGGGTTGTGATTCTACATCCAGTGTTGATGGAATTTGGAAGGCAGCATCATTTCGAAAGGTGATAAACAATAGAAGCTTCCACTAACTGGCAGAAGTGTTTTGCAAGGATAGCAATACAGAATAGGTAATTGAAGCTGGGGAATAATGCTTTAGTGTGCCTGTACAATTGTAATGATGGGGAAAACATAGATTTTCTCCGATTTAGCGCTGTAAGGAAAATATAGTTATAAGCTCAAAGTATGTTGAGCATACATTATTGCCACCAAGAAGTGTAGCTACGAAATTCAACCAGCTGACCATTTGCTTATTGTAAATTGTATTTATCTTTTTCCTATTTTTATAAAATGTCCGGAAGTTCTGTGACACTTTTTTCCTTGGAAAATACTACTTAGTCTGTTTTTATACCTTTTATATTACTATTTGTGAATAAAAACATGACAACAAACGCAGGGGCTAGTAATTTTCTAGGATTGTTTAATTATTACACATATAGCTACCTATGGTTACAATTAAAAACACCAACAAATGTCAAGCTGGCTTGGGGTTGACCCTATGTAGGTTTTTATGCGAACCATATTTGTTAATTTTTAATTTAATAAAATTGTTTTGTCATGATAAACGTGTTCTTTTTTCTGTAATTTTCAGGAATAAAAGA
>OY744526.1:128962031-128992031 GCA_963556195.1 Sepiola atlantica | reverse complement strand
GATATTTGTCTACAAAGTAATGACCTCGATGATGGGGTAAGAATAGACAAAGAAAAATGGCACACGTGTTACCATGATTATGATGTATACAACCTTTAATTTAGTTTGAAAATTATTTAATAAATAGTTTATTTATTTGACAACATCTCGCGTCAAGTTTCATGATTTCTCAAATTTCAAAGGTTATATATATATATATATATATATATATATATATATATATATATATATATATATATATATATATGAAACGAATCCACCATGTATGTTGCTATCGTGGTTTCACGGTTTTCAGAACGACGACAATTCCACTGAACTAAAATAGTGTTTTAACTGAATAAATACATAGCACTGCGGTAGGTTTACTGACTTATGTAACGTATAGTTTTTAAATGAATTATATAAGCCATAGCTCCTATGCGGTCGACCACTTTTTTTGATTTTTTTATAATATAGCCCGACAAATTATATATATATATATATATATATATATATACATATATTAATTGAAAGTATATAATCTTTGTTTTTATAAGTCCAAAAGACTTTTACAAAAATATTGATTCATATACCTCTTTGATTTCTGCTATAACAGAAACGTACCATGCTGTTTATTTAACTTGAACACATCTTGTATTTATAATATAGTATATTTGAAAGGACAGTAGAAGAAAGAGTAAGCAATTGGGTGTCTCAATAGTGGCGTGGGAAGAGAAATAGCACGTTACCAACTGCTACTTCTACATGACAAATGTAAAAGTCATCAATGGGAAGAACAATCACCATGTTTAATAACCTACTGTTACTTTTGAAATCAAAGTCCCCATGTGACCGACTTGCCTGTCCCTGAACCAAATGTCACTACACAGTCTAATTATCAATCTGAATCTAGTAGACTTATTTATTAAGCTAAGTTAGTAGATGACGATCTAGTGGTTCCTTAAACCGAAGCTGAACTGAATAACGTATACCAGACATCTACCTTTCGTAGGGGCCTGGCCAGCCACTGCATGTTCGTCGTCGATAGAAATGTTTAGACGCGCCTGGGAGAACAATTCAATTCATATCCGCACCGCCGGAAAAAAATAAAGAAAATCGTTGATAGTTGATGAAGCATTTTCACTGGTCTACTCTAGCAATATTACTGAGCTGCTTGAATTAATTGGTGTGTAGTATGATACTATCGAATATATTACTTGTTTACTTATGATACAGAAGTATCAAACCACTTCTTCTGAATATCAGAAACTTGTTTTCATCTATTTAGGGAGGGAGCTTTGTTGAAAGGTAAGAGTCCCACAAAGGTATGAAACATCTGGTGTATATTGTAAACAACAGGAATAATTAATGGTAGATCTGTAACTATATCTATGTTGTTTGGATCATCCTAGGGCTGTAAGGTTGTCACACAAAGTGTCCACGCGTTCCGCGCTGATGGTCATTATTATGTTAAATATGAGAAGATATCGAAACAAGGATTACAACCTGCATCGCACAAAGTTTTGAAACATGATGTGGATTTACTGAGCAATATATAACTTCCATATTTCCATGTAACACTCGGACTCAAAGGGACGTCATTTAAGAGGGCATTCATTAGTTCCTTCTTGCTATTAATTTTAAAAAATTTAAATCCTTCTATTAATGTATTAGTCACATATGTTCAATTTACCTATGAAAAATATGGAGTGAGGTATGTTGATGTCCTTATATGTCATGAACCCGATCTAGTGATATAAAATAGACATTACTTCCAGATTCAGGGCGGAAAAACTGTCCTAAAATCATACAATAACTGTTAGACTTTTAAAGTATTGAATGCCAGTGCTATCGGTTCACATTATGTGTGTCTATAATTGTACTAATTAAGTACACACATGTAATAAACATCATTAAATGTTAATTATATTTATAAAAAGTGTACGTAATCGTAATATCCTGTGTTTATAGCAGGTGAGATTGGTGCAGTTTACATCAAAAAGGTGGGTAAGTCCTGCATGATACTTGCACGTACTATCAACTGAGATAAATGGACCATCCGTTATATTCACTTTTCAGAACAATTTCTAAATGTGACCAATACTTATAAACTCATGTCGATTACATTTTAAATGTTTTTTATTATATTATATATTGCCACTATTAAGATATGTATGAACCAATAGCATGACATATTCCTATTATTATGAGTATGTGTTTTATGTTTTTAAGAACACTGTCATTACAAGTGTGCACACGTCGTTAAAATGTTTCACCGGTGTTCCCATTAGCTATTAAATTTTGTAAAATAATAATAATTCCTGTGAACACTATAACATTACATCAGATATTGTATTTGTAATGTGTGAATTATCATTATCATTTCTAATGAGCTAAAAGAAGATACACACATTCACCGTTTATAGTTGCTATGAAGTGACATCGTTCAAGAAGGCAGCATGAAAGTGAGCTGATTGCTTGACTTTAAAATGGCTGTCTCAACGTGAAATGCATTTGGTTAAGGCGCAGGAGAACATCATGTTTTTAATCGTAATCTTTTGTGTGATGGAATGCACGTACATTACCCACACACATACACACACACACAAACACACACATATATATATAACAATACACATGAATACACATTTGTTTTATTATTTAGTGTATCACTGAAAGCATACACACACACGAATCGTCTTGTAGGACACTTCTGTTTAGTACGGTATGTACATTTGATACAAGAATTCTCTCATTCTAAATATACAAAACTTTATTATAGTTTATCTCTTCTCTAGGAGGTAAGACACAAGGGCAGGTGTGGAGTCTGATGAACGTTTTTCTGTGGAAAGAACTCGATTCGGACCCGGAACATCCAGTTGCACAGACGTGTTGTTAACCACCTTGCCATTATTAATGTAATCTCAAAAGTAGGTTGTCGACACCGGCTTTTATATGATGACCTAATCACCGATGAGTTCTACAGATAAAGTTACCCAGTCGACACTAGCTTCCACACTGACTGTAATGGCACTGCGCAAGAATAAACAAACACATCCATTGAGATAAAAAAAATCGTTAAGATCCAAAAAAATCCACAATTTAATTAAAGAGTAAAACAAAACAAAGAAAGTAATACAACTTTTAAATTTAATTAAATTCCCTTTACACATAAAAACGACTTCCCCATTATAATTATTGTTTTATCTATGTATCGATTTATTTTCATGTTAAGGACCTTCAAACAGCGTGATTTGTGGATGGTGATTACATTGCGATCAACTCGACCAAACGAATCTCTGTAAGCGTCTGAACAAAAGGGTTGTCTGTAACACACCAGACCGGAGATAAATTACAACTTTTGATATCTAAAAATTAATCTGCCTCGCACTGACCGCTAAATTAACAGCCGTCCGATCGCGACAAGAGCAACAACAACAGCAACAATAACACACCCATTATAAGAAAACAGAAAGAAAGAATAATAATAAGTTGATCAAGTGTTTGTATGGGCCATTGTGATCATCTCCCGAGTCGTTTCCTCTGGACATCTGCACTTGTCATATTTATTAACACTTATTGAAGCTGGGTTCGGTGAGCGACAAGTTAACATCAATCTAACCCGTGGTCTAACATCTGTCAAACACACCCGCGTCTATCAAAGTGATAAATATTTGATAGATAAGAATATCCAACTAAACCAAATAAACATTGATGAGAAATAGAATAAACAAAGTTTTCCCAATAAATAGAATTGATTTACATCAAGTGAGAGTTTACTTAGCATCAAGGTATTACACGTAAGAGCACGAATGAAAACAAATAAGGATAACGTTAGCTGGTGTCGTCTCAGAGTTGCAACTAAATTACGCTATAGCAGTACGTGAGGAACTTCTAATTATTCTAATGTTGTTGTATTTATGGCAATCTTATTGGTTGTATTATTATTATTATTATTATTATTATTATTATTATTATTATGATGATGATTATTATTATTATTATGATTATTATTATTATTATTTATATATTAATACGATAGAGGGTGTGTTATTTATTTTGTGTGTCACGATCTGACACTCCTATTTAAGATTTGCCCCTGACAATATAATAACAATAATAATAATAATAATAATAATAATAATAATAATGATAATGATAATAATAATAATAATAATAATAATAATAAAAATAATAATAATAATAATAATAATAAAAATAATGATAATAATAATAATAAAAATGAGAAGAAGAAGAAGAAATGTAAAATATAAAAAAAATAAATGATCAATAAATATCGTAAGCCTGAAACCGGCCCATTTGGTAAGCGTTTCCGCGTCTCCTCCGCCTTCCACAATGCCCTCCTCCTGCCACGCTGAAGCGACAGAGAAGGGTCAGTTAATAGTTTAATTAAGTATTTTTTGATCAATTTAACAACTCCATTTAGTTATGTCATTGTAAAGTCGCCGCTTTTCAGCTACAAGTCTCTCCATCCAATATATTTGTTGTTTATTGATTGCATTTCTGTAGGAGCGTGACACACGAACACACACGCTATCGTATTAATATATAGATCCCAAGTTACAATTATTCTTTGTAATAGTTTGTATTACCTGTAATATTAATTGGTTTTATTTTAATTATTCTTTAATTTAGTTGAATAGTAACTTTGATAACAAAATATATCTGTAGGTATATGTTCGAATTTCGCTGTGCATTCTGATTTATTGTTTGTAATTTCATTATCTAATATGGTTCCTTTGAATAAAATTAAAAATCCTACTGTTAATATTAAAAGAACATGCTTATTTTAATAATTTCCCACAAATAGCTGTGGGTGTTCGTTTCAAACTCACTAAAAACCTTATCAGAAAAATGATCTCTACATGATAGAACATATCTGATATACCCACTATATAACCTTTCGAAAATGTATCAATTGTGTGTCTATACAATGTGACACCCCTAGATATATTGTACATTCCACAACCACATCATCCCCTACAAACCCCTGTATAACCTCAACGCACACTTCATTTAATACAAAATACAAATTAATCATTAGATACTCAATCCCATTTAATAATTTATGACATGATAAATACATAAATGCATCGTATTTAACGCCAACAAATATAACTACCTTCCCCATTAAATAAAATGTATTATAGATGGCTAACACCAATTTTCTTCCTCTCTCACACATGCTCTATAAACATCATTTAATTAACCAAACATAATTAACTGAATACAAAAACCCAACACAAATGAATATTTACATAATACTTACTATAATGGATATCATTTAGATAAACCCGTCACAGACAAACATATATACTTTTTTTAACATACAACCATCACATAGAAATTAATCCACTCAAATATAGATCCACATCAATATACATTGGTTAACTATAAATTAATAAACACATTACCCATTAAACAAAATAAAACACATGATAAAATAAAACACTAAAAATACACTACACTATAAATTAGTAAACACAAAATTAAAACTATTAAAAAGTTAGTGAATGCAGCCCAGAACCTTATATATAAAATACACAACACATATATCCCTAAAAATAAACACACCTTTGAAGCGGTTAAAAAGCAACATCCATCATCAATAATGAAGTTATTTTAAATGAACCATAATTAAGATTAATACCTAATATTTATACTGGGGCGTTTAACTTTTCTAATAGACTAGAGACGTGTTTTATTAAATATAACTTTTAACATATAACATTAAGAATACAACCATAAAAATGCAAAACTAAAAATAAATAAAATATAAATAAATAACATGATAACCCACAAAATAAAATAAATGAAAACGTTTTGATTTTTTTCAAAACTATGTATAAATAACAACTTTATAGAATAAAACCCTTAATATATCAACCTCAAGAAAAATATAACTCTAACATTACTTCCTGTAAAATGTACTTTTCAACATTCTCCAAATGACATTTCTCTCTGCGGTTTACGAGACGTTGATGATTCTTTATGGACGATAAATGAATTTTTCTTCATTTGAAAAGTCAGAACTGGGTAACGCATAGTGGGTTAAAATATATCATTTGTTTATATATATATATACATATATATATATATATATATATATATATATATATATATATATATATATACATATATATATAGAGAAATTATTAAGGTGAAATAAATACATATGTACATACACTTTTCTTCTCCATTGAAACCTTCTTCCATTGGATACCTTACCGTTGTACAATTACCACCTGGACAAACCCAATACCTTTTTACTCGAACTTTTTTTCACCCATCTTTTTCTTAATATTTTTTTAAATGTTGAACTTTGGCTTTTCTATTGCCAACTTATCTATCTGTAAAATTCCTCTGATTATAAGATTTCGATCTTTGAAAAGCCTTGGCTTAAGGATAGAGCTATAAACGTATAAACATACTTTTATTACAGAATATACCTATATCTCGTATATTGAGCTTTTACCATTTCACTATAGGTTTTTTCTACTAAAAGTTTACTTTCAGTTTCAATGAATATAAATGGGTGTGTCATATTTCCCAGTTGGGTACAAACCATTTAATAAGTTGTATTTCGCTGTCGTTTCTATTGCTTGTGAATGTGTACACTGGAAGCGATCAATAATGTCAACTGATGTAATGTCAAAACTTCCCGGTGTCAACTTAAGTTTGTTTGTAAGTCGGTCTGAAAAAGAAATGATGTAATATTGAATGTGCAATATTTAAACAACAGACTTGATTCAACCTTAATTAGCAGCATTTATTTTTGACGGAAACCGAGTTGGCATCGATTAACGCCTCCGAACAATAACATCCCGATGAAGATAATGCGAAAACATGACTAATTTTAAATCACGTAGTTAGTTAGAAATGTTTGTACCAAATGTTCTGACATGTAAATTAAACGAGTTATCATAGAAAATAAACGGACCCAGTACTAACAACGCGCGGTAAGTGTACGTATCTACAAATGCCACGAATTATGTTTTGTTTTAATATAAAAAATATACTGAACTTCAAAAATATTTACACACTAAGGAAATTCAAATTAAATGTTAATTCTTTTAAGATTGATTGAATTGATCAACTAACTATATTTTTGTTAGTTACATTTACTTTAATAAAATAAATATTTCTTTTACTTCCAATATAAAAATGTGTCAAGTTCGTTAAACCTATACTTATTTCCAAAAATATATAAGTAGGATAAACACATATTCAAAATACAGTTAAAATAATCAATATTACATGTATTAAACAACACAGAAAAAGAAAGTGTCATTATTAATTGGATTACATTAAAATAAAATAAAATATTTTAGAAAATTAGACTAGGTGTTCTAAAGAAATCAAGCCACAAAAAGCTAGTAATGTTACTAGAATTGAGTATTCTGTACATAATAATCTGATGCATTATAATAAAAGCGCGCGTAAACCTTTAAGTGATTCTCGTCGAGAATTTAATCGCAACAATACACCTAATTCTATTCTCTAAATGGGATGTTTCCATTATTTTGTTATATAACTAGTATTTGCTTTACGCCGACATTAACCCGGTGTGATTCAACCCGGATCCACGAAGTGTCTGTTTAACAGGTTATGGATAAAGATGTCCGGAGATATTGACCAGTTACGTTCGCAAGACTCAGTAAAGGCGACTACTTATTCGTCACGGAGGCGAACATCTTTGACAGTTAACTTTCTTATCAGTTGGAGCTTCACTGATCGCCCAGGGAAACAGATGGATGACCTTTACGTTGGCGTACCATTAATTAGCGATTGACTGCGTCCTGGGATCCACGTACGCATTGGCTTTTCTTAAAAATATCTGCCGAGTAATGGGCAGACGTAGTTCCAGACTTATGATTGTTGAATTTCTTATAGCGCCGAAAGAGCGATTCGATAGGCTGATCAATTACGACTGATTGGGAGCGAGTATTTGCTTTCGGTTGAAATAACGAGTTTGCGAGGATGTCATTCCGACAGTTCAGCGCCGAATATACCGCGAATTTAGCATTATCATGTGCATAATTCATGAATATAGAATATAAGAAGATAGAAAGGTATTTTACTGTATATTTTCATAGTAACACCCTAACACACAAAGATGATCACACCCTTGTATACATTTGTTTAGTTTTTTTTGATTTTTATATATTAAGTAGATTGTTCTAAATAGTAATGTATCTGAACTTGTGTAAATCTATGTAACTACAAGGTGATATTTTCCAATGTACTGTTGTGTGAGATTGATTTGAAAGTGATTCCTCGGATGTAGATATGTTAAATCAGTAGGATAGGAGACAATGTTTCATGTTCTTAACAACTTTTGAATACATTTCCAACCGCATCAAACTTGTTTTTATATTGTATTATTAGTATGATCGACAAATATGTTGGTAACATATACATACACTTATAAACGTCACAACATTCCCAGCATGTTATGTTGATGTCTCACTGTATTTTGTTATTGTATTTGTATTTTAATCCCCCCCAACGACACACTGCCACTGAGTTATAATCGGCTAATGGTAATCATGAGCCAGGCATATAATGTTAGCTTAATTGGGGAGTGTTGCTATGAAATGCTTGCACACATTCCATTTGAATTCATGAATGTTAGGAAACAACAGGCAGAAGAGATTTGAAGAAAATAATCTATTGGAGTAGAACGCTTTCCAGCATCTAAGGATTGTTTCCGTTGGGGGTTGAAATAATTCTGATTGTGAGAGTTTTTCCTAACGTCAGAGTGGCAAACGTGCAGAAATTTCGTCGGAACACATTTGGTAAAAATTGCACAGGTTTGCAACATTGCGACGATGGGACAAGGGCTGAAGCTTTGTAGTCTGCGAAGACCCATTATATTACAAACCTTTTGTCTAAGACGAAGAGATAAGTGGTTGGCCAACCAGCCTAGATATAGGGGCAATACTATATTCATGGACAAATTATGGCTTTCTTGATATATAGGATACTGGCAGGTGTAGAAGGTTGGCCAGCCTGCTAGAGAGAGACAACATTATTTGCAGCAGACAGGGCAATGTTTTATGTATTTATACCATTTTTCGGTATGTGAAGGTTAGGGCGAACAGTATAGATAGTCGATCTTAGCAAAGTGTGCTATCAGCTACCACGATCGGTTGTTGGTATGTTTTCTTATAATTGTTGTGGGAAATAAGCTCTGTCTTTGTAGCATTTTATGTAACAAAAAGTTTTACATTACGACATATTTTGATCTCATATCATATTACTTAAATATAGCATTGTTAGTAATTCATTTCATGCGTTTAATAAGACATTACATATCTACACACACTTCTCGTTTTATGAAAACGGAGATAAAAAACAAGCTGGTGGCCATGGCATCTACTCGTGCGCAGTAAAAAGTCGTAGACATACTTAACTATTTCTCCATGATATTTATTTTTGACTACAAAGTTTAGTTATTCTGAGACAGATTGTAAAACAAGCGTTTAGAGGTTCGAGACTAGCTGTCGGTGGTTTTCTAATTAAATTACAGAGTTTATACTTGATTAAATCCCGCGAATAACATATTCAACTGAAAACAAAATGAATTATGTAATAATCTTTTTCACACGTTTTTCCTTTTTTTAGATTCACACAATAAACTAAAATATGTCATTTTCTTTACGACAGCTGTAAAAAAATAACATACTATTCAATTATGATAAATATTATCAAGTTAAAAAATAAACAAATGTTGTGAATCAATGTATTTTATCTCGTACAGGAAATGCTGACTTTGAAATACACTGTGTAGAGATTTCTTTTTGCAATCATTAATTAAATATATTCTTTATCTTAACACGTTTCAAGGTTCGTTATAACTTATAAATTTAAAAGTAAATAATGTCGCACATTGATCACAACCTTTGGCAACAATTATCTTCTAAATGTATAAAAGATTACTAGACCACCTGCGAAACAAAACATATAAATTGTAAGGAGTGGTGTTCGCACTGTGAGTCAAGTTATACTCCTAAACTATTCCCCCGTTTAAATATAAAAGTGTATTTAATCAGTTTAAATATGACCATGATATCAAAGCTTTTCTTTGATGGCGGCGACGATCTCTGCCATAAATTCCAGCAATATATTGTTTATGTACCGACAGTCCTCTACAACACTTGAGCTTTATTTAACTTCAAATCTTTGACTGAATAGCTTTAACCCAATGTTCCATTGTCTGATACAATACAGTCAGCGACTCAAAAGCAAGCGATTAATCCATAGAAAAAAACTAGTTGTCACAATTGTTGTTTTTTTACAGTTAAATATTTACGGCTATTTCAAGAAACTGTCCACCACTATTACGTAATAAAAACAACCTTATAAACCAGAAAAAATATATGGTGATCCTGGACAACTGTCGGTCAGTTTTCAACGATAGGTTGAACTTTATAATGGATTCTTTTGCCGAACTTTGGCATTGTGTCACCACATATTCGATGGCGTTGCGCATACTTGGCTAATACGCATAGCTTCTCAAGAGAAGTTGTATTTTGAACATTCTCATGTGACCGACACAATGAATGTTTAGCTTACGTCTCAGAAATGGTGTTCAAATAACCACTCGAGTGCCGTACATAACTACTCTATACCATGTTTAATACACTTCCGATAGTTGTCAGTGTCTTTCTTTTTTCATGACTTTTAATGAATCGTCGTCTATCGATGTTCTCTTTTCTTTCTTAGTGTGTAACCGGAAGCTACCTGATGGTGTTACGTAATGTTGATTTTGTACTCATACCTACAGGTGGCTTGGGGGCAGCCACTATGTGTTGAAGTAGTTTTGTACATTTTGGGACAGGTTTACTGTCAGCGTCACTATTTTTTACGATGTGATAAACCTCCAGTGCATAATAGGAATATAAGTCTATTAGCAGTATGCGTTTGCAATCAAATTCTGACACATCAATCGTCAATTTGCCAAAAATAAACATGCCTTCTATGAACCAGGAAAATAAATTTGCTGACTGAAAAAAGTATACATGTATTGAGTTGCGAAAAACGTGTTACTGTGCGTAAGATACGTGTGATCAATACTTTTTTGTAATCTGTCTTAATGTTTGTGTATTATGCAGGCTCACATGATGTGCGAGCTAGCATCAGTAGCCACAATACTTTCCAGATCGGAATTATTGCGTGTTGAAAATATTTCTGATGTCAGCATATCTTTTTATTCTAAGCCTTATGGAATTCTGTCGCCTAAACCAATCTGTTTCTCTATTGAATATCTACACACATGTTCACGTTTAGAATAACTACAATATAATAATTTGATTTACAAAGAAAACGTAGACGTTGCGTAATGTTTTGCGGTGTCGGAATATTTGCATCAAACTACCTTGCTCTGTGTTTTGTGTTCTACTATATGAATTCATAATTTGACTAAAATATATCTGATATATTTTATGAAAAACTCGCACTTTTCCTTCTACAATTTAAATCCATTTTTTCGGGTTTTATTTAATAATTTGTGTAAATCTGAATTTGGTTCTCGTTACATAAAATGGATACTAGAATGGTATCTAGATAGGCTGTCGCAATACTCGTAGCAAAGTTTTACTTGTAAAGAAATGGCATATGCAAACCAAACTCCGAATTGTAATTGTTCGAATATGTACAAATCCGTATTGGTATTTATACAAAGAAGTTTTGAGCACACGCCGTGCACATTTGTTTATTGATAACCATTATTGAAATCACCTTTTCAAAGAAACGTATTTTTGTAGAGGTAGCACATATCACCACTAGACCGGACAGAGAATAGTGGTAATCTGTTGGGAATAGTTTAATCTCGAGACGAACTTTGAACAAAGATGGATCCCTTTTACCTTTTTACGGAGACTGTAAGCGAGGCCCACTCCTTCTACTCTACGTCCAATAATGTTTAAAGTAAATGTAATTCTTCGCCAATCTGATTCGATAAATGGCTGAATATTTGTTGTTTTCATACTTGCTAGTAATTGTTTACATATTTCCAGTCCACGAAAGTAAACCCATGAACAAGTTGTATTTGAATTATCAATTTAGGCTCTTTGCTTCGGAATTAAACATTTCGATAATTTGAGAGAAAAAAGTCCATGAGCATGCTAAAAAATTGTAATTTATCTATCCACTAAGTGCTCAAAATAAAGTGTCCGTTGTTCAATACGAAGATTCTTTATTAAAAAAAAAATAATGTAATGCCATTCAAACTCGCTTTCAAATTGTATGTGCACACCAGTTACGTTTTAAGCTAACATCTCGTTCTCATGATATGGGGTTTACATTTTTTCACGTTTGACAGATGGAAATCAGAACTATATTTGGATCAAAGTTAGCCGGTAAATTATGGTTTGTGTAACTTGTATATCTAATATGTAGCAGTCTGTTTTCATCCAAATATTTAGAATCCTGGCGAACACTAATAATATGTTGGCCTTTTTTGTATGTGTTTAAGCGTTTAATAATGTTTAGCCTCTAGTTTATCAAGAGCTCATGTTGCTGATGTCTGCATCCGTATGTGATAATAAACCTTGTGCCCTGATTAGACATATGCAATTGTTAACGACTATTATATATAATCACAGTCTTTGTTAAGCAAACAAGTTAAATAAGTGTAGTAGTTCTCTTTTTTTCTTGTGAAATGAATAACTTTCTTTTTTTTGTGAAAAAGAAACGTTTCAGAGCTAATCAATTTAGTTAACTATTGTACAGCTTAAACAAATGTAAGCTTTGTGTTTTAGTGGCAACTTATAATTGACTTGTATAGTATGTTACGTAGTACCTGACTTTGTAAATAGCAGACACTTTTTTATAGATGAGCACAATTAACACATTCTGTATTTTCACATTTCTAAATTCGTTCCAAATACGAAGGAGACCTGATTTAGTTGTCAGTATCGTAATTAAAATTTCAATTGCACTCAATAAGTTATTTTGTGAAAATGCACCTTCATTTTTAAATGTGTACCCCTTCAAAGCTCTATTGAAAACATTATGTACTGTAACGTAGCATTGACTTGAGCACTGCTTTCAGATAACGGACTCAATGTTTACTTATAATACAAATAAATTCCCCTGACTTTGATTCATATGTATATATATATACATATATATATATGTTATCAGTGAATACATTCTATTTCAAGGTTGGTATAGCTGTATTCACACCTAAATAATTATCTACATTAATATCTAACATATATACTGCGATTTATGTAAACGGGCAAGTATTAAGAATTCTGAAATCGCTTTCGGTCAATTTTCTGACGGAAAATGTAAAGACATTCAAATTAGACGCCAAATAAACAGTTTCCGGTAAAGAATGGAACGCATCCATAATTAATGACAATATTCAGACTCTTTCAAAAGTAAGAGAAAGACAATACAAATAAATTACGAATGGACGCAGAAGAAATAAAGAAGTATAATATATGTCACTAGATATATGTAAAAGATCAATTTTATTGGCATCTTTCTAATAATCATTATTTGGACAGAGTACAGATTTGAAATCACCGACAAAGCAAAAACAAAATACCGGAAGGACTAAGATCAGTGCCAATCCTAATTATGATGTATAAATACATACGGACAGGTAAGAAACCCTATATACATACCTACACACATACACATATATATATATATATATATACATTGGTATGCGCAATATAATATAATATATATATATATATATATATATATATATATATATATATATACATGTATATGTGTATAAATTTATATATATATATATATATTAATATATATACCGAAAAATACAGTCAGACATGCACACATATAACCATACAGTAGTACACTTTAGCATAGCTATTTATGGAAACAGAAACATAAATTACAATAACACGCTGTATTTTAGGAACAATTCATTTCAAAAGAAACTTGAGAAACCATATATTTATATATTCATAAAGTCAGTTAGTAAATATATATATATATATATATATATATATATATATATACATATATATATATATATATATATATATACATATATATATATATATATATATACATATATATATATATATATATATATATATATGTATGTATATATATATATATATATATATATATATATACATATATATATATATACAGGGTGATTCATAAGTGACTTCACTTAGCTATTTAATATTATTTCCATATGAAGCACAAACATACTATTAACTTTTGATGGTTGTTATCTTACTCTCTAATTACTGCTATTTGTTAGGCAATGTAAACGTGATGTGAACAGGAAGCCTCCTTCGCACACCACCATAATCAATCAAATATGCTATAAAGAGTCGTAAATTCCTTGCAAAAAAGAATGGAGCTATGCATGCAGAACGAAGGTGGACATTTTAATAATTTACTGTAATTTTAAATGAATTTGTTGAATCAACCTTCTGTTTTGTATAACCGTATTTTGTTAACTTTAGAATTTCAAAAATAAATAGCTAAGTTACTTATGAATCACCCAGTATATTTATATATAAATATATATATATATATATATATATATATATATATATATATATATATACATATATATATATATATATATATAGAGAGAGAGAGAGAAAGAGAAATAGAGAGAGAGAGAGTGAGAGAGAGAGAAGGAGAGAGATAAAAAGAGAAGTATATAGAGAGAAAGGGAGAGAGATAAATAGAGAAGGAAAGAGAGAGAAAGAGAGGGAGAAAGAGAGAGATGTGAGTTTAAGGGGTGTATAGGAACAACTTATAACATTTTAAAGAATATATACCCAGTAAGTGGTCACGAATGCGTTTGCAGTATCAAATACTGTAGCAGACAATCATCTCCTTCCATAGGTGACTGTCCTTGCCTCGGACATTAAAGTCTCCAAGCATGACGAGCTGTCCATTGTCGAGCACTGTCTTTATGATGTGGCAGAGCTGTGGGGAGAAATCAACTTCCTCTTCGTCAGTTGGGGTCAGAGTCGTTTGGTATATAGCGATCAGGGTGATGTGTCTATCCAGCTCGATGGTAATATGAACAGTCATTGTCTGCTCACTGATGTCTGTCAGAGTGAAATTGGTGAAGGAGCTGAGACAAGATAGCGTAATCGATAACATGTGTACGTAACACTGTCGGATGTTGCCTTTCCAGAATATGGTGTATCCCGTCCCAGTTTCCCTGATTTGGCCTCATTCAGGTAGTCTGGTCTCACTAAGCGCTGCAACATCGACGTTTAATCAGGCACGTTCCTTGCAAACGAAGGTTGTACGCCGTTCACATAGGTTTGTCTTTCCAACATATGTAAGGGTTCTGATGTTTCTCGCGCCGATAGTTAAAAGGTTATTTTTGTTACTACCACATTAATGGGGTGTCCGCCACTTTTAATAGTAATCTCACCATACGTGTGGGTTGTGGTGGTCTCTTATAGTTCAACACGGTCACTGGTTTAGCTTCCGAAATCTGGTGTCAGAGCACAGCCACCACATATAATATTAAGCCAGCCAGCTGAATGCAATTGTGTAGTGAAGGCTGCGAGCGATCCCTGCCTGATTCCGCAACCCGCGGCAGACCCCCAACAAGATTATTATTGTGGACATAATGTTCCAGAAGGATGAATAGGTATTAAAAATAACAACAGTATGCTAGTCACTGGGTATGTTGTTTTCGATGGTCGTGGGCAACACATAGCAACGCACACCAACATCGTTTCAACAACGGTTTAAAAATTACGAAAGATGAAGCTCCACATTTGAGTTACAGGTTTGGGACCTAGAAAGACCAGCCTTGTGCCTGCCAGACAAGCGTTTGCTTTCGACGCTGTGTAACTCTGCGGCATATATTTTGCTTGGTTCGATTTATAAGTTATTCTTCCCTTAGCGTTTGCCTTATAGAGGAATTATCTACACGGTTGCGGGGATGTGGCTTCATACAATACAGTCGTTCTCCTCGTTCACTTGCATACATTGTGTGCTAAAACACGAGGGTAACATTAAAGAAAGCATGGTGGTTAGGATGCAGAAGGGGTAAGGGGCTAATGACAATAACACAAATATACTGATATATGGTGCATAGTTGTAAAATGTACTGACGTTTTGTAATCCATCTAATTATAGGGAACAGCTTAACTCATGTTTTGAAATACACTGATATATATATATATATATATATATATATATATATATATATTTATATCTATATATATGTGTATATATATATATATGTATATATATATACATATATAAATATATATATACATATATATATATATACATATATATATATATTAATTGGCTGATGATTAATTACGCCTAATATAAATACTTGACTACATATCAAAATAAAACATGACAGAAGATGGATTGAGTATATAATCTCACATACAACATATTAAACTTAAAACCATAGTTTCATATTTTTCGATTTTCATTCTGAAACTATTCATTATTTTCTGGAAAATGTTAACGTTTTTCTTTCGGCTTAATCTTTCTATGTAGTGAAATGCAATTACACACCTTAATCTCATCGGATATCAGGTTTTCTTGCACACATTAACCTCGACTTTTCCTTTGGTGTGGCTATAATAGCAACTTGTATGAATATAATCATTTTACTGTATTGTTTTCGCTTTAAATGACATATAAATGGTTAATATGACGAAACAACGGGTCGTAAATAAATCAAATATGAAATCTATCGTTGATCGTTCAGTGATTATCGATTTTCATATATATCCAATGACTTATATTTGGTGAGACTAAGTGCCAGACACATATTCATATATAACTAGAATAGTTTGCTCACTTGTGAGTAGGGTATCACGCAGCGTAAATAAATACGACATTGCCTCTCAAAATAGGAAAAATCAACAAGGAGGGTGGTATTATGTATCGGAATAGATAGTACACTACACTCCTCTCCGAAAAATACAAAAAATAGAAATTGCAATATCTAGGAGGATATTAACATAAAAAAAGAAATTCATGCCTGCGAATATGGTCTCATGAGAACAGGAGATGCATTACATTATCTCCCTGAAAATATGTTTGTAATAACTAGAAGATTAGCCCACCATACACACCGAATACTTTATTTGTTGGAAGATGACAACAGAACCAATACTACACTAACTAAGCATTAAAAAAAGAATAATACAATAATATATTACATCGTTTCAAAATTATTATTTTGAATGATTCCTAAATGTTGTGGCTCAGACCAGTGCAAATGCATATAGTAAAGTGTATACTAGCTAGATCTTTCACTATACTACAGACACAATGACTGCAGATAATATGAACACAGACAATGCATTTTTTTTTACATAGTTTACCCCAAACAAGACAGTCCGCCACTGCAGACTTAAGCGGCTACTGAAAAAAGGTGATAGTTTTTTGGGGAGATTAACCTAAATTAGGAGCTGCACAGCGATATGTCAGTTTACATTAGTTTTTAATTTCTTTATGTCAGTACCATCAGGAAATAGCGAGCAAGGGGAGTTCCAGAGTCCAGAGGAAATAAGATGTTGGAGTAGAAAGCTCTTTGGAATCTGGGGATCTCCACAGTAAATGGATGGGGTTTTGCAGATTGTCGGGTTGGTCTAGTGAATTTAGATTGTTGGGGCATCAGAGCCGCAAACTCATAAGACCATAATACATTGTAGTACTTGTAAAACAGGCACTAAGAATAAACATTGCGGCGATGTGACAGGGCCTGGGCTTGGTAAATTGTGAGGTACCTATCAAATTCACAACTCTTTTTTTGATCTTGTCTAAGAAAGAGACTAATGGATGATGCACCAGTCTGGATGTGGCAACAATACTCCATGCATGAACGGATGATGGCTTTGTAGTGATACAGGATAGTGTCAGGTGTGAGGAGTTTACTAGCACGGTAGAGGAAGCCCAGCTTCTTTGCTGCAGCCTTAGCAATGCATTCAATGTATGTGTTCAAATTCAGTTTTTATATAAATTAAAATGTAGATTACATGATATTAATGTACAACACCTGTTTATAAAATACATATGCATATTAAGACATCTCAAATCCAACTAGTGGCTGTTATAGATTAATATATGACATATATATATATATATATATTTAATTGAATAACCTCTCTTTTTTAAAAGGAATATTTATATATAATACATTTTAGCCCAACGGTTAGATTACAGTACCGACCTATAGACAACACCCCTTTTATAAAGAATAGTATCGCCACAAAAACAACGAAACAGAAAAAAACTGGAAATCAAAAATTGAAAAATATTTATCATAAACTGATATCACATTTTTTTACAATAACAACAGATTTATTGAACACTTAAATGCATTGGTTTGTCATCAAATGTATTACTGTGTTTATTAATGTATTTTCAACGTTTCTTCTGGTCTTTTTGGTCTGTTAAGACGGAGGGTGGGTGACCACTATTCGTACTATTTTGATATGCCTTACTCTCTTATTTGACAGGCGGGCATAAAACATCATATTTTGTAACTTACATACCTTGTTATAAATGATCAACCGACCCGGTCCTGTCAGATGGATTTATGAGAGAATTCGCAGTTGGCGGAGGACAAAGACAAGAAAAATAGCCGTACACACACAGCGGGCGACCTGTGAACCCACTCGCAATTAGACAAATTTATTGAGATCGACTCACCTATATATCGATAAGTGTTTATATATATATATACATATATTTTTATTTATTTAATTCATACAGAAACGAGCAAAATCTGATGCACTGACATGTCGATAGTATCAATCTAAAGCTGTTAAACACTGAGATATCATTATCCAGAATAAAAATTCGATCCTCCTCGTAGATCATATTTTGAAAGAATTAAGTGTTGAACAAAAAAAAATTTAAAACAATAATTAAAATTTTGAAAGTTAAGTGGTGAGACTTTATACTGTTGACGTCATCTTGATTACTAATATATATATATATATATATATATATATATATATATATATATAGTAATAAGCGACCTTTTACGGCTTACACCATGCATAGTCACTCTACCCTTTAAATGGGTTTAATAACTTCGCTCGCTACCATTTTCACCCTAATCGTTCTACAGTAAGTAGCTTAGAATACTTCGGCACCAAACCGGGGCGCAGTACTCGACTGCTGAGTAAACCACTGCCGGGTCTTTGTTGCGGCTCTCCAATAGTACCGGCCAGACGACGAATCACTGCGGCACATGATGTCATTATTGCCGTCACCTTTTCGATGTGTTGACGGTATGTCAGTGGGCGGTCGAGTTTCACGCCAAGGTACATCGGGGTGGCGTCGCACAAGTGGACGGTGGTGTTGACACTTTCAACTTGCGTTTGGCCTTCGGTTGTGGAGGTGGAATACCGCGGACATGGACTTGCCTACACTGAGTTTCAGCCGCCAGTTCTTCAGGTACCTGGACAAGGTCGTCATGTCCGCAGTGAGCCCAGCCCTGATAGTCTCAATTTGTTTGCCTGTCTGTAAAATAGCCAGGTCGTCGAACTACCAGTATGTTTTGGCTGTTTTTCTCGGTATGTGTATGTGTGGAAGAGCATCGGGGACAAAACCAAGCCTTGCGGGACGCCGCCCTTTAGTCTCCGTAATCTGCTGCGTTGGCCGTCGTTGGTATGGAGAGAAAAGCTACGATTACTCAGCATCTCCATGATGAAACTCACCAGGGGTCCATCTGGAATGGTTTGCAGCAGCTTAACATGGAGTCAACGTAACCAGATGGGGTCGTATGTAGCCGTTAGGTCAAGTAAAACATTAAAACAATACGTGTTTATAATCGCTTAGAAGTAGGCATAATTATGTATGAAGGCAAATAAAAAGACTACATAAAAAGTACTTACGTGCAATTAGGTATATGGCCTGCAACGTTCTAATTGCTAAAACGTAATCCGGTGACATAAAACGTATAACTTTAAACTAGCCGGAATGGCTTAATATTCTTTTAATCTGATATAAAGCGGTGAGCTAACATAACTATAATAATATGAAAAAAGAACCAGGTGATTTGGGAAGAGGTTCGAGTTGATAAATAACACTGGGTAAACGATTTAGCCACAATTCATATGGAAGTTATTTTAGTTAAATTAAAATATTTCCCCGATGAAATAAAGAAAATATTGAAATAAACACGAATGCTTTATTCGTAAAAACACGCATGATGAGTTTAATTTCTTAGGAAAACAGCTAATGATGTACATGAACATGTGCTTTTTAAAATATTCTGAACATCTAGAACAGAGAAATCGACTCTATTTTAATATATAGCTGAACACTACAATATTGCTCTGTAATGTTTTAAGGCGTTGGCAATAATTCTTATTTATCATATTATTAATATCATTAGTCGATAGTGATGATAGTAGTAGGAGTAGTAGTGGTAGTAGTAGTAGTAGTATGAATAATTACCTCGGCTAGAAATGAAACGACTACAGGTTCAAGTAATAAGCAGTGTTTTTAAACCGAGACAATACATGAAATGATTTATCAAGGCGTACAGTCAGTGTCGAGTGGCTGATAGGGCAAGCGCACAAGTAGTTTTTTTTCTATAGATGAGTGATTGACAGGAATAAAGCAAACTGCCTGACATAAGATTTTCGATCGTAAGTTAAGAGATGGAGGGGTAAAAGTAAAGCAGAACGCGGAAGTGAACTGATCGGCAGGTTAAGTTTGCCATTGATTGAGGGGTAAAAGTAAAGCAGAACGCGGACGTGAACATATCCCCAGGTTAAGCTTGACATAGACGTAGAAAATGATAACATGAGGTACACGAAATCTTTTCAGTTAAGTCTTGGTTAATATATTCGAACTTAACGAAGATTTAGGGCTTATTCCCCCACAACATACTACGCACACCCAGGGAAAACCTTATTTAAACCAGTGCATGCGGTCATGGTGATCGCCTGGACAACAACGACAATAACGACAAGCAAAATACCAACACGAACGGAAAACCACAACACACTATCGTTAGGGTCAACGATTCTCGAGGGGCCGACATGGCTCTACATATTTAACAATCGTGTGTAAACATGAAAGTTTGACACCCACCAAAAATAAACACCTAAATAAAGAAAGAGTAACATACATTCTTTTAGTCTCCAATACGCAAATGGGTAGTATCGTACCATAAACACATGGCTCGCTACCAAAATAACTTTTTAAATGATTGATTCACCACAAACAATGGTGGGAGTAAGCTCGGACTCATTGAAACTAGCAGTAGTAGTAGTACATACGGTTGTAGTAGTGATTATCTTAGTTATAGAATTAGTGGGTGTAGTATTAGAGATAGTACAAAGGTTTATCAACCCATCAAAAACAAGAAACATCAAATAGTATACACACCACGTTGCTATGTGTGGATCATGGTTAATAAGAGTCTTAAAGATTGTTATTAACAAAGATCCACCCAGAAAAAAGGGTATAGTTATCATATATATATATATATATATATATATATATATATATATATATATATATATATTCATAATATAAAAACCCAAGCAGACGAAGGATCGAACAGAGAACACCCACGGCACAACGTTCAACCAGTGGGTCACTAGACGACGAAGAGTGAAATTACGGCCGGACGAAATAAGGTAAAATATTAAATGCATTAAGAGTTTGAGAAAATTGTTAGAGAAAAAAGAGTAAAGATGTTTGTAATAACTGTTGGTCATTGCATAAATGTACACTAAAAAGTCCCTGTTAAAAGAGACCTCACATCCGATCACATCGGCCCACGCGGTAACGAGAAGCGAGTAAAAGTCTATATAAAAGAAAGGACAGTTTAATTGTTTAATGTCGACAGTTTAAAAGCTTAAAAATTAATGTTAAAAACCTGAATGTTAAATGTTTGGAAAACGCTTCTAATGTTTCGGTTTCCAGAAGCGTGGTCGTAAGAGACGTTTAATGTTTATGTGTAATGTAACACTATCTCACACAGCTTAAATTTATGATTGCCCAAAATAAGTACGTGCTCTTTTTAGGTATTATATATCACTGGAATCAAGGAGTGAAACATTTATTATGGAGTATTTGTAATTAAAGGGATACGAATAATGTGTACTCGACTAATAATAACAGCTTCTTATTCTCTGAGTAATAGTTATTATGTGTATTTTATTTTTGTTTGCCAGCTGAAACACCGTATTTTCTCTTGTTCTTCTTGTTCCTCTTCTTATTATTATTAGTAGCTAAAGTATTATTTTATCATTAGTAGTAGTTGTAGGGTAGTAGGTGTTGTTGTAGTAGTATCCCGTAAGCAGTATAAAAATGATGCGTTAATCTGTTACTTTCAATGTATTACAACGACACGGTAAGTTACTCATATTTATAATGAAGTATGAAATGCTAAATATGTGTATTTCTTCATAATCAGATATATCTGTAAACATAAAACGTCAAAAGTTTTGATATTTTAAGACATGATTGTATATATATAATAATATTTTTTATTCCATGCGTATTAACTATGCAATTGTATGTCTTAACTTTTATACCCCGGTTCAAATATCATCAGTGTCCATATAATTAGCTTTCAGATATTACTTACTGACAATAATCAGGGTTTTACCTTTAAATCTTAGTGACAAGAAGTATCTCTTCATATGTAGAAGTTCCGCTACTTTATAGAACGCTTGCAATATGTTCTTACCTAAACGGCCGTTTACAATAAAGTTCTCGTTGGCACGCTCGTCGCGTTATTTAACGGTTGTCTGGAAATAACGCTCCTTTAGTAAAATCACCCTTTTACTAGATGTTTTTTCATGCTTTACTTTCGAGGTATTTTACTTATCTTTCAACCTTCCCGACATGTTGTAACGTATCAGCTAGACGGCTAACAACACTTGTTATTTTTTGGAGAATCGATTCATGTGAGTTCATGCAGGTCCAGTTAACTTGAGGTCGCCTGATATGATTGTTATATTTTTTACTATTTCTTTTTCAATTTAACTGTGCTATGTTGGCGTTCGTGTTTGATGTAGAAGTTTATCTTAAGACTTCAGCTGTTTACATTATATACGAAACATTGATAAAGGGCAATAGCCTTTTATCAATGTTTCGTATATCTTTTACAATTTTCCAGTAGTGTCCCTAGTTCTTATTCATCTACTGGTATTATGCTACCTTTATTAAGGTTTCATCTTCTTTTAAGTTTTGTACCAACTTCTATGAATTGACGGGTAAATCCATTATTCTGCAGTGATGTGGTTGTTTCCTATTACATCTTTAACGAATCTATGGTTTGTATATTTTTGCGATACTCTGCTATTTGGTTTTAATATTATTTTATCAGTATAATCTTATTTTATTATCATTATCATTATTATTAATATTATTATCATTATTATTATATTATTATAATAGTATTATCATCATAATTATTATTGAAGTTAGTCGTTTTCGGTTACTATTATTTGGTAGTAGTCGTATTAATATTTATACGTTTGTGACATTATTAGGGGTCCTGTATTCTGACAACGTGTAAAGTCAGCTGGTATGGATCATGAACTGGGTGAAATGAATAGGATGGAGTGCGAAATAGGTGCATAGGAAATTGGAGAGAAACAGAAATGTTTCCACGGTAATTCATTCTGAAAAGCATAACACACTGGAGGTGAGCTGACTGATATGAAACACTCGCATCAAAAAGGTTAGACACAAAAACGATATTGAGTTATGTTATGTCATTGATAGAAGGGTCAAAGGGATCTACGTCACAGACTCTTGGTGAGAAATTAGCTTTCTAGACAGTTCACCATGGAAGCGCGAGATGGGCAGACGTCCATAAAGTGAGCTCTGCGATGCGTCGAGTCCGGGTGACATCGCCAGATATGGGTTAAGACGCAGAGCAAGATACCAACAGCGGGACATTCCGCACACAGTATGAAAGAAAAAGAGCGGGTGAGTGAAGGAACCGACGAGTGGAAATCTCTCCGATTGAAGTGTGAAATAAACAGATAGAATCTCTCTCAAAAGTCTTGCCTTCGAGCTTTTTTGTCGCCCGTTCATGAAAACAGAGTTTTCCCACCAGACAGATACGCAACTACGATCACGAGCCAGCAACGGTGATAGGTGCGCAAGCAAACCCACGACCAACAGTGAGGCAGACATCTGTAAGGTAACTTTTAATATTGATTAATAACGTAAGAACAATTTGAAACTTGTTAAGGTCATTATAAGTTTAAAGCAAGTTTATAGGCTTGATAACTATTGTTAAAATGTTGATTATTCTTCATGTAAATGGACGCTAAACTTACTAAGGGGCCCGACCGACGTTTATAACTTTCGCAGTAGGTTTCGGGTGTTTTCGATTTGTGGTGGTGCCTCGAGAAACGTTAACCCTGGGCCTGCGTCATTACGAACTATACATATTTATAGAATAAGATCGTTAAAAATATTAATGATAGAAAAAACGATTATGTCACACTTTCAGTTGTGTCCAGAAATAATGTATTGTATTACATATAATACTTTTGAAAAATGTAACATTGATCATATGTTTCACTTTATACCATACATAACTTTACACTGTAAAGTATTGAGTACGTTACCTCCGTCTTAACAATATTTTCAGAATGCCTTATTCGGTACGCGCATTCATGTAAACTTTTACAACCATTTTTCAATTTACATTGATTTTTCGTATTCAACCTTACTCTTCAAATGTTTGCTTAATCATTTTGTTTTTATAAAATCCACATCGCTATGTTTTCTTTTTCTACCGTAAATAAAAATATTCTCACGTAATTAATGCTGCTCTTGATTTTAGTTTTCTACACATATTCGTGCATATCTATCTGTACTCAACTAGTTTAGAGAGATACCAATTACAAAAAATAATAACAATATATGTATATGACGTATTTATAAAATACACATTATTGTAGTTATTTTCCAACATGACAACTAAAAAATTACTATTCCTAAATATTATTAAATAACGAATCATTTTTGCTAATAATTTCGGAACTTTGAAAATTAATATGTTCAATAAGTATTTCTTCATCGATACTATACTTTATAAAGTATTTACTTAAAGAACAAAATCAAATATTTTGGATTGTTTAATAACATGTATTTGCAACTACTGAAAGTATATATAAAGTATCATTCTCTTAAATTAAGCTGAATATCACTGCATATACTGCTGTAGTTCCCGTTTCTGTGTCGCCTTTGTTTAATTGTTCTTATTATTTCTAAAGAATACAAATTCTAAAACTATATTTCGGTGGAAAGTTATTCAATTTTATTATATTTCGTCGGACTTGTTTGTAATTATAACGTTGGGTTGTCTTTCGCGTTTGACGTCGATAAAACGAAAATACGACGTGTTATCTCATTTTATTTATAACTAAACAACATTGAATTGAAAAGTAAGATTAGAAATATTTATAAGGCGTTCATATCAGGTGCCTATATATTTCGAATGGATGCTTTTTTGGAGATGGGTTTCCCAATTGGGATCGAATATTACTTCAGTAAATGTAACTTCCTTCATTATCCAACAGAAATATAACAGCGTAACATATAGAAATAAGACAAAAGTGTGTTGTATAATTTGCCTGACACGAACGGACATGCGACTTATCATTCAATCTCATATTTCTTCTCTTATTAATGATATTAATAGTTATCTAGCAGACTTTCGAAGACATTACACGTTTGTCTCGGAATTGTCTTTATGTTCAATGTATTTAAACATTGGGCGAAACATATTTAAATAAATAAAACATTTTTTCGCTTTAATTTATTTTCATAAACAAGACTTAAATATTAAAAACACATTCATTTCTGATAGTAAAATAATTTACAGCAAGTATATATGTATATATGTATATATATATTGTTGTGAAGTCGTCCAACAGTAAATAGTAAATAAAGGAAGTCAAGTCGAGTGTTGGTTTAACAAGTGTATTTACAAAGTAAGAAAGTGACTAGCACTTGGCTAGACAGTTACAAGACTGTGATTTGTCTTTTCTGTGTCTCTGGTGACTCGCACTATTTATAGTGACAACCGGTACAGTTTCTCTTGTGTAAGTACGGCCGGTGTAACACCCCCCTTTTAACATATCCCCTCTGGTGATTAATTACGGTTTTGTTTGGGAATCACCATCATCAACTCAGTCGATTTCCGTTTCCTTTTTGATCTCCTAATCTCAGGAGCAGTCTCTGGTATGGGCACCTGAAAAGTATCAAACACTGCATTCATCGGGCGATCTGGTCACCTCACTGTTCGAGTATCTTTTTCGGATTTGGTTAGTGTGACGTTTGTCTACCAAATCTGGTCCTTAATCATATAGACCATGTTGCCTATTTGTTTATCCGCAGTGCCGGACTCCCAGAAAGTCCTATTGTTTCTGTAGATCTTATAAAAAAAATTTCGCCAACTTTATACCGTTTTTTTAATAGTTCATTTAAGGGTGATCTTAGTTTATGCTTGTTTGGTACGAAGACATTGCATTGTAGTAATTCGCCAACCCTAAGAAGCTTTGTAGGGATGAAGTATTTTCTGGAGCAGGCATGTTCCTTATCGCCATTGCCCTATCTGGGCTCGGAAGAGGGTAATGGTGATCTTTTAATGCTTTGTTCAAGCCTGTAGAAAAGTCGGCAAACACCTGAATCTCCTTGTGCTTTTTCTTAAAATAAACTGTAGGTGAAGCCCACTCACTGTGATCAATTTTGTAAATGACAGCCATGTTCTAGAGTATTTTTAATTTACAGTCTATTTGCTATATAGCGGCGTATGGAACATTTCTTTTCTTTCTGAACACAGGTAGTTCATTTGTTTTAACTTCAAACTTCGCTACCGCTTTTGTACACCTTCCAAGACAGCTTGAAAATACGTCTGGAAAATGTTATTTTAACTCCCTCTTGAGTTGTTCCGCCTCCACATTCGAATCCTCAACCTTTTGGCAAAAGGAGCGTAAAGGCAGATCTCATAGGCTAAACCTTTCAATCAGATAAGTTCCAAAAAGGTTATTCGATTTTCGCATAACAAAAATGTTGGCTATTACGGTCTTATTCTGGAAAGAAATATTCTTCAATAATTACCCTTCGAAGGTTATTTTTTCACCACTGACGCTTCTCGCCGTTTTTTATGATTTGATCATAGTGGGTCTCTCAAGCTTCTTCCATGTCTGTGCATTAATGATGGAAATGTCAGACCCACTATCAAGCTGTAGTCTTACTTTTTTAAAAGCATTTTGACCTGTACATATTTCCGGATATTTTGTTCTTCAGGTTAAATTTTTGTCAGGTTAATGGCTGTCTTTCTACTAGATTTTTTCCTACAACGTGATGCCTTATGCCCTTTCTGGTGGCAGTTGTCACATTGTTTGAATATGTAGGGGCACTCATTTTACTAATGGTTATCTCTACACCTCTAACACGGTCCAGATGGATCTTTTCCATGTTTTTTTCTCTGGTTATTCATTGAAGTCAATTTTTTTTCTGATGGATTTTTTTAATGTGCGACACTTCGTTTTCCTCTATGTCACGACTGTCCTGTTTCAACGCAACAAAACGTTCACAGTCTTCCGCTAAGTTTTGTATTGTTAGACATGGCTCATTTGCGAGTTTATTTAAAACACGACGTCTGATTTCAGTATCTTTATTTAAGACAAGACCTTGCAAGAATATTAGATATTTAAAATTATCTGATGATTATTCCTCTAATTTAAAATCGCCACAAAGTGTATTTACTATACTTGCCTACGTAATGTAGTCCTCCTGCTCTCTTCTAGTGACATTCATTCACTTATATCTCCTGTGGAAAAGAGAAGTTTTTGTAGAAAACTGTTCTGTTAGTAAAGTAACTGTCTCCTGGAAGTTCAACTCACTGGTCTTTTTTGGAAGGATAACATTCATGAACTTTCTATGCTCGGCAGCTCCTAATTTTCTTAGCAAAAATCTAACTTTTTTAGAGTCTGTCCATGTACTGCAGTCCGATAGAAAAATATCCTCATATCTTCTATAGAAGTGAGCAAAAGTGACATCGTCTTCTGGATTATAATTGCAAATTTCGATAGCGCTCCACACAGCCGTCTGGGAGAATGCATTATGATTGTCGTTTGCTTTTGTTAACTGTATTGCCTCCAGAAATGTTCTCTGTTCCCCCTGTGTGTTTATCTAGAGTTCTTTGATGTGTTACTGCTGTTGTAGCAGTCTTTCTTGGAATCTTTCTTCTCGTGTTGTCGCTATCTCTTTTTGTTCAGCAGGCATTATTCTTTGGGCTTTTTGCTGTTCCAACCACTCTCTTTTTAATTGCTCCTCAATTTCAACTTGTTTTCTTTGAAGTTCCATTTGTTGTTCAACTTGCTGTTTTTGTAACGCAACATTTTGTTCCGTTTGGAAGTAAACTAATTGAAAAAGAGAATCTTTGAATTCAGTGTCCATCATTCACGAATTCAAGTTATGCACAACACAATTTACATTTGTAAAAAATAAATCAGTTTTCCCCACAACGTGGTTAATATAATTAATTTGCTCAACTAATACACAAAGCAAGAAATATATTATTCCTTAGTAAAAAAAAAATAATTCAATCCCAGTTCTTTTGTTTGAAAAACAAAACTAAGACATTTTTTTTATATATATATGTGTAAGTAGTTTTACAGAACCAAGTCCGTCGCTATAAGCCTTATAAGACTAGTTTTATGGGAAATCTTTTAAACCCCTTTTCATTTTGCAAAAATGCGACTTGCTAATGTAACAGTTCTTTGTTAGAAGCACAAATCACTTACGCGAATATATTTTTTTCACTGTCCGTCCATTTGCTATCGATAATTCTGTGGTAGACAATTTTTATAAATAGTCAATCCGGATCTTGTTCAAATATCAGATGTGTGCCTAATAATAACGGCAAACTTACACAATATCTGTAATAGTTGACGCGGATAACATTTATCTTAACGAGTCAGTGAAACTTGAAGAGAAAAAAAAGGTATCAGGGTATTCAATTATTTCAATAATTGAAAATGTCTTTCGCGTTTTCTAGTTTTCGATTTTTGGTACGAAGTTTTGAGTTTGTGTGTTTTTGTTTTTTTTCGCTCAACTACTCAATAGTTAATTTGCTGTTAATCCTTGCGAATCACAATATCTGACGAAGATGGATTTTTTTGGGTAATTATTTTGCAGTTAAATCGTTTCGATTCCTCATCGCCACTCTGTTGCGAAGTTGTCCAACAGTAAATAATAAATAAAGGAAGTCAAGTGAAGGGTTGGTTTAAGAAGTGTATTATCAAAGTAAGTAAGTGACTAGCACTTGGCTTGACAGTTACAATACTGTCTTTTGTCTTTTCTCTGTCTCTGGTGACTTGCACTATTCATAGTGACAACCGGTGCAGTTTCTCTTTTGTAAGAACGGCCGGTGTAATATAGATATATAGATATATACATATACATATACATACACACATATATATATATACATACATATATATATATATAAAAAAAAATATTATTGTATATATATATATATATATATATATATATACAATAATATTTTTTTTAAAATAAATATTTAAATACCTAGAGACATCGATGTTTCATGCTAACGCAATCTTCAGTCTAGGAACTGATTCCCGACGGTCGGTGGGCGCGAACCCCGAACACAAATCGCCACTGATTCGTAGTCGGTGATCTTAACCAAAGGGCCATCGTCAATTAGTTAGTGAATATAGAGTAACTTTAACTGTTAATAGCGACACGTGGCCGCCATTTACCAGGCAGCTTAGAGTGATCTTACGAAACGGTGTTCGGATCTCGCATATAGCTATTAGTACTGCTTGTTATTAAAGCTACTCGAAAGTGCCCAGCCCTTGTGGGAAGGGGGGGGGGGCTGATAAACAATAATATTTTTTTCTTTAATAAATATTAAATATTTAAATACCTAGAGACATCGATGTTTCATGCTAACGCAATTCGCGATTTTACATTATTAACAAAATTATATTGAAGTCTTATGGGAGTAATACTATT